>JAJJHY010003979.1:4882854-4901580 GCA_021224005.1 Drosophila setifemur
TGATGGTTTTTAGCGCCGGTCCTGGGGTTCTGGAGACGCAAACCCGAGACATCTTAAAGGGGTGCCGGCACACACACACATGTGCATATGGATGTGGATGCGGATAGAGTCGCCTCCCCTAGTCAGGAGTGCCTGCCCCTTTTTCCCGCCTGTCGCCGCCAGGCAGCATACAAATGAAACCCACGTCATGCTGTAACAGGGTCCTGCTCCGATCCCCCGATCCCTCGAGCCCCATCCTGGAAGCCCCCAACCCCTCAACTGGCAGCTTACCCTTCATTATTTTCCATTTTGCTGCTGCTCCTGCTCCTGCTCCTGCTCCTCCTCCTTCTGCTTACTTCTTCCCCTGCTGATGAGCTAAGCCAGCATCTACAAATTTTTCTGCTCTCTTTGGCTCCGTCTTTGTGCAGTGTTCCATCAGCCACATTTTACATTTATTACTTGGGACAAACCCCCTACCAATTCACCCTACTCTTGGTTTTTGGCTTAATGAAAACGAGGGAGGACCCCGGCCAGCTGCTTGGTCCGGCAAAGGCCTCACGATTGATGTGCCGATGGAGCATACACAAACACACACACACAGACACACACATTGCTCCTAAGTCTGAGTCTGAGCCACCCAGCAGGCAATAACCTTTGGCCAAGTCCTGGCCAGGACTTCGCCCACTTGAGTGCTCAAAACGCCAACACGAAACGATTCATCTTCGCTTGCTTTCGGGCGACACCCATTCCCATTCCCGTTCCGAATCCAAATCCCATTCCCACTCCCGAGCACAACCAACTTTCCGCTTAGCCGAAGCGTTCGTCTTCATTGTATTTTCTTTTTACTGACTTGGGCCTTCCATTTTTTGCCCGACAAGATTTTCGGGCTGCCAGTTTTATGCCCCCAGAAAAGGAGGTGGAGGAGGTTCGGCAAAGAAAAAGATCCACAACGATGCCAACGGACTGGCCCTGGCTCCACTTTCAGTCCCCGGACAGAAAGAGGATATAGAGGGGGCAGGGAGCGGGGAGGCGGGGGGCAGGGAAAAAAGGTTTCCGGTTGCGCCAATGTTCCTCACTTCCTTCGCACAGAGATGAAACTCAAACACAAATTAGAGAACTCCGGGCCGGACTCGTGGGCAAAAGTTTCGAGGCACAAGATATTGGAAAAAAAACATTTATGTACGAATATAGCCCCCGACGTAATGAATGAATGAGGAAACGCCAAATGGAAGAAAAAAAGGAAGAAACTGGAGAGGATTGGACCCCAGGTCGACTTTAAAATGTTCAGCTAGATAGATAGCTATCTATCTAGCAGGGGCTAATCATATCAATTCCCGTCTAGCCAACTGAAATAGACAATTAAGCTGAAGTCACACCTCCAGCTAACAGCCTACAACGGAATAGGGCCACCCATCTCCACCTCCATCACCCACCCAAGGAGCAACTTCTATCTGCCATCCTTGCCGGGCGAACTGCTAATGAAATGCGCTACTACAGACCAGAGAACAGGGAAGGCGAACAAGGGGGGCTGCGATGTTTTCAACCGCCTCCGGTTCCCCCTATTGAATTACTCAAGTCCCTGTCCCCCGTTTTGGACCACGACTAACGCAAGTCAGCAACATTTCAGCTGCTCAACCGGGAAGGGGAATGGGATTCGGAACGGGAAGGAGAACGCTGTCTTGTACCCTTTCAACGCTCTCGTATCGCACCCTTGCTGCTCCTTCTCCTGCCTCCACTTCCGCCTCCTCCTCCTCCTCCGCTCCATCCCCTGAACGTCCCACACGGACCCCGGCACTCCGAAAAAAAAGAAGGAAAATATATATATATAAACGAAAAAGAGGAAAGTCTATCCTGCAGGGGCTTTTATGAGAACGTGCGCTTTATATTTCTCTACGAAGACATCGAAGGCGGAGAGCTCTAGGTTGGACACCCCAGACGAAGGTCTTTGGAGGGGATATTCTTGGGTACCTCTATGTCCTGCACAGTGGACATTTTTGAATATCAACACAATTCAATTTCAATTTAATAAGCAAATAATTAAAATGTCTTTTATTTTTTTATATTTTATTCCCCTTAGTTAGATGAAACAATAAACCCAAAAATAGTTTTAAGAAAAGTATTAAAAATCTAAGTAAAACCATAATTCCAATTTAGACCCACTGTAGTCCTTCGGCCCTGCCTTGTCCTTTGAAGCTCGATGCTGACGCAGAGTTTTTATTCCACCACTCAGATACTCCCCCCCTTCGAGCAGGTCTATCACCACAGGCCCTCTTATTTTTTCTCTGTCCCACGCCAAGAGACCAGCGAATTGGGATTACAGCCAGACCCACACACACACACACACACAGAGAGAGAGACAACCCTGTCCTAACCCTTTTGCTTGGCCATCCCTTGCCCATGCCCCTGCCCCTGCTCCAAATCATTTCCTCATCCGCCGGCAGGAGGGCACTCCCTTCAGGACGACGTCTGCCGTTTACTTACTTTGCCAGCGCAATTTTTATACAAAAATTTCTTGCCCATTTCCTAGTCCTCCCTAGTCCTCACTCCCCCCCATCCTCCGCATATAATTCCTATGTACAATTTGGGGTGTGGAACAGAACGGAACCCCTGCTTTCGTGAGAGTCCACAGCCGGAGTCTCTTGGCAGCGGAAGAAGAGACCACGCGGACCTGGTAGCTTCGGCCCACTTCCCTTCTTGCCTTCCCTGACTCGTTGGCTCGTCGTCCTTGCTCATCAGGCTTCTTCAGCCTTCCACACGCCCTCACACCATGTCCGTCCCCTCCATCACTCTAACACTCCTCCTTCCCCCGCCCAGCGCCATGTGCTCCACCCTCGGTGCCTGCCTTGCCTTCCTTTCCACGTTTGTCCATTTTAAGTTCGAGCTCTGTCCGTGGCACTCATCCAGCGCAGAGTCCTTCAGCAGATCCCCTGCTCCATCTGCCCCATCCCCTCCTCCTCCATTCCCCACTCAACCCCTAGCCAAACTCAGGGCCTGGCCCTCATTTATTTTGTACCCACGCTGGCAGCAAAGTTTGTCTTGCGTTTCGTTTGGGTTTCCATTTTTTAGATTATTCCTTGCCGCTTGCTGTCCAACGCTCCTTCTTCTTCTCCTCTTTTTTTTTTCTCGCTCCCCACAGCCAGCACCCCTCGATTTTTCTGCCTGGGACTAACGAGCATGTTACTCCTTGCCCGACCCACGATTCTCCCTCCTCCATTCGCCCGCCTTTGTCCCATTCCTTTCGCTTTTATTATTATGCTTTGGCGCACATTCCAGGATGGGGCGAAAAAATAAAGGAAAATGCACCCCAATAGCTAACCCGGCCCCCGGCCCCTATCCCCAATCCCAAACCCAATCCCAACCCCTACCATTGGGTTCGTTGCCAGGGCTACCAGTTCGGATGGGGTTAGAGATGCTGAAGGATGGACGTTGCGATTGCTCGGCAAAAGTTGCAGTTATCCGAGTCGGAGGGCTCTGGCCATATAAAATAATAACAACTAACTAAAAATCCGTTCGCTTTAGCTGCAAAATCCTTTTGTTTTCCTCGCCTCCACCCCGCACTCACTCCACTCCACTCCCCTCCTCCCCTTCTCCTCTTTCCCCCACCCCAAACCGAGCATAAAAAACCCGAAAAACTACTGGCAGAGCAAAAAAAAAAAGCACAGGGAAAATAGAAAAATTGTTTGCCCCGCTCAAATTCAATGCAAAAGTTTTGCATCGCCGGCGAGCTACCCACATAAATTTCCAACCCCCTTCCCCCCACTACTACCCCCTCCTAGCACCCGCCACCCCTGACTTTTTTGTGGCAGGGGTCGAAAGTTTATCAGCGCGTTTGTCTGCTACCATCGCCCACCAGTTCCAGTTTCCAGTTTCAGTCCCGAAAAAAAAACAACAAAAAAAGAAAAAGAAATCCCCAACTCGACCGCTTGTTTGTCTTACTTTTGACCTCTATAAGAGCGGATCCGGAAAAGTGGGCTTGGAATAGGGGTTGAGGCCGTGGAACAGCCGATAATGATGGATTCAAATGCTGTTTCTATTTAGGGGTAAAACTCGCACTCCTGAAAACACTCACACAGTATGTTAGAATTTATGGAGTGCTTTCAATGAGTGTAACTTCATAAATTGTAATCCTTTTTTGTTTTTTTAAATGTTATCTTTTACCCTCAACCCTCAAAATATTATATTGGAATATATATATATCTAGGTTAAGGTGCTTTATAATGAGTAGTTTTTAAATAAGTACAAGTGCAAATAAAGTAGGCTCGAATTTATAGACTACTTTCAATGACTGTCCCTCAACAATATCTCTACCCTCTAATTATTGCATTAGATAATTATCTATGACTAGTAATTAACTAGTAATTAAAATAAATATTTTAATATTTTGCTAAAATATAAATACTCTTAAATTACTTTACTCCACCTTTATGTAGTGCTCTTTGTTAGATCTATATATATTTGATAATAATTCCCATAACTAATATTCGAACATTTTTACACTTATTCTCTTTGCAGGTAAGCAAAATGAAAACATTTTCCTTTGGCACTTTGAATCAAAATCGCTTTGCTTTGTTGTAAGTATATTGCAATTTGGAAACAACTCCATTGTCTGTGCCAGTTTTGATAAACCTAAAATGGTATCCCCCGACCCCTCGGATCCCCCTCCCCCACTCGGAGCACCTAAATGGAGGGCCCACAAAAGCAGGCAGCTCCATGGCGTTGAAATGAAGTTTTTCCAGCCACGCGCTTCGCAAAATGAAAACGAAAAATGTTCGTTCTCCCACCTTAAGCAGCTTAAAATTAATTCACATGGACAGCAGAGCTGCAGGAGGTGCAGGCTTCGCTAGGAAAGTGGAACTCCAACTGGGTTCGGGACAGGGATGGGGGATGGGGGGCTGGAAAAACTTCAGTGCAGTGGCATAGAATTATTCATTTGCCGGCGGAAGTTGAAAGTGGCAGTCGCGGCACTAGAAAACACACACACCCAAAGGGGAGGGGAAAGGAGGAGGGCTAAAGGAGGGGTGCAAATCCAAAGCCCTACCCCTAACCCTATCCCTAACCCTTGATCCCCACCCTGGCGAGCACTTAATAATACGGTTTATTAGCGACATAAGCACATCCGACTCTGCCTCGTCCGCTGCTGCCGTTGCAGACATTTTAATTGGTAGGCGAGTGCATGGGTAACATAAAAATTATAGTCCTGCGGTGGCAACTGCGGCGGGTGGTTTTAGGGGGGTGGTGGCTTAGGGGGGTGTGCCCCAGCAAACAGTGACAGACAAGCTGCAGGGGCAGTGGCAGGGGCAGGGGCGGAGGCTCGGGCGGAGGGGCTGCCTCCAAGGCTGGGGCAATTGAAAAGTAGGATATACACTTCAATCATTGGCTGCCTTTGTCTCTGCCAAAGGATCGCGAAGTGGAGCGAGCTGTGTGGTGGTTGTGTGGCGAGGGCTCGGCATTGCCACAAATTAAAAACTGCTGCGTTTTTTAATCAAAGCAGCATTAAGAGGCAGCCACTACTCCGCGGTTACCATTAGCGAAGAGGGGTGATCAACACTGCACTACATACTATATACTATATATACCAAACATGAAATCGAAAGCAAGAGGGAATCTCAAAAAATAGACACAAATTAAAGTCTATAATTACTGAACTAAAATAATATTTAAATATATTTGAACATTCCATTTAAAATCAATTTACCTCTTTGTTATTTTTTATTGTCTTGGCACATTCAATTAAAAAAAGAATTACACATATGTGCAGCGTAAAAATCCATTTTGATTTAAATAAAAAGCAAAGTACCTTTTGCTAATAATAATTAATAAAAGGAAATAAATATTATACATTTTGTATATGGGTTATCCATAAATCACATCTTTTTTCATATTATTTATTATCATTGAACATTTCTTCAAAATTATATTTAACATATATTCAATGTAATAATGTATGTTATGGAGTAAAATGACTGATTTAAATTAAAAACATTGTTCCCTTTGCTCTTATTTAGTAATAAATAATAATCTAAATTTTGTATATTGGTTTTCCATCAATTTGCTATTTAATTATTATATTAACATATATTCAGCGGTACAATTTATTTTATGATGTGACTGATTTAAATTAAAGACGATCTTCCTTTTAGTCAAGGGAATAATTATTCTAAATTCTTATATATATCCTATTTTAGAATTATTTATTATCATACTTTATTTCTTTGAAATTAGATGTTAACTAAACATTTGAGTTAAAAATCTCTTTGGTGGACACCCCTGCTTTCCCATGTTTTGTTTTCAAGGGAAATGTGTTGTCTGCTCCGGGGAGAGTCGCATCCTGCGGCATTTAAATGCAGTGAAAAATGCGACCATGACGACTGACGACTGCAGCAGCTTAAATGGGTCTCCCTTCGCAAGGCTCTCGAAACAATTCCGGAGCTGACTCGGGAACCCTTTGCCACTCGCCCCAGCCAGTTCACTGGCTTGTGCCAGGATGGAGGATGGTGGAGGATGGAGGAGCCTAGTCTGGAGTGGGGCCCGGGTGGCAGACGTACGAATTTTCCACATCCCTAAATCGCTAATCTGCTACGCATTTTTGCCGTGCCACTCTCGGCGAGCGCCACTCCTGCCTCTTCTGCCCCTTCTGCCACTCCTGCCACTGCTCAAACTTTGTAATAATTTCGTCCTCGTCGGATGAATTTTTCCCTTTTTTTTTGCACCCAAGCGCAAATCGGCAACTTTGAGCCGTAAAGTTTGGTGGGGCAGGGGAAGGGAGAGGTTTCGGGCCACGGTCTGGACTTGGGTCTGGCCCGGGTTCCGGCCGGGTCCTGAGCATCTCCTCCGCACACACATATGTGCGAGGGTGCGATAAGGCGGCAGAGAAATTGAAATTGTTACCATTTGGCGAAGGTTGCCTCTCTCTCTCTCTCTCTTTCTCCGCTAGACGACGTTGTGTGGCTAGGTGTGTTAAACCCCAACCGTGGGGGAGGGGTTACTGGGGATGGGGTGCGGTTGGTGGTTCCGCCAAAAAGGACGAGTACCACGCCACAAAAACGAAGCACAAGGAGTCGGAGGACACGCGAAGGTTGTAAAACCGCCAACGCCGACGCTGTTGAAAATTTTGTTCTGCCAACTTTCCGACGCTCCTGCTCCAAACTCAAGTGTGCTTCGGGGATTGTAGGGGGGGATATGATGGGGCAGGGACTGGGCAGGAACTGGAGAAGGATTGGGGAGTGAAGTGCCCTGGCAAAAAAAAAACGAAATCCTCTCATCCTGCCCCCGTGTTGGGGGCGTCGTTGATTATGATGGCGCCGACCATCGACTGTCGCCTGGAGAGACGCAAAGTTTGGCTGGGCCTTGGTTTATCCGGGCTTCCCTCGGCTCCTGCAGACTGGCGGCACTCAGGCTTCAAATTTAGGGAATGCAAAAGCATCGGAGTTGGCATTTAAGGCGGAGTTGATTGAAGGCCAAAAGAGGTTGGAGGGGTTGCGAAAATATCTAACAACGATATTTGACATTTAACGAAGTCATCCAACTGGGGAAAATTTAATTTAAGTTATAGAAATTATTTCAATCAATGACCTTTACTTTAAATAGATTCCTTTTGTATACAAACATAATGATTTACAAATTTTTATTGGATAGAAAGCAAATTCCTCATTTATTTCATTAGCCTCCATTCCTTAACTTTTTTTGTACATCTGCTTTTTTAATTAGTCTGCAAACATATTTTGAAATCACAGCATTTCACATTTTTCTGAATTATTATTCTGCCAAGGGTTTGTTGAATTCTAATTAGAAAAGCTTATTCAAATTTGAGATATCCAAAAATGCAACCAGACAGATTTCTCAAAAAAAAAAAAAAAAGTTTTCCTCCTTTTTTTTGGTGGTTTCTCATATGCCACCAAATAAACCCTTTTTAGTAAATGAATTTTCATTTTAAAAATAACCCTTTCCGGACGTCTAGCGATCTAGCAGGCACCCCCTACTCCTTGGGTTCTCCAAGCCGAAATGCTCTTCCAAATTAAGTCTCAGACCTGAAACCGAGACAACCCCGTAACCCCGCAACCCTTGTGCAACAGAACCGGGCCCTTTTCCTGCCCATCATCAATCGATGGTGGGGGCCAACAAATAAAAAACTTTTCTTTTTTTTTCTCCGCCAGAATGTTTGTTGTATTATCTTCTGGCCGGGGGAAGGATGATGATGCGGAGGGGGAGGCGGAGGCCACGGCATGGGGTTGGGAACTGCCCATAAAGGACGCCCATTTATACGAAAAAATATCACCAGCAAAAAAGGAAACCCGAAAAAAACCCAAGAGGAGGGGGAATGTAGGAAGGGAAGGGGGCAGAGGCCCACGTGAGCTCATGCCAGCAAAACGTTTGCCGCATCTTTTGGGATTTCTTGCCTCGTTTAAAAATCATTCAAGCAGCAGACACCACCAAAACCCAATCCAACTGCCCCGCCCATCACTCCCGGGCATCCCAACACCGCCCCGAATTCAGACAGTGGCACAAATTGTGTCAAAAACCGTTTGGCTCGACTGGGAGTGGATTTGGGGCGGAGAATTTTGGCTTGGGCTTGGATTCCGATTCGGGTTTTGGCTCGGGTTTGGGTTTGGGTTTGGGTATGGGTATGGGTATGGGTTTGGGTCCACGGGTTCCACCTTCCGTGAAGCGTTTGTATTTGGGCTGCGCATTCAGTTTTATGTTTTTGCTCATCCACCCCAACCCAGAGCCCAGAGCTCGGAGCTCGGAGCTCCTTTTCCCTTGCCCCCCGGAGAAACTTTGACGCCTAACGAAAGAGGCAGCAAATAATTCATCATTTTGCCTTCAGACTTCAGAGTATTTTCTCTGCCAAAATCCTGAGCCGTGGAATGCCACGCAGCTTTTTGCCAAGGAGCCGGTGGAAACCTACCCCCACCCCCGTTCCATTCCTCCCCTAATTCCCACTCCCAACCCACGCCCAATCCAACCCCCGAAGCGTCAAAGAAAAAAATATTATTTGGAATGGTTTATCATCAATTTTATGTGCGATTTTTCCTCGTTTTTCCTCTTCTTGTTTGCGCTTTCCTCTCCGACTCTCGTTGTATTCTCATTTCCCCTGCTTGGCCTGGAAATGAGTCCCATCCCCCTCCCTGACATTAGTTGAGAAGGGGAGAAGAGGAGAAGGCCACTGAGCCACTGCGTCTGTCTTTGCGAGTGAAAATCAACTGAAATTCGATTTGATTATGATTTGTTTCGACCGAAGGCGGTGGCTGGATACTGGGTACTGGGTACTGGATACTGGATCCTGGATCCTGGGGAGGATGGAAAAGAAGGCACCTTCAGGTCGGAACCCCCCGCTCCCACATGCGAATGCAATGAGAATCGTGACGCAGACTGGCGGTGAAAGCAGTGAATTTGATTTTTCACATTGCTTGGCATTTGCTAGAATGACGAACGGAATCCAACCGGTTGACAGGGGGACGGGGTCAGTGGAATCCTCAGCATTCTAATGCATTTCTCTAACAAGATTTCGTTTTAAAATTAGAACCATGCCAGGGGCTGGAAATTAATTTACTGAAAATCCAGTGAAGGGTTAGCGAGCGATATTGGATTATAATTTATTAAAGTTTTCATAGTTTTCCACATTGAATCATTGGGACATTTTCCGAACCAAACCAACTCAACCCGCCTTCTCTTTAAACTTCCATTTGATATGAACACATATTTGCTTTTCCAATATGAACAATATTTTTTGTTTTTTTCAATCTGCCAAATATTTTTTAGGTATTCTATTCTTTAGTTTTTGCGAAAACATTTATTGCATCATGGCTGGCAAAAAACAATGCCAGAGACACGGGAACCGCATCAATCTGCGTCCCTGCCACCGCCAGCCAATATTTTTTATAAATTTGTCCACATTTATGTGCGAACACAACATTTTATTTGTGTTTTAATTCTTTGAAATTTTGTTTAATTTGGCATTTGTATTTGTTATGATTTTTTCGCCAGCATACACTTTTAGTTTGCTTTAATATTTTATTCGATCAATATTTAATGGAGCTTCACAATACTCCCTCCGCTGTTCTATTGTACAGTTGGCTACATAAGTCGGTGCACACATATTATTTTTTATCCCCCAAACGCAACACTAACAAAAAAATTCAATTCACACATAAAAAACATAAAATTAAAGGCCTGGATGGGAAAAAATATTAAATGCCTGGCCATGCGATTCTTTTGCAGGGCATTTGCATATTCAAATAAATTTGTGCACTGAGTGAAAATTATGTATATGAATTTACAATTCACATTTATTGTGAATGCATAATTCTCTTGAGCCAACAAAAAGGGTTCTGCTATAGACTTTTCTCTCAGTGCTGCACAATCAGGTGCATATCAATAATAAAAACGGAAGAGCGACCGAGAAAGGGCAGCTGCATAGAAAAATCACGACCTGCATTAATAAACAACAAGACCGGAAAATCAAGTTTTCCACAATACATTGGAATTAATCTTTGATGCAAAATCGAAATGGGATTACCCATATCCTAGATCCCTAAATCATCTTCTCAATGAATATTATTTTATAATTAGAAGCTCGTAATGAGTCACCCTGCCTTGCTATGGCATTATGTTGCCTAAGCACACAGTCGATCGGTGGTACCCATCCCCATTCCCAAACCCAACCCCTTCCCTTCCCCTAAGCTCTCCCACAAGCATGACATTGTCCTGGGCCTCATCCTTGACTGCCGTTTGGCTTTCCCTCTCACCTGAAGTGACAAAGTCTCGCCATCTCCCACCTGCCCGAAACTGTGGTGATGGCCTGCTGCACCCGGCACACCTGGCGTATACGCAATGTGCGTGGAACGGAGGGATGGGGATGGAGGGATGGCGCTAAAGCTGCCATAGATTTTAGTTAACTGCAATGCATTGCCAACGTGCAGTTGTCGTCGACAGCATCCTCCGTCTCGCCATCGCCATCGCCATCAGCATCAGCATCTTCATCAACTTCATGATGAGAATTCATATGCAAATCCAAAACGCAAATCAGCATCGGAACTAGGGTCCCATCAGCACCAGCACCACCATGGCCTCAAAGAATGCCAAATGGCTTTTGGAGAGGCCTCAAGCTGCAGCACGTGGGAAACGAGGCAATAAAATAGCTAAGCAAACAATAAGCGCCACTTAACGTACTTGCAACAAGTCGAGATTTCTTGGTATTCAACGAGCAAATGCGCCGGAAACGTTTTAAGCATATTAGCCTGCATAATTAGGGCCTTCATTACCTGAGTATATATAGTAAATCGGTTTAGTGAGTGTTTCGGTAACTTATACTCCAAGGGAAGATTGCATTTTTGTTGGTCTACGAAATTCGAGTATAGATCTCATTAGTTTTGAAGAGAGCGGTCAAATGATATAATTTAGATGGGATTTTCAAATTGTATTAACTTACATGATTTTAATTAAAAGTATAGTTTTTCATCAGCATATTTCCCATCGCTCCATCACACTATTGCGGACTTCATTAAATGCTTACAATAAGCGTCTGCCACCGACTACCGCCGACAAAAACAACAACAAAAACAAAAACATTTCCCGCCTATTTATATGGGGGGGTGCAAAACATTCGCCCACTTTTTGGCCATCCGGACACGCATAATTTCCCCATCTCGCCCTGCACCTGTCAACGCAAACACCACCCCACCCCTCTGCAACCCCGCTCACAATTTTCCGGCTTGTTCGGCTAATGCATTGACTAACGGACACATCATGCGTGCAACTAAGGGCTGGGGGTGGGGATTGTAATTTGTAGGGGTAGCTAAAACACAACACAAAAACAAAAAAAAAGGGCCTGGAATGCGTTTCGAAACCAAAAATAAAATGCAATTTTTGTTTGCTGTCCGAAAAAGGGGTGTAGGAATTATTGCGAGTTGGGGTTTGGGGATGATTTTCCAGCTGATGGAGAGTGGCTTAGACTGCCCCCCTTTTTGAGGGCGTTTCCGGGGGGTGGCATTAACTGGGAAAACCCGGCGCCCCTACAACGCGTTCAGTGTGCGTGGTGGGCATTAATTGTGATGTCTGCCATGGTGGGGAACTTTGCAGATGAGTAAGTAGATTTCCTTGTATGTGGGCCTGCATTTTTTCACCCACCCACCCTGCGATAGGGGGCTGGGTTTGGGGCATGCAACGTTGCCACGGCCTCCTCATTGATAATAATGCCTCGCTGCATCGTTCGTGGCTCGTCGTGTGTCCACTTTTTTTTTTTCCCCCCACCTTTTTTTTTTTGCTCCTTTTTGTATGTGCATATATATTTTTGTATGCGTAATATTTTTACACGGCTCCAACACAGATGCAGTGGAGCCTACTGGCGTCCAGTGAGAGCCGAGACCATGTGCGTGTGTGTGTGTGTGAACAGAACGGCTGCAGCGAAAAAAGGACCAAAAAAGCTCCGCCTTTAAAAATGTGTGCGCACCAATTGCCATTTGTGTCTCTGTACTTTTCTCTTTTTTACTCTCACGCACCACGCACGCAGCCTGCAATCCTTGATAAGCAGGATATGGCCAGCCTACCCTCCCCCCTCCCCCCACCCCTCCCCAACTCCCGCCCCCACATCCCCACTTTCTCCGCACTGTTGTTGTTGTAAATAGGAATACAAATAAGGGAAAAAGTTGGGAAGGCCGTTGCAAGTGCAATAAGCGCTGAAAAAATCCACCGCCCGGAAAGAAGAAGGCTCCTCTTAACTGGTCCATATGGGGCATCCCCGAACATATGCGGGGTATTCTTTACATACCGGTAGGCGTGCTGTTTTATTTTATTTACGCACCTCTGCGACAGATTCCAGGGGAAGGAGGGAGGCAGGAGTCTGGGCCATGGAGGCTCCACAGCACTGATGTGGTTAAGTGGCCAGGAAAAGAGACGGAACGAAGAGCAGGATAAGCAGGAGTGGGAAGGGTAAGAGAGGAGGAGGGGTAAAGAGAAGGACTTGTGCGGTTGCGGTCGCCGAAGGAAGCGGGCATCAATGTCTGACAATATTATGTTTTAATTTCGGTGCGGGGGTGGGTAAAAAAAAAAAAAAGGATATATAGTAACAAGGGATACATTACAAATGAGGAGTTTCAAAGTGAATGGGAAAAGCAATTGGGCCTGTCAATGCGAGAAATTTGACTTCATAATTGAAACATAAACGAGGGTCTCTCAGGGACACGGAAATAAGGTAAAATTAAAATGTTTTTTGAGGAGAATGAAATTAATAAGGGGAAGAGGGAAGAGAAAATATGTTTAGTACATATGTTTTTACTGTAGTTTAAATTTCAAATTTTTGTGATTTATAATTAGCCCCTAAAATTATATTCTCTAATACTTAAATAGCCCCTAAAAGTGTTAACCTTGAAATAACCACCTAAAAGCCAATTTCTTTGCCATTCCCAACCCACCATAAACCCATTTTCGCAGCCCTTCCCCCTCCAGCCGTAAACTGTAAAACCGTGTGACTAGACCTAACCACATCATAAACTAATCAGACTAGACAAGGCGTGGGTCCAACACTCCAACACTCCATCCCCAAACCCAAACCCATTCCCATTCCCGGCTCGATTCTTCCGCTCGGCTGCTTTCAGCGCCTAACTTTGCGTTGGTCAACAGAATGTTGCATACTTTATGGCGCTGGGCAAATAATATTCGCGTGCTGCATAAAAAGCAGCGGGACGGATACTGTTGCTCTTGCTTTTGTTATTGTGCGATTGAGTGGCATGTAGCGTTAGTTACAGTGGCCCCCGAATGTATGTAACCATCACAACGATTACATGCACCCCCCTCCCCGCCCCCCGAAAAAGTGATGTGAGGAACTTTGACCCGTTTTGTGGCCAACACAGAGAGAGAGAGAGAGAGAGAGCGTAGAAATGGTAGCTAAAAAAAACACGAAAAAATTAAGTGAGGGAACGGAAAAGTTTTTTTCCCCCTCCCCTTCCCCTTCCCCCTCCCTTTTTCGTTTACAAAATAATGTTTCCAACCGGTGGCCAGCAAATGAAAAAGCGAAACATCATCAATGCCCCTAAATATAGGAAGGGCACAGGAAGGGGGAACGGGCCGGAGGCTGGGCTTAGGGGTTGTGGAAAGCTGCACACACATGCAATCGTTCACTAAGCCTTGATTCCATTCCAGGCTCCCTTTGTTGGTTACACACTGTGCAGTTCACAATGTCCTCCCAAAGGGTAGCACCCTTGCAATGTACATTAGAATAAAATTATTCAACGTCATAGTGATTGATTGATGCGTTTTTTCAATTAACCGCAAATGATATAGAAAACTATAAATATCTATATCTATATTTGTATAACTTTAACCATAACAATGAATTTCAATATCCTAAAAAAAAATTAAGAATGATCTCCTACTAAAACAGCATTAAAAATTCGATCTGCTGAACTTTTTAGCTGGCAATTGTTATTGCACTTTGTTCATTTCTCGCGGCAAATGCAAAGCATAAAAATGAGTACAATCCCAATCCCCTAACACATCCAGGCATCCTGCAGATGCATATTCACTTTTTAGTTGCATCAGTAATAAACAACACTAAAGTTCCAGTTCCACCTCAACTT
Source organism: Drosophila setifemur (assembly GCA_021224005.1). NCBI lineage: Eukaryota > Metazoa > Arthropoda > Insecta > Diptera > Drosophilidae > Drosophila > Drosophila setifemur. The sequence continues at coordinate 4,897,407 of JAJJHY010003979.1, forward strand.
TTGTGCGTGAGGTGAGCACAAAAAAAAATAAAACAGAATTTTCAACGGAAATGCTAAAATTTTATAATAACGGACACGGGGCGTATGAGTGTTGGCAGTTGCCATGGCAACATTCAGATGAAAAATATTCAGATGCTTTGCGAACAATGGGCAGGAGATATATATACATATATAGTAGAGGAGATGTGGCTTAGGGTAAGGGCTTTAGCTGCACCTTTGCACCTTTAAATGTGTTAATTTTAGATTTTAATGAACATCTACCTATAGATAAATGAGAAAACCATACAGATGGCATTATTAATTATTCGACGGCGTTTAAAAAAATCTAGGCAGAGCTTACCTGGCCATAATCCCCATTTCGGACTATCAGCCTAAGCCCGTTATTACCTGATTCATCACACGCCCTTTGTACGATTTTTTAGGCAGCGAACAAACAAATAACTTGCCGCCCTACACAAATACCAGGATCATATTAATATATATATCTATATATATATATATGCACTATGTAAACGCACACATATCACTTATGTATATCGGTTTCAATATCTCATACATATATATATATGCATATAAAGGGAGTTGTGATGCACTCTACACCTCGGCTAAAACCGTGACTGGTAACTAATTTGAAACTGGCCCAACGAAATCTACCCCCTCTGATTTTTTCTATATTTTCTATTTTCATTTTTTATTGGAGCACGGATATTTTTCATTTTGGGGCCGCAGACTTTTTTTTTGTGATGGCTTTGACCAGCGCAGATATTATTTTATTGTGCGTTGTGAGTTTTTTCGGGGCTTTCGTATGTACATTCTATGGGATGCACATACATCCAATGGATTCGAGGGTTGTGCAGCCGGATTGTTAACCCAAATGGATTGTCTCTGCGTGGGCCGAAAGTGTTTCACTGGAATAGACATTGGACATTTGCATTGGAAACCATGTGGATCGCAATGTGAAACCGGGCAAAATGCAACATTTTAACATTTTCAGGTTGCCTTTCATTACGATTCAAAAATCTGCAACTCTCGGGAGAACTGTCCAAGCAAACAGAGACAGAACAGGAGCACAAAGAGCAGATTCCTTGATGCCCAAGACAGGTGAAACGTCTTTCAATTTCTTTTGCCAATCGACCGGACGGGAACCCCCTTTCCTAACCCCGACTTTGCCTATTGAAAGGCCAACCACATGCATAAGAACGATGTGTACAAAAATTTTTCATTAATTAAAATCAGAGAGACGGACGAAGGACGAAGGACAAAGACTTGAGGGCAGGCAACTAGATATATATATATAAATATATTTTTGAAAGTCCAAGGCTGAGACGGAAGAGGAACAACTCCGTTGGGAGTCTTTGAGACTAGATGCTGGGATCGTGCTCAAGTTAGGCTTCGGGCTCATTCCAGGCAACCTTGACTTTGCCAGCAGCTGTAAGCCACAGCTAAAGATGAGCCTCCGTCCCAGTCCTTGGCAAGTAATTTGTTTTCAGCCTGACAGCAGCCCACCAGGCGTATGAGTAACACCTGCACACACACATAGAGAAGTAGACTAGGAGGAGGGGCCAAATCCAAACATTTATTTCCACTCCCACTACCCGAAGTTGTCTGGGAGATGGGGAAAGTTGCTTTTGAAGTCTCACACAATTTTGTAACCCTTTTTCGGGGAGGCTGGCAGGAAGCTCTCCTAAATATCAGAAATATGCGGGCCTGTGGCATCTTACAAGTAAAAGCAAAGCCGGGAATGGAGTTCGATGCAGGAGTGCCACCACCCACCCAAAACTAACAATCCTGCCAGGTGACGGGGTGGAGGATAAACATGAGCTGTTACTGCCGCCTAAAAGCAGGCTTTGACTTCGACTGCGTCTCTCTAACACACCACTACAATGCCGGCAACCTCTAAGCACACGCATAATGAATTGCCACCCAGCCTTCGTCCTTCGTCCTGCGTCCTGCGTCCCTCGCACAACCTCCCCTCCACCTTTCCGTCGCCAACTGCCGATGACATATTTCTCCAGACAGAGGCAGCCTCCTCCTCCGCCTCCGTCTCTGCCTCCTCCCTTTGCCACTTCCTACGAGTAGCGCCTAAAAGGCAGCTAAGAAAATTTGCGTTTAACTCATAAGTGCGTGAAAGGGTTGCCAGGACCCAGGACCCAGACCCCAGGACCCAGACCCCAGGACCCAGACCCCAGGACTCACCCCCTCCAGTTCCGACCGAACAACATCCCTGCCAAGGGGTTGCCTCTGTGCACTGTCAAGGAAATTGTAGTTTAAATGAAATGGAAGTTGCTTTTATCAACGCCGAAGGAGGCAGACTGGGAGCTGGAGGATTGGGGTTTCGGATTGGGAAAAGGAAAAGGAAAGGGTGGGGGCTAGTGTGTGTGAGCTTTCTTAGAAGTTCTCCCTCCTTCGTGTGTGTGTGAACGTCGTATATAAATTAAAATGCCTAAACATATGCATTAGTTTTTGTCTCGGTCTCACTGCCTCTCTCCATGTGCATGGGTGTCCCGGAGAGATGGGGGGAGGGGGGTGTAGCTCCAAAGTTTTTGTGGTTGCGACATCGGTTTTCGGGGGAGGTGCGAGTGGATGCTTGAGACGGGCCCAGGAACGGCCCAGGAACTGGGTGGTTTTAGGGGAATGAGGCAAACTGTCAGTCTCGAGTCGGTCTCGAGTTGTGGCCTGACAACTTAGTCTAATGAGAATTCAAATTCGAAACCCAACTACGCAATCGTGCTGAAGAAATTAAAAGAAATTGCACATGATGTGCTTCTGGGCGGAGGTATTCCTATATATATATATATATATCTATGTTCGTTTGTCTGTGTATTGAACGATATGATGTACTATATGTGTGGGCGCCAAAGGTTGATGGCTGTAAGCAAGAAACCAAATATTTGTTTCACTTTCTGGCAATAAACATGGAAATATTTGCCCAGGCCCAGCCCCACTAACTGGGTAGTAAAATTCAATTGGGTGGACCAGTTTCCAATTGCAAGAAGATCGTAATTAACTTATAAATAAACTAGGTACAGTTACAGGTAACTGGTAACTGGTAACTGAGTGCAACTGGGCCAGGACTTTCGCAGCATTATTTAGAGCTCTCTTTCCTTTCTGTTCCTTTCCGTTCCTTTCCTTCAAAATATTCCTTACAACATTCCCTGTACTCACCCATGTGCCGCAGAGAGATTCAGCAAATTAATGTTAATTAAGTCTTCAAGTCCTTCCACGTTTCGAGGGAGAAAAAAGGAAGCCTCAATCTCGATGGCCATCCGCACGGAACACAGCATCATTTGAGCTGCCGTCCCAACGTTCCCTTTACAATCTAAAAATCCTGTCCCCCTCCCCCCTTCTTCTTGGCGGGGTGTCCTTTGACCACAAAACCAAAGGAGTGCAGAGGAAAAAAGCTTGGGTCTCCGGCACACACCCAACGAACGTCTTGGGCGAAATGTTTCATTAGAGCCATGTCGGCCGCAAATGGCAGGAAGGGAACCCAACAACCCAACAGAACAACCCACGAATCCTCCCCTTCAAGGGACCCAACCTGGCCCCCAGTTCTACTAATTTCCAGTGCACAAAGGCGGACTGTGAAAAAAGGCAACCCCAGGAATGGGCAGTGCGGAAGGAGGAGAGCAGATGGAGGATGGACTGGCCATGAGCTGGCCTGAAGATGAAAGCCGGGAAAACTTTCCATCGAATCCCGACCGGGTTTGGGTAGCTTTCTTTGACGTTGCGTCGTTTTTGCATTCTTTATAATGGTCTAACGAACTTCCAACTGGTTCTTCTTCTAATCATTGGGATTTGGCATATCGAACACAGTCCCGAAACTTTTGTGTGGTCTCGGTAAACTTCCCTTGTCGCTTCCAAAAAAAATGCTATTAAGGAGAGAACAGCACCAGAGGCAGAGTTTGAGATGCACGGACATGAAAATGATTCGAATAATTAAAAAAAAGAGATGTACTTACATTGAAAACATTAAAATAATTTACAAGTGGCTTGTGAACATTAATTTTTATATAAAGTAATATATTAATATTGAACAAAAAAATTGCCCATAATATTTTTTTTTGTGTGCACAATATAAGTATTATTCTTTAAAAAAAGTTTGACTTAATTATTCGGTGTGTTCTTTTAATTTTAAAAATGTGATTTCTGGAAAAAAAATGTTTTTAAACAAATT
>JAJJHY010003979.1:4901640-5004757 GCA_021224005.1 Drosophila setifemur
TAATATATATAATATATAAGTCTAATTTTATAATTTCATCCGCTTTTTAAAACAATAAATCGTTATAAGAAATGCGAGTTTTTAAAGTAATTATTAGATGTGTGATATAAAAACTATAAAAACGACATTATTACATACCTAATCCTACGATATACAAAATTGAAACATGCCATTTAATCCGCTGGTGTCAATTATTAAAGAGTTTTAGAATACAAAAATAATAACAATAATATTGTTAAAGTGTTTGCAAGAGGAAATAATACTTGATTGATTTTTTAATTTATACCTACAAAAAGTCATCACTTTTAAAGACTTCTTTTTAGTACTATGCATTTCGATGATATAAGAGTAAACCTTTGCTTAATTCTGAATATAAATACGATTTTTATGTTTAATAAATCTAATTCAAAAGAGAGTTTCAGAAAATAAAAATAATGGATTCATTCAAAGAGAAGTTTTCTGTTAAAGTGTTCTTTCATAGGTTTTTAAAATTAAAACTTTGTCCAAATTTTGTAAGACTTATTTTTCGTATTCTTAATTCTGAGATATGTAAATTAAACCTTGTATTTTTGTTGCTTCGCAGGAAACTATTCCAGCAACACCGGCCGTAAGCACCGATACCACCAGCAGTGTGGTCGGTGTGGGTGCTGGCGGCGTAGGAGGAGGAGGCGCTGGCGCCGGAGGCGGCGGGGGCGTCGTCGGCTCGGGAGGACTCCTCGGCGAGGTGGTGAGCGGCCTGGGCGGTCTGGGAGGCGGAGGACTCAGCGAATCGGAGGCATACGCCGGCCTGATGAAGGACGCCGATAAGCTGAAGCTGATGCTGCTGGCCTGGAACTACCAGAACTCGACGGCGGTGCGGAACGGAACGGAGGGTCCGGACCTGAGCGTTGTGGGCGGACTGTGGGCCCAGTATCAGAACGCCCTGGCCCAGAACGCGGCGGTGGCGGCGGCCACCAGCATGAAGATGGATAGTTCGCTGTCGCCGGTGCCGCGGCAGGACACCCAATCGCCCATGGAGACGCAGGACGAGACGAACTCTTCCGGACAGAAGGAGGAGGACGAGGTCTCCGAGGACGACTCCGACGACAAGCTCGACGAGAAGCTGGCCACCACACACGATCCGGAGCGCCTCAAGGCCTTCAATGTGAGTAAAGCGAGTGAGAGAGAGCTCAGAGGGAGCAGCGAATGTAAAGCCAAGCGTTGCCAAAGAAACCGCCAGACAGCATCTGGTCAGGATGGGATTCCCAGTTACTTTACCTTCCCCCCTTGCTTGCAGATGTTCGTGCGACTGTTTGTGGACGAGAATCTGGACCGCATCATCCCGATCTCGAAGCAGCCGAAGGAGAAGATCCAGGCCATCATCGACTCGTGCGCCCGACAGTTCCCCGAGTTCAGTGACCGATCCCGCAAACGCATCCGCACCTACTTGAAGTCCTGCAGGCGCAACAAGAAGACTCGCGATGGGTGGGAGAATACGGTGAGTTTGATTACATATTTAAAAATATATAATTTGTTTTAACTAAGCATGAAATCCATCCTTTGAATCACTTAAATCCCATCTAAAACATTCTCTTTAATATATCTAAATTTGAATTTAATTTCTTTTTGGTTCCAACTTCAATCGTTAACCGTTATTCACAATTTTGGAAAATGTACAAATCATTTTTATTCATCAACTAGATTCCATAGTTAAGACTATTAAATAAGTAAATGTAATCACATTATCATATTAAAATATCAAAATATTTTAAAATATGAAAACATATTCATTTTCTGAATTTTACATTGTGTTTGAACTACAAGTAATTGGACTTCATTATTTTATACATTTTCTTAATTCTCTTTTAATTGACAACATAGTTTTATTTTAAATTTATTATATAAATGAGAACCTTTCCATAAATTAAATTGTTTGAATTCTAGCAAAATTAAATCCAGCTTTAACTAATTAAATTAGTTTACGCACTTGTTATTTGCATTTTTCTTTTTTCATATTTTAACAAAGTTTTTGTTCGGAATTTTTATGATTGTTGCTCCGTCAACTAATTAAAAAATGTTACATTTTTCATGAGGTATTTTTAATTGAACATTCAACCAACTCCAATTAGTCCCAACTCCTTTTTATTGTGATATACTTTTTAACGCAGTGAAATGCATAAAAATTATTCCACTTTACATGCAAGATAGAGATATAATGCAAATTCATGTGAAATGAATTAAATATTATATTTATTGCCTAAACTTTAAATTGTTCTGAACATATAAAAGTTATGACCCCAACTTTAACCAATTATATAACTTTAGTCATGTGAATTTTTTCTGGTTCGTATTTTTTTACTTTGCTGTATTCGTAATCAAATAATTTTGAAAAGTCTTTCTTATGAGGTTATTTTAACTGAACTGGTTTAAGGCTCTTGAAACACCAATAATCTCATTTAATGCTACAATTTATAATAAATATATTTAAAAATAGAAAAAAGAACTTTTACTTTTTACTTTTCATTAAAAATTTCCGATTGCTACATCTGCATTTAAACAGATACAAAATATATTTTCCATATGTCTTAACCTTCCTTGCCACATCGCGTAATCTTATGTATTCTAAACATTAAAATAAAATATATTTAATTTAAAAAGACAACTTTAGCATAAAAAAGTTATTTCCAGCTTCACCAAATTAAAAACTTTTCAGTTTTTGTTCTATTTTATTTCTCATAATGTTTTTCAACCATCCTCGCAACCTATTTTAATCCGAAACCTATTTATTTCAAAAAACAGTTAAATGGAATAAAATACACTTGTAAATTAAATTATTAAAAAGAATTTGAACCTTCAACCATGCTTGCCTCATTGTTTAATCTCATTTATTGCAAACATTTATTTTAAACATATTTTATTTAAACATTTAATTCCAAGATAGAAAAGGTATTTCAATCTTCAACTAGTTGAATAACTTTTCTAGCATTCTTTCTATTTTTTTTTCATGAATGTTTTCCAGCTGAACTCTCAACCAGATTTGCAACCTAATTTAATCGGAACCCTTTTTATTGCTTTCCAGACCCGCCCCACCCCCGCCCACCTCACGTCCGTGCAGGCGGAACAAATCCTGGCCATCGCCTGCGAGAACGAGTCGATGAATGCCAAGCGAATGCGCATCGGCCTGGAGCCCATCACCCACGCGGTGCCGGCGCCGGGCAGCGCAGTTGCCGCAGCAGCCGCCGCAGCAGCGGCCGCCGCCGTTGTGGCAGCCACCAGCTCGGGTGCCGGCGGGACCAGCACCACATCCGCCGGCAACTCCACCGTCACCTGCGGCGGCGTTGGAGGATTGGGCGGTTTGAGTGGAGCTGCCGATGCCGCCGGCCTCACCAGCGTTGCAGCCGCCGCTCTGCCTTTCGTCAGCGCCGTCGGCTTTGCCCGCTCCACCCCCAACTCGGAGCACGCGGATGCCCTGCCCTTCGGCTCCGCCGGTACGGTGGGTGGCAGCGCGGGCGGCGGCAGTGCCAGCGGGGGCGTGGTCGGCGGCGGTGGCGGGGGCATGAGCTCCGCGCGCAGCTCCCCCCTCGCCCTCAGCTCGAACGCCAGCGTTAGCGGGGGCGCCAGTGTCACCGGCTTGACCCTGGCCAACGGCGCCGGCGCCTCCAACGGAGCCGGGCTGCCGGCCAGCAGTCCCTACACCACGGACTTCAGCAACCCCTCGACGGCCTCCCCCTTCGTGGCGGCGGCGGCAGCAGCGGCCGTGGCCGCCGGACGGGCCCCCAGCTATCCCGGCTACTTTCCCGGAGTGGCTGGCCTGGGAAATGGTGAGTGAGAAATAAGTTTGCCAAAAGTGTTAGAGGGTTTTGCTGTGTATATTTCTGGCCTAGGTCACTTTTAGGCTTATTGGGATACTATTGTCATCTGCATTGGTTTTATATATCTATGCCCTTGCAGAGGGTACTATTCGATATTTTTGTAGATAATTGATTCTTAAGAAATCACTATTTAATTGACATTTTAACATATCCTCAAAGTTACATTAAAATCGAATCAGTATATATTGCTTCCATAGGAAGGATATAAGAAAATAGTTCATTGAGCTGAACTAAGGAGTTATAATTTATTATTACTTCTTATAAACATTAAAGCCGATTTAATATATTAAAAACAAATCTGATTGATATATCCTATAGCATCTATACAAACTATAGAGACCCCGGAGCTATTCTTTCTTTCTTGTTTACCTTAATGTTTCTTAAAACTTTTTCTAGTAAATAGACAGAATTTAAAAAACAAATGCCAGATAAATGCAAAAAACTTAGATTTTTAGAAGTATAGCACCAAAACTGTGAAATCTGGTACTAGAATTTTAGTCTTGGCCGATATTTCCTAAAGGTAGAATCACGTAAAAGTCATATAAAGTAGTTGTACCAGAAACACTCGACGCTGTATCAAAAAAGGTCAGAATACGAAATACCTTGAGATTGAGACTTGGACTTGGGCATTATAAATTCAAATAATCAATAATAGATTTAATGACCCCACACACAATCCACAGTATCAACGGACTTGGAAAAGTGCTTTAAAAATTGTCTCAAACGATTGCACAATAGTAGTATATATTAAACTTGGTTTAATGATCACTTAAACCATGGTTAACCAACAAAGTTCAATCTTACATTTTTGGGCCACAAATATTAATAGCAACCTGCTCTACCAATTTTTCATTTAAGTTTTTTTAATCTGATTCGAAATAAAATTAATCATCTCTCTCCCTTGCAGTGACGCCCACCGATCTCTCGATGAAGCCAAGCAACCTGACCTCCGGCCTGGGTGGCAACATGGCCAGCAACAACAACATCAACAACTCCGTGGTGGGCAACATCAACACCCAGCTGAGTGCCGCCAACTTGGCCAGCCTGAGCAATGCGAACAACAACAATGCCCTGGTGACCGCCACGCAGCAATTGCAGCAACTCCAGCAGCAACAGCAGCAGCAACAGCAACAACAGCAGCAACAGCAGCAGCAGCAACAACAGCAGCAGCAACAGCTACTAGCAGCAGGCGGAGGCGGTGGCATGGACGGTCAGGGGGGAAGGGCGCCGCCCATCCTGTCGCACAAGCTGAGCGCCAACGAGGTGACCGCGGCCCGACAGGTGATATCCGCGTACCGCGAGAGCGCCGCTTTTCTGCTCCGCACCGCCGACCAGGTGGAGCAGCTGCTCGTCCAGCAGCAGTAGGCTGGGATGGGCGGGGCGCACTCTAGGTTCGAGACCCAAGCGATGCCAGGCGCGCGCGGGTTGTTCCTATTTTAAATTAAATTTAAAATGAATCACACACAAAAGAAACACACACCCACTAAACAACCAAGCCAAACTAAGCGAAGAAATAGTCAAACCATAGAGCAAAACGCAGATGAGAACCACACTATTGACGGATTGAGTCGATAGCGGCAGAAAGTAGTCAAAAAATTCGTTTAAACAGAACATTTTAAGTGTTTTTTCCTCCAACTACGTACAGCATATTTAAAATAGAATTAAACGATAAACAAAAACCAAAAGAAATATTGCAAATATCACAACAGTAAAACTATTGGGGCCATCTGAAGCTAGCTGAATTGTATCTCTACTTCACTTGTCAGCTGTAAAAGGTACCTTGAGATACCCAAACATTTCATAGAACTATCTACTCTAGAAAAGGTTTCAATAGATTCGATTTTGGAAAAGATACAGTACTAATGCTTTCAAAACTTTCAACCTTCCTATCGAGAAACAATTCAGTTGGCTAAGATGGCTCTAATAAAAAATAAAACCAAGCAACAGTTCAACATACTACAGTGTCTACTACAAGTAAACCTACAATAGCCATACACAAACACTCGCATTGATTTTGTTTAAACTATTTATTATCGCATATTTTTGGACTCTCGCCCTTTGGAGAGCCACAGATTCCGGACCCGTTTTTGAAGTGCGCGATTTGTTGAAAAATTTTAAAATATAAATATAATAAGTTGAAGTATTGTTGTAAATTTTAAGCAAATGGATGACAAAAAATTTTAAGCGAAAACAAAAAAAACAAAACAAAAAAAAACGTAAAACTATGAGAAAACACAGGGTGATACTTTGAAAAATTATTACAATGCATAAGCTAAAAAATTTATAAAAATGAAAATGTAAAAAAATGGATCTGAGAATGGCATAGATGTTGGTAAATGTGTATTTAACGTTTAGAAATTACATTTGTATACTGTTTCCTGGATTCATTGGACTTTATTATTGCCTTTTGTTTCTGGTTCTTATCCTCCATTGTTTTCGTTAAGTGTATATACTTTGAAAGGTTCTATTCCGAGACATTTTAAGTTTAACTGTTGCTTTTTACTCGCATTCGATTATTGAATAGATACAAATAAAGTAATTAAATACAAAATAGCCATTCATGTTTTTTGCAAATATAAATGTGTATGTAAAAATAAGAACACTCGAACACAAAATGAAAATGAAGAACACAAACACATGATTAAACAGTGGAACATCGGTTATGTATGAGTGTGAGGGAAGCCAAGTGGAGAATCGCTAAGCAAGGCAAATTATAGAATTTAATAATATAAATAAATTGCTAAAATTATTTAACCAACAAATAATTATTGACTAAACCTAAATAAATACTCCAAACGAACTCGATGAATTGCTTGCAGAAGGCAGAAGGAACATTTATACAAGATACTTAAATATAAATTAATGTGTGGCATTTGCATAGAAGAGTAAACTAATTAAATCGACACGAAGGCAACACAAATGAACAAGACATTTTAAAATCGAATTAATAAAGAATTTATGAGAATTATATGTACATTAACTTGACTCTTTTTACTGGGTTAAACGCTTCTGTTATATATGGGAAATATATATTATGGGGAAAAACTTAATATTTGTATCTAGGTGTAAAACTATATATAAATTCAACTATATCTGTTATTAACCAGATACATGGAAAAAATATTAGGTTTTACCTAATGGGTTTCGCTTGCATCAAACATTTCTAAATTTTTTTGGGTACGAAATGTTTTTAAAATTTATTTTTAGTTATTATTTAATAACACATAATATAATGAATGTAAATTTCTATTGTTTGGTTTTTAAAATCAACTGTTGATCTTCGAAATATTGCTCATGTAAAGTTATGTTAAATTCCGACATTTTGTATTCGACGTACTGTTAAACGCAACATATTTACAGTATAATGTAAAGTTATGTCCGTGTCAAATTCGCAGGTCCAGCAAACAAACACTAGATGGCGCCACACATTGACTGAAAATTTCATTTGACACCGTAAAACACAAATAATTAATGCAACTTATCAAGTAATATATTTTCTGCGGTTAAGTTTTTGAATAGGTACAATTGCTATTGTGTTTTAAAACTATCTTCCGAAGATGAGTCCAAAGGGTGGTTGCGGTGGTCTTGGGTGTCGATTCGGTGTTGGCGGTCTGAATAGCGGTGGAGGTGGTGGCAATGGAGGCAGTGGTAGAAAACCAACAACTGCAGAATCCACTTCTGGCAATTCGGGCAGAGGAAGAGGATGAGGGAAGGGAGGACGAAAAGGGAATCCGGGTGGGCCGATGTTCTCATGGTGATGATAATGATGATGATGTGCATGTTGAGGTGTTTCAGTGGTTGTTGTTGTCGATGTAGTTGTTGCTTCAGTGGTTGAAGTTGTGGTTGTAGTTGTTGGTTCTTCAGTAGTTGTGGTTGTTGTTGCTTCAGTGGTTGTAGTTGTTGGTTCTTCAGTCGTTGTAGTTGTGGTTGTAGTTGTTGGTTCTTCAGTAGTTGTGGTTGTTGTTGCTTCAGTGGTTGTAGTGGTGGTTGTTGGTTCTTCAGTAGTAGTTGTTGTTGTTGCTTCAGTGGTTGTAGTTGTTGGTTCTTCAGTGGTTGTAGTTGTGGTTGTAGTTGTTGGTTCTTCAGTAGTTGTGGTTGTTGTTGCTTCAGTGGTTGTAGTGGTGGTTGTTGGTTCTTCAGTAGTGGTTGTTGTTGTTGCTTCAGTGGTTGTTGTTGTTGGTTCTTCAGTGGTTGTAGTTGTGGTTGTGGTTGCTTCAGTGGTTGTTGTTGTAGTTGTTGGTTCTTCAGTAGTCGTTGTTGTTGCTTCAGTGGTTGTAGTTGTGGTTGTTGGTTCTTCAGTAGTAGTTGTTGTTGTTGCTTCAGTGGTTGTAGTTGTAGTTGTTGGTTCTTCAGTGGTTGTAGTTGTGGTTGTAGTTGTTGGTTCTTCAGTAGTAGTTGTTGTTGTTGCTTCAGTGGTTGTAGTTGTGGTTGTTGGTTCTGCAGTGGTTGTGGTTGTTGGTTCTTCAGTAGTAGTTGTTGTTGTTGCTTCAGTGGTTGTAGTTGTAGTTGTTGGTTCTTTAGTGGTTGTAGTTGTGGTTGTAGTTGTTGGTTCTTCAGTAGTTGTGGTTGTTGTTGCTTCAGTGGTTGTAGTTGTGGTTGTTGGTTCTTCAGTAGTAGTTGTTGTTGTTGTTGCGTCAGTGGTTGTAGTTGTTGGTTCTTCAGTGGTTGTTGTTGTGGTTGTAGTTGTTGGTTCTTCAGTAGTTGTAGTTGTTGTTGCTTCAGTGGTTGTAGTTGTGGTTGTAGTTGTTGGTTCTTCAGTAGTCGTTGTTGTTGTTGCTTCAGTGGTTGTAGTTGTGGTTGTTGGTTCTTCAGTAGTAGTTGTTGTTGTTGTTGCGTCAGTGGTTGTAGTTGTTGGTTCTTCAGTGGTTGTTGTTGTGGTTGTAGTTGTTGGTTCTTCAGTAGTTGTTGTTGTTGTTGCTTCAGTGGTTGTAGTTGTGGTTGTAGTTGTTGGTTCTTCAGTAGTCGTTGTTGTTGTTGCTTCAGTGGTTGTAGTTGTGGTTGTAGTTGTTGGTTCTTCAGTGGTTGTAGTTGTTGGTTCTTCAGTAGTTGTGGTTGTTGTTGCTTCAGTGGTTGTAGTTGTGGTTGTTGGTTCTTCAGTAGTAGTTGTTGTTGTTGATTCAGTGGTTGTAGTTGTTGGTTCTTCAGTGGTTGTAGTTGTAGTTGTTGGTTCTTCAGTAGTGGTTGTTGTAGTTGCTTCAGTGGTTGTAGTTGTGGTTGTAGTTGTTGGTTCTTCAGTAGTAGTAGTTGTGGTTGCTTCAGTGGTTGTAGTTGTTGGTTCTTCAGTGGTTGTAGTTGTGGTTGTAGTTGTTGGTTCTTCAGTGGTTGTAGTTGTGGTTGTAGTTGTTGGTTCTACAGTACTTGTGGTTGTTGTTGCTTCAGTGGTTGTAGTTGTGGTTGTTGGCTCTTCAGTAGTAGTTGTTGTGGTTGCTTCGGTGGTTGTAGTTGTTGGTTCTTCAGTAGTGGTTGTTGTTGTTGCTTCAGTGGTTGTAGTTGTGGTTGTAGTTGTTGGTGCTTCAGTGGTTGTAGTTGTTGTAGTAGCGACAGTGGTTGTTGTAGTACGCGGACACAATAGCGGGAATAGTATGCATAGTGGTGATCTTGTGGTCGTAGTCGTTTGAGTTGCGAAATGTTGTATTGTTAGGGCATTCCACAGCACCAAAGTCAGAAAAATTCGCAAATTCTATATCGGATAAATTTAAGACAATTTAATTAAAACAATAAGGGAAGACTATATTAGAAACGAACGCTTGCATTTTTGATTTGCCCGACAAACTATATCTGTGCAAAGTTACATTTAGATAGTTTTAAAACTAAGATACTAATCTATGAAGATCGACTCCGCTTTTGATGCTGATCAATAACTTATATACTTTATTGAGTCCTGGTTGGCTTGTCTAAGAGCGTTTCAAATTTATTCGCCAAATAGCCAAATAGCCCCTGACATAATTCATTTAGTCCAGGCGTTATAGTTCTTACCATGTTGAGTTCCTGAGATGCACTGATCCCTTGTAGTTTAACAAACTATTTATATACTGAGTTTCCCGAGGGTTTCTTTGTTGCCCTTAGACAACCAAATTCTAGATTTCGACCCTTGTCAAATTAAAACGGAAATATATTGAGTGTGCGCTGAGAGCTTCTAGAGATAACTATATCCGCTTGACCATTTTCGGTTTCTTTAAAGATAATGTACTTCAAACAATTGTCCGCCTCCTAGTATTTGACAAAGAGCAAACACGTTATAAATATTCAATACCAACTTACGTATCCTATTGAGAAATAGAATAAATAGCGGTGGCTAAACAATAAAACAAGTAACGACATTTCTCTTAACTACATTTTATTTATTGTACAGAATTTTGTAAATTAATTTGCATTGGATTTAATGCCAAAAATAAATTAAAAATGAACTTAGCTTAGATCCCAATCAGATTCCACTTCTCTTGGTTTATTTTTACACGTTCTCTGCACTTTTCTTAAATTGAACTATTTGTAATGACTGTTTTATGAAGGCGAAAAAGAACAAATACAGAAAAGTTTGTGGAAGCACCAAATCTTTGTGTACATCTCCTACACTCGTCGAATTCGCACCAGTTTTATAAAAGATTGCAATTTCTCGAGCCCGGCCAAGGGCTCTGGCAAGATTTCACTAACAATTTCGGATGTGGTTGATGAAGACTCCTCCTCGCTTAATCTAAATCTTAGGAGCTAAAAAAACTGCATTAAGAAGGCCACCTCAGGGACCAGGCAGCTTCAATCTCTTCACGCCAGGACGCCATCCAGCGCATGGATCACTCCGTTGGTGGCCGGAATGTTCGATGTGACCATCTGGGCATCGTTCACCTTGATCTTGCCGGCGGACGTCTTCTGCAGGATCACAGTCTTGCCCGTGAACAGCGAGTCCTTGACCTGGTAGAAACGCATGCCAGCGGAGAAGAGAGCCCCCGGCACAATGTGCTTCATGGCAAACTGTTCGGCCGCCTCCTTGTCGTTGTAGAGCTTCTCCAGTGTGTCTGAATCCAGTTCGCTGAAGCTCTTGTCCACAGGAGCAAAGACGGTGTAGGTCTTGACACCTGAAAAATCCAAGGGATACAATTAATTTAACTAATTACTTTATAAGTTAATTTCCTCCTTACCCTTGCTCTGCAGCTTCTCGGACAGTCCAGAGGTGTACAGGATCTTAAGGAAATTGCTGAACCGACCCTCTCGATCCGACTGCAGAGTCTGGAGAAGATCTCCCACGGGCAGCGGGAACATCACTCGATCCACTGCATGGGCCACGCCCTGAGGGATCTTTATGTCCTTCTTGTTCAGCACAACCATGGCTCCGTTGATGGTAGTTAGCTGTTTAAAATTAATTTAAATTAATATCTTTTAATAAATTTAAGAATTCTAGGTTTGTCTTACAGTCACATCGTTCCACTCCTGGTCGTGCATGTTGTACTGATTAACTCTCAGTTGAGTTCCAGCTAGGGAAACACCAGTCATCTCATCCTGCAGGGTGGCAATTTCGAAGGCTCCGGGAATCACATGGTGGAGCAGGAGCTGCAAAAGGAATTGTGTAAATAAAGATTAATAATAAATCAAAAAAAGTATCGAAATAAGTATTTTTAATAGGGGTATATAAAGTTTTTGCATAAGTATGTACAAAATAAAGTTATCTAAGGTTTGGAAAAACTAAGTAAAGATTTATCCAGTCATGTCTGTCTGTGTGAACCACAATATCTCTGAGATGGTTTTGGATTAAAAATTATTATTTTTTCTATAGAATTATAAAAAAAATTTCCGATCGGACAATAATTTTGGAACCCATAAACAAAGAACACCTATTTGAGACAACAACTGTAACCATTCAATTAATTGCAAATTAAAAAAAAATTCGCCTCTTCTTTTCTCGGTTTAATTGTATATGGTTTCAGTTTTAACAGTGTCAACATTAATTATAAGAAATTGTTTTTTTTTCTCATTAAAATTACCTTTCCCTATTGTTCTTTCAATGTAACAGATCAACCAAAAACTAAATATATTTAAAAATATTCCGGTATATATTAAAAACGTTTTTCATATTAAGCCCCTTAAAAATTTCATTCAAGAAATACAATTTTGTAATTAATATTTAAGAATTTCCAAAGACTTACCCCGCTCAACAGCCTGGGATTGGATTGGAACTTCTCCTCGGCCCTCTCGGGTCCGCCCAACTGCACCAGCAGATTCTTGAAGGCCTTGTCCGTGGGCACGAAGATGGTGTAGGGGCCGGTCTCATTGAGGATGCTGTCCAGACCCGACTGCCTCAGGTACTTGGCCATGGCGAAGAGTCCGTTGGCCTTCAGGATCTGGATGAGGTCCTCGCTGGGATTGGACAGAACCGAACCGGAAACTGGACCAGCCTGTGCTGCCTTCTCAGTGTTCTCCGTCTCCTGGACAAGTGCATCGGCATACTGAGGGACAGGTGGCAGCAATTCAGGGCTCTGGGCAATGTCGGACAACCGCTCGGTGACCACGGGCAGGTGGGTGGAGGCACCTCCAATGTACGGAGAAACAGTCACCGTGGAGGCACTGTAAATGGGTGCGGGGGTGGTGCGGATCAGACTGGCGGCATTGACATGGTTGGTCGTGCTCTCGTAAACAAAGTTGTGGCGTGGAGTAGGAGGAGCGGTGGTGGTGGTGGTTGTTGTTGTCGATGTCCTCGATGGATGATACTGCCGGTGGTTGCTTGGGGTTCCTCGGGAAACGAAAGGCGCTGGGGTAGTAGTCGTCGTTGTGGTCGTGCTAGTTGTGGTGCTAGGTGCCCTTGTGGTCTGGATGATCTTGCCGCTCTTGATTTCCACCAGCTCATCGTTGGGCAGTGTTAGGCGGGAGACGGAGGGAGGGAGCTTGATCTCTCCGCTCCTGATCCGCTCCAGAATGCTCTCCACCTCGGCTCCCGTTTGCTTGGTCTCCTTCTCCCCGTTGGCCTTGACTCCTTGGATCTTGAAGCTGCCGTCGGACTGCTCCTCGAGGTACACATAGGTGGCCTTCTTCTTGGAGGGCACAGCGGGTGGTGGAGCAGTGGCAGCTGGAGCCTGGGACTTGGAGCTCAGGCCCTCGATTTCGTAGCCATCGGGAATGAGTCCTCGCTTGGCCAGCTCCTCCAGGGATGGAGGATCATCCGAGTCCGAGGTAATCACCGCTGAGCTGGCAATGCTATTCGCTCCACTGCTGATCCCCTGGATGTCACCTGCTCCACCTCCGTACAGAGCAGCCAGACTGGAGAGATCCACTCCGCCGGGCAGGGAACCTGTGGGCAGGGAGTCCGACTCCTGAGGATCGGGAGAACGGAGGATCTGCACTTTACCACCTCCGGGCAGCTCAAGATCCTTGCTCTTGGTGGGCGCCACATCGCTGAGGCTGAGCTTGCCATCCGAACCCAAAGCCTGCTGGGCGAGAAGCGTCTGCAGCTGCTCCTGGGAGTAGGCCTTCTGACCCTGCACCAGGTTGGGGTCTGTGGTGCGGATCACCTGAACCCTCTGACCATTGGGCAGCACAAGATCCATCTCATCGTAGGTCTTGTTTCCGGTCAACGGTTGCTGTGGCGCCTCCGACAAAGCCGCCTTCAGCTGCTTGAGGAGATCATCCCGGGCAATGGTCTTCACCGGCTTCTTACCCTTTGGACTGGGATACTTGCCCAGCTCCGACTTCACCTGGGCGTAGATGTTCTTCTTGGGCGTGGTATTGGCCTCGGTGGTTGTTGTGGTGCTCGTCGTGGTTGTTGTGGTAGTGGGATGCTCCTTGTAGTACTGCTGCAGGGCACTATTGAACTGGTTGTACTCCGTGGGATGGGCCACCGGCCTTCCTCGCACCGGACCCGAGACATAGGGAGTGTGCTGGAAGTTGCCATTGTGCTGGGTGATGATCGTGGGCAGGACATGCTGCTTGATCTGGTGCTGCTTGGCCAGGAACTCCTCGTGCTGCTGTCGCACCTTGTGCTGCGACTTCTCGTACTGCTTGGCCACGAACTGCTCGTGTTTCTGGATCAGCTTCTGCTTGTACTCATGGTCAGCTGGACTGGACTGGGGCTGACTCTGGAGAGGAGCCTGGGCATTGACGAACTGATGCTGGAACTGGGGCTGCTTGGTCTGGAGTTGCTGCTGCTGCTGTTGTTGAGGTGCCTGCTGCTGCTGGAAGGTTCCCCTGGTGGGCTCGGGGAAGGGCGTGGCCTGCAGATTGCTGAAGATCTGGGCAGGAGCTGGCAATCCCAGCTGAGGGGTCAGCTGATATTGCTGCTGGTTGACCTGCTGCTGGTAATGCTGCTGGGGAATGGTCTGGAAGGTGGGCACTGGCGACTGGCTGGGCAGCTTTTGGGTGGTCTGCGGCAGAACCTGGGGACCGAACTGCTGGGGTTGCTGGTAGCCAAACTGTTGTTGCTGCTGATGTTGCTGCTGTTGCTGGTAGGTTTCCGGGGAGGGTTGGGGTGGAAAAGCCGTGGATTGCAGACGGGAATCTAAGAAGGGGTTTCCAAAAGCAAGGGTTAGAGGTTGGAGAGCATTTAAGGGTAAGGGTCAATCTCACCAAATTGCTTCTGGCGATGCTGCTGAGGATGATGTTGCTGCTGCTGCTGTTGTTGCTGTTGGGAGCCGGCAAAGTTGCGCAAATCCAAGAAGTTCTGGTGATGCAGATCAATGCCTCCAGGGGATGAGGGCAACTGCTGCTGCTGCTGCTGGGGATACTGGGGAGCAGTCTGGAGCTGGCTTTGGGTCGATCTCTGGAACTGTTGATTCTGCTGAGGATTCTGCTGCTGCTGCAAATGCTGCTGCTGCTGTGGGAACTGCCCGAAGCGATGTTGCTGCTGCTGCTGTGGTGGCGCCTGGTGGTGAATGTGCGAATGTTGCTGGTGCTGGGGCCGGTGGGGAATGGGCAGCTCCACTCCCGCCTGGACAAAGTTTTGCTGGTTGTACTGCTGCACATTCAGCTGGCGGCGTTGCGAGTTGTGAAAGGGCGGCTGCAATGCAATGAGAGTCACGAGTGAGTTACAACTTTCCACGAAATTGCATCATCCGGGGCCAGTGCAGAAAAACCAGCTTCGGCTTCGGTTTCTCCATCACTGGCCCAGATCAAAGATAAGTAATACATTGAGCGAACGCCGAGCAGGCCCCTCAATGTGGCCAAAATAGACATGAACCAGTTTCAAATGCCGTTGCTCCATTTCAAGTTGGCCAAAACTAGACTGTGCGTCTGGCAACGCTTAGGGGTCCTTTATTTTTGGCGGGCAGTCGGTCAAGTTGAAGTCAGCAAAAGAAATACGAAACTTGTTTGTGCCTCAATTTATGTAATAACAAATCTGGGATTATGGTAGATGAAAGATGAAAGTAGGCGATAACCATCCTAGTTATTATAATTACAAAAAGAAATACCTATCATATACAACGCTAATAATAATAACCGAATTCAGCATAAATTTAAAATGGTAAATCGTAGGCTAGATAATGACAGTCCCATGCTCTATTCAGTTGGTAACCCACTTTTATTGTTTCCCATCTGCAGTTGTCATTAGTGGATCTCTCTCTCTTACTCTCTCACCGAGCGACCTGCTTATACAATCTAGCAGCAAAGACTTATCCGAAGACAGCTCGTCATACACTGCGTATACGTATCGCCATCCTCAAAGAGGCCAGCAAGCATTGGTCAGGCATCGGGCATCAGGCAATAGTTTAACAACAGTTATCCAACACAATTGCCAAAGCGGCTTAAGGAGGAGGCTGGGAGAAGCGTCTGTAAGCCATGTTTTGAGTGTGCTGAAGTGCGGCATGTATAATTTAATTGCCTGGGCCATAAATCTTCGCTTTTGCCGGGCTCCGTCGATGCCAGATTGAGGCGTTTGCGTTATCAGGCCACTTGGCCTCAGTCCTAGCCCCGACTCTTTCTTTTCGCAGGGTAATTATGTTGTTAATGCCGCGCCTCATCATGACGCGATTTTGTTGGCTGGATTATGCAACCTAATCTCAGTGCAATGAGTCGCCTGGAGAAAAGTTCAGAGGTTCGAGCAGGTGAATGGAGCGGAGTTGTGGGGTTGTGGTAATCAAATAAAACCTTACTCAATTGCAAACGCTGTCATTATTCGATTGCAATTCCCCTCCAATCCTGATCCAATCTAAAAAATCCTATGCCCTGTCATGCAACTACCAGCCACACTTTTCTTTCAACAAAAAAGCACACACAAAAAAAAGAAGGTAAAACGAAGATGGCTTTTCCCCACAAATTGCCTGGCTGGTGAAAACGTCAATCAATCAACAATCAAGCGCCGAAGCAATCAGCATCCCCGGCCCACTGAAGCCACTGAACCCGCTCCTCAAAGGGCCAGTCATATTTCTCCTCCTTTCAATTTCCACCTCTCTCTCCCTGCCTCTGCCTCTGCCTCTGCATCTACGATATGTCGGCATGTGTTGAACATGTCAATTTCATGGTTTAGCATACTCATTCCACACGTCTTGTACTCCACTCGTATGCAAAACGCTTTCGTTTTTAACTGCCACCGCAGCCTGAGCCAGCAATCAATGTTTTCTGTTTTTTTTTTCTTCTGCTTTTCAGTTTCTGTTTTGCGACCAGCCAGCTAATGTGCTGCGCATGCGCATTAACCCACCGAGAGCATATGTAGTAAATGCAGAGTCCCACCTCCATTGTTGTGGTTTTTGCTGTCACCAAATGCCAGTGCAGCCCACGCGAGTGATACAAAACTGTTTGCCACCGCCGTTGGAGGTGTCAAGCGATTGACAACTGGAGAGTGGATGCAGAGTAAGCCAAATGTCAGAAAACAGGTCTAACAATTGGGAATAACCATTAATCACAATGGGTTATTTAAATATTTATTTATCCTCCGGTGATTTATCTTATTGAATTAATTATGAATTTGTAAGAAAACAATATAAACATATTAAGTTTATAAATTTGTTTAATGAAAAAAAAAGAACAGAACTGGGATCTTAAATTGATTGCCAAACTAAATCCTATTTTATTCATTTTATACAATATTAAATTCAAAAATAATTAGAAATTTGTTTACATTACAAACTGAATATTTTTCAAATCAAGGTACTTAGTTAGCCAAGAAAACAGTTGCTAACGATTGGGAAACCTTTTCACAACTGAGTTATTATAGTGTTATTTATCCCCCGGTTATAATATTAATTGAATTAAATACTTCCGTTAGTAAGAAAATAATTTGAGTTTTTTTAATTGCAAAAAAACAACAAAACTAAGATCTTATTTATGGCAGGCAAAAAAATGAATTATTTTGCGTTCTATATTGTATTATTTACTGCTTTAAGAATATTTCTACTTAGTTAAAAAAAAAGCTTCTGTAAATTGTAATCCTAAATGAATCACAAATGTGGCTATCCATATTAATTTAATAATTTTTTGCCTAGGCTTACTATTTTAAATAGTTTTAAGTATATTTCCAAATTTATTTACAATATCAACAAATGTTTGGAATATTTTAAAACAAACTGAATCTAAATTTGGTATCCTAATAAATACAATTTTATTAATTATTATTATGAGTTTCTATAATTAATATACTATTGTATATTGCTTCAGGAATATTTTAAAATTTTATTTGAAATACCAAAAATTGTCTGTACATTTTAATCCAAGCTGAATGTTTTAAGAAGTTGAATTTACCTAATCCAGGTGAAATGCTAAAGCACCAAACTTTAAAAGTTGTTAAACATAGTTGAATTGGTTAACAACCAAAGTAATTCCTAAGCCAAACAAAGAAAGTTCCATTAAAACATCGAGTTGGGTATAAGCCCGATGGCCAACTCCGTTGCGTTATGTAAACATTTCCATTCGAGGGCGGTCCAATCAAATGAGCAATATGCTAATGAGAGAAGATACCTGGCAACAGGTAGAAGTGACTGCATTCCATCAGATCGAAACCAGTTTACAGCCGCATTTTTCACTTGTGCGGTGGGGCGTTTTGATCCATGATGTATCTGTCAGTTACATGACTCGAACTGCCGGCTAATTTGTTAATAATTCATAATTGATTTCACATCAGACAGCGGGTCGGGAGGAGGTGTTGCGAGAGTTAGCCTCAGCCAGATGAGATACAAAACGAAAGCGAAATTTTGGGAAATTTCTTTTTGTTGTCAGGTTCGGATTTTGGTTTCAGTTTCGTTTTGCAGTGAAAGTGATTTGCGAGGTGTTTAGTAAGCATTTAAGCCGTTTATGTTAATTAGAATTTAATAGTTCAAATCAGAGGACCTCGAGCTAACTTAGGCCCCCAGAAATAGTTGGCTTCATTAAGAGTTGCCCAAAACCAGAGGCCGTAAATTCTTCAAAGCCCCAGTTGCGCAACAGCCTCTGGTATCTGACAGATGCTTCTCGAGCCGCACAATCTACCAGTTTTTCGTTTGGTCATGTCAATGGCCAATGGCATGCAAGTTGGCCTCGTTTCCTTCGATTGCCTTTCGGATTTCCTGTCCGCGGGAAAAACAAAATGCATTTGCCTTCGAGTTTTGCACTGAATCTTTGAGTAGTTTTTTCTACTAGTAGTTTTTGTTTTCCCACTTGGCTTGCATTTTTACTAGGCTACGTGTTTTTGGTGATTCGTGAAGTTTCAAGGCTGTTCTACTACCAATGTTTGCTTTGAAGACCTGAGGATCTCTTTCGGAGGCGCTTAAAGACATGTTGTGCAATTTGTGTTCTGGCCATAAAAAAAGAGGTGCCCATGTCAGATGTCAGTTTGGGCATCAATTTGGTGGCCAGCTAATGAGATTGTGTGTTCTAGTGTCTTGGGAGAATCACGGAGAAGTTTTCGTATAACTGGGGCAATTAAAATGTTGGTTAAATAATAAGGAGGGTCAACAACTTAAATACTCAATCATTCCCTTTTTGATTTATTTTTAGACCAAGCCTCTGACTTATTTCAAACTCCTAAACCAGCTCAGATTCATTAACTTTGAGTAACCAAAACTGTAACAGATTGCTGCCATAAACTGATTTATTATTGTGCTGCAATCGGCTTTTAGCGGCTCATTAAATTGTTTGTCAGGGCAACTCGATCTCAATTGGATCTAAGAAGTCGTGCTCACATCATTTCAACATCAGCATCTCATCGATTGCATCTGAATAAAGTCCAGAACTGAGTCTTCCATTACCCACTTCGATCTGCTTAAAACCGCCAGAACTGGTTAACTTGGTTTGGTGGGGACAATCCCCCGACCCACTCCCCTGTTGACAGCAAATGTGCATAATACGCTTTTGATGGCAGTTGATGGCTCTGTTTTGTGGCTTGAGCTGCGGCGCCTTCGTTTCGGTGGATAGTTGGTCAATCCGACGATTTGGCAATTCCCTTTCACTTTTCCGGACTATCGACAAATGGCTGCAGTTCGCATGGAGATGCCCCGAAAAAATAAGCCACCTAAATATTTGTGTGTGGATTTCCTAAAGGCATTTTAATTGCCAACAAAATAGCTAGCCTGGCTAAGCAAATAAGTAATTAATTCCCGCAGCACAAAAGAATGCCCGCCAGCAATGGGCAGCGGCAAAAAGTGAAATTTACATAAAATTGTGTAATTAACTGAGGTAAATAAGAAATTGCCTCAGGCGAACAACACCTACACCTACACCTTCCCCTAAAAAATCCACATGAAAGCGAAAGAAGCCACTGGGCAACCGCAATGAAAAGATTCCGGGCCAACAAAAGCAACAATAACAGTCCAAACCGAAACCGAAACTGAGGCAAAAACAAATGTTATTTAACCATCGCTTTAAGTACACCAAAAAGAAACTTGGTCAGCTGGATTACTACTCGTATAAAGTATCTGCAGATATTATCGCGGGTCAGACTTCTCTCTCACCCCAGAAACAAAACAAAAAATATAAAAGAAATCTGCTTGTTTACTGTTTACAAATTAGACCAATTTATTTGAGAGGAACCCTAAAGTTGGCGGAGTATGAAGCTGATGAGACCCACATGATTATCAGTAATTACGGTGGTAAGTATCTCAAATTGCGGGTAAGCAAACACGAGTCTATCGAGTTTAAGTTTCAGAACTCAGAGATAGCTGCCAAAATGGCAAATCACTCTCTCATTTCATGTTGCAACTTCTGACGCATTTTGAGACTCCACTCTTGAGTTAATTGAATGCTTTTGCATCCACACACATTGCATAATCGCAAAAGTTGTGACTTAATGCAATGATAGTATCTCAAACTTGAGTGGCATGCAAATTAAATTTAATTGAATTAAAGAAGCAGGCAATCTGCCAATGGCAAAACTTGCACAAAGTTGCTTCCTGGCAGAGTCGTTTGTAAATGTATCTGTATCTGCACCTCGCACCCACACAGCCCGCACAGGTAGCCCTGCAATCCGCCGAATGCATCTGAAAACGTTGCATATGCTTAATTTGACACACTCTGACACTTTTTACGAGCCGCAGAGATTTATTGTATCATTAGCATGGCCAGGGGCAGATTATGCATATGCTGCTGGGTATCTGGCAGATACTAAACTAAACTAAGCAAGTGTAATTTAAATAAACCCACTTCTTTTTTTATTTTTTGTTGTGGTTTTTTTGGTTTGTCTTTGGGCATGAGAAAATTTGGGTTTATGGGCCATCTGTTTTTGGGTAATTAACATGTTCATATGGCTAATTGCACTGACTTTGTTTTTTTATAATGACGAATTTTCTGAATCCGGTCTTGAAGGTAATTAACAAGATGGAAAATCTTTCACATAGAGGAAGGTCGGCTCTTGTCTAGAAAGTGAGAATTTCAGTATGGTAAATACAATTATACAAGCATGAAATATACCTAACTTAGGATGATAATCTATCAATATCAAAATCAAGATCTTCCCGAACAAACAACTCAATTTCCAGCCTCAACACACTTTCAATTTCGAAACCACAATATGAATCCAATATCATAATACACTTATTATTTGGCAGACAATCGCCTGAAAGATCCTCATAATTATCAAAAGCAAATTGCGTGCCAGTTGATCATAAAACACAAACCTCTGAAAAATATATTATTGTTGGAAATAAATTTAAATACGCTGCAATTTTTACTTTCCAATTCGATAAATTTGGCGCACGCAGTTAAGCGAATTGCGTGCCATATATCTTTGAACGAGTATCTTTGTATCTCTGCCATGGACAAGGTACACTTCAGGTAGGAGTTGGAGATGTAGTCGGCGCCCACCATCTTAGCCGAAAAGACTTATTTACCCGGCTTTGTTGATGGACAGTAGTAGCCTACAATCCAGAAAGCAACCATCAAAAGTGTTTAATTTAGCATTGTGGCAAGATTTGCATCCGCCAGATTTTGTTACTCAACATTGCCGTGAAATTTCATTGGCAGTGCCGCAACACGCCCAAAAACCTTTCCACGCTCATCAACTGTCCGACTTCGGAGCCTTTGTTCCGCAGCAGCTCTTGTAATTTTTGTGCAATTTTTCACTCCTTTTTTTTTTGTATTTTGCAGCTGTCACTGGGAATTTCAATGGCGCCAATATACAGATATATATATATATATACTCGTACATAGAAACCTTAGATGCGCGGATTTTTAGCCATCACTTGTATCTGCTTTAGTGACTTCAGAGCCATTTGTTTGTCTACTCATTTTCATGGGCTGTCACTTCAATTGAAGCGCCTCGATTTCAATTGATGCAGAGTCTTAAGGTTTTGTCGCGTTTACCCATTTGAAAGATATGGGTCAGGCCATCTATTTGTTGGACCATCTCCGGGCAATCTCCAAATATTTACGGGCTTTGACCTTGCTCAACTCTTCACTTTGGCGAATGGTGGGAAAAGTGTGAAGACATAAGGTCGAGGTGTGTTTTTGGTAATAACTTGGACGATCTCTAGTTCCTTTGTGGATTAGTTTTTATAACCTCGCAGAGGGTATTGTAATTTTGATCAGCATTGAAGAAAACATATATATTCTTGATCACCAGTCGAGTTGATCTAGACATGTCTGTCTGTCTGTTTAAAAGCAAACTATCTTCTCATTTTATAATCTATCAGGCTAAAATTTTACCTAAAGACAATTTTCTATTGGAGGTAGTATATAAGTCGGAACGGAATTACTAATTGGTAGATTTTTGGAATAAATCACTATTTAATGATTTTTAACCTATCCAAAACGTCTTATAAAAATCGGACAAATATATATTATAGCATATATGGGTCATTGATCTTAACTCCGTTTATTTTCAACACATTTGATGAATCTTGCAAAAAGAATTTTTTTATAGACTTTAAAGTCGATTCAGAAAATTGAAAAAACTTATGAAAACTTTATCCTATATCTGCCTTCCTTTCTTGTTAAATCTAATATCGAATTTCTTTTAATTTGGAGAAATCACCTAAAAAAAATACTTCTACCATTTCACCATTAACACCAATTAGGGTTTCCTTGATTTACCAGTTTTCTTTTCGCCTGTCAAGCCACAAACCATTCTGCAGATACTTGCAGCGATGCGACTTAACGCTTGTCTAATGCATTAATTACATATTAGCATTGCTTCAGACTGTCAAGACTGTGGAATAAAGCCAGACATGCGATTGCATTCGGAGGCAGACTTTGTCAAATGGGACGCCATTGTTTGCCACCGGAATGGGATGGAAAACTTTTCCGATTTTCCCCTCTTGTGTGGTTTCTTCGTCGGTTGGAATTCATAATTTATGGGTTAGCAGTGCGGCAGAGCCGAATCTTTGGGATTCGAAAGTGAAGTTCTTATGGCTTTTAATTGCATTCACTCAGCGGAGGAACCAATTAAGTCATTTTCCGATTGTATCGGAGGCGACTCGCCAAATGTTCACTCAGCTCATTTCTGGCACCGGCTGGTCTCGTGCCCGCTTCTGGTCACGCAGACCCAGTCTTTCCGAGAAACAAAGCTCGCCGGGCTCGGCACATACAAATTACGGGGTGCCCTCTCCCCTTCCCAGTCCCAGACCCTGGTCTGACAAATGTTTCGAGTTGCCGCCGAGCCGGGAGTCGGTAAACTGTGCTGGGCTGCAGTTCGTGACAGTTTTTAGCAATTACCCGGATGGGTACCCGGAGACCCAGCTGACCATTGTTCAGCGGTTAGTAACCCTTGGGTAGTGGGAGAGATTTCTGATTTCTGGAATGCCAATGCCTGCCCCACTTCCCTTCGTTTGAGATTTCTTCGCCCCAAACCGAACTTCTCCTGAAGAAATCGAAAGCAAAGGCTTTTCGCCTTGCATGCTCAGCTGATGCACTCAAATGCGCAGGGGATAAAAAGTACCAAAAACCGCGGAGCAAATTAAAATTTATTGTTTGCAACAAAACGAAACAGTTTGGCTGCCGAAGAGGTATGGTAGCTGAATGGAAAACTGAATGCAACTGAAATGCCAGCAATGGAACTTCTGCGGTGCAGAAAATCAGCGAAGCTTGCGAAAAGTGTTTTTCTCTTTCTGCAACTCTTGTTTAGTTTTCTTCAAAAACCGAAAGTGCCTGCCAGAGGCTGAGATGGAGACTGGGTCTTGGACTGAGACTGGGACTGGGACTGAGGGAATGGGTGTGCTGAATACTGTATACTGGGGTATTCGGTCGGTCGGTGGCGATAATGTGGCATGAAGCAGCCAGACGGACGCCGGCCGCACTGTAGTGTGAAGTGGGTTGCATCCCAAGTTGCAAGTTGCACGTTGGAGGCGGGCTCGGACCTGACAGCTCCTAAGCAGAGTATCTCTCTTTTTCTCCCCACGGGGCTATGACTTCCTGCGCAGGGAACCTTCAAAGATTTGCAAAATGCCGAAAGCGTTGCATCAGAGCTGCAGCCCTGTGTGTAAATAAATAAATAATGGGGAAAATCACCTAAAGCCACCTTCTGGCATTATATGTTTGGTTAAGCCATGTCATAACTCATCTATTGGAATGCATTTCCTAAAACCGTTCATTTTTAGGAAAAAACGAAATAAATTCCTATTTAAAGTTATTACAGCATTTAATCCCTTAAACAAAAACTTTGCAACAGAGCTGAGTAAACATATAGTGTGTAAAATCACCTTAAGCCAAATAGAAGAATTATATTTGGCTAAACAATTTTATAGCTCATTTATTGGTTGGTTGCCTAACATTTCCTAAGAACTTTAATTTTTTTGGAGCAATCAAAGTATGTCATTATTTTAAGGTATTACAGCATTTCTCATTAAGTCGCTTATTAAAAAAAATTGAATCAAAGGCCCTGTTTGCAAATAGATAATGTTTAACATCACCTAAAGTCACTTTTAAATATTATTTTTGTTAAAGCTTTTTCTAATTGTTATTTACAATGTTATAAAAAGATACTACAATATTTATAATTTAGTTTCTTGTTTAAAACAACTCTTGACAGATTCATTGCCTCAAATATTTTTCCTTTTAACATTTCTAAAATCTGTATAAATTTTAAAAAATATTTTTAAAATATATAAATATCAACTAAAGTCACTTTTTAATTTTATATTTGGTTAAACCAATTTTTATTTTTAGAATAATCTAACATTTATAATTTAGTGCCTTATTTAAAACCACTTTTACAAAGAAGTTTCTTGACAGATTGATAGCCTCAACTATTTATTCTTTTCACATTCCTAAAAACTATATAATATAAAAAAATGTATTTTATATATATTAAATATATTATTTGAACATTCCCAAAATCTATAAAATTTTCAAGATCCTAATATTGACTTGAATATATCGTAGAGCTTAAAATCAACACTGAAAGATAAGCTCAATTTTAATTTATGAGAATAGTGTGAGATACACGATTTCAGTAAAGATTTAAATTAATATTATTATTTTTTTTGGCGAAACCATTGACTGCCCATATTTCCCACAACTTTTAACCTTTCGCCGACCCACCTTAGGGGATTTTTGCATACTCGCAAATACCAAACGAAAAGTACAATTGTTATCTACCAATTTGCTAAACCACAAAAATGCCATTAAATAATTTCGCTGCGCATTTTCTTCGCTAAAAAAAAGCAAAAAAATAAAAAGCAAATCAATGGACAAGTTTTTAGAGCTTTTAGGCCTGGCAGGCTGCTGAAATTTCAACTCCCACCACACCACACCACGGCACAGCACTCCGGGCAAAAGGAAAACACATACAAATTATGCAACTCCTCGGCAACTTGCAACATCTCTTGGCAAGACAAACCAAGTCAGACCAGACCAGGCCAGGCCAGGCCAGACCGGAGACCAGAGACCCAACCCGACCCACCAGTCCACCAGTTGCAGATGGCATTGCAGCAGATGCGGCAGAGGCAGCAATAGTTAGATGCAACTGCGGCTTGTTTCGAATCTTGTTTGGGAACTGTGTGTGTGCCAGCAGCAGCAAACGCTTCTTCATTTTCGCGCAATAAACTTTTGCGCCGAGACACAAAGAAAACGAAAGTGCAACAACATCGGGCTATAACTGGTTGGCCAGTTTGAACCGCTGGAACCGTTGGGCTTGGCTATCGCTATCGCTATTGCATTACGTGGGGTAACTCTCCTCGGAGGTCTCGTCTCCTCAACCCGCCAAGAGGAGAGGATCTCTTGACTTTTGGCCATATTTGTGTTGAGTTATGGCGAGAAAGAAGATGCGATGCGATGCGGTGCGATGCGAAGGCCCGAAACCCGTTCCACGTGGCGTATGAGTAACGCGGAAGTTGACACTTGCTGCACTTGGTACTGCCTTGGTACGGCGGTGGGTGAAATTGTTGTTGCACTTACTTACTGCACATACCACAACTAATTGCAGCATTCATCAGGCGACTTGCCGCTTCCAATTCCTATTTGTCGCAGTTTGTAATTAGGTGGGGAAACACGCACACACAAAAACTATGACAAAACCCAGGACTCCTCTGATCCAATCCAAGCGACTTTTAATGGCCTGGACGAGGATGAGGAGTATGGCTACTCCGGCAGCCTGTCAATAATCACCGATGAGTTATGTCGCCCAGCCCTTTTACTTTCTTTTTCATCTCCGTCCGATGCTGTGCGTCATTTTCATGATTGTTTAATAGCAATAGCTTTTTATTTTTCACTGAGCCAAAATTATGCGGAACAAAGTCGTCGTCGGCGTAATGGCTTAATAATTGAGAAGTTCGCTGGGCAATGGGCAATAGCAATAGCCAGTAGAAAGTGGAAGATGCTTTGTTTTTAACCACGGGAGATTTGTGATTCTCGGAAGAAATTCGTATTCAACTTTTACCCAAACTACGTTCTACTTGGGGCTTCAACTAGGTCAGATAGTAAATGTAGCTTGGCTAGTTACGGGTCTGGAACTGTCCTCCATGGCTGCATTTCATAATGCCAGTTATATCACCGATGCAATTGCATTTTCCATTTCTTTCGGCCTCCTCTGCCCAATCAGGCATGACACTTCGGTTTCATTCACTTTTCAGCCAATTTTCCCCTCATTGAAAACCGAAATTGATTTAATTCTCAATCAGTTCAAATCGAATTAAATCACACCACGAGGCGCCGAAAGAAAAGCTCCACCAAAATAAAGAAAGAAGTGATTGGACCCTCGACCTGTCCGGCAGTGATTAGCGTTAAATTATTTTATTTGTTTGTGGTTAGCAGCCGGATTTATTTTGATGCGAATCGATTTAAGCTGGCGCCTTGAAGTGGGAAAACCAAAAGGGTGATCGAAGATAGATCGAGATAATTGGAACTTCGATTAGCCTTTGCTTTTGCTTTTGCAGCCCGGCAAGTGGCTCTTTCGTTTGTTATTATCAACTCGTCTCACTCCTTAACACTTTCCTGTTCTCTCACAAAAACAACTTTCATTTTTCAAGCCAAATCCATTAACAGTTTGTCACTTCGGCCGCCCAGATACCGAAATATCTTTCAGATAAATATGCAACCGAACACAACGATATTTATAAAGATCTCTCGATTGACCCACTTTCCCATGCCAATGCCTTAAAAAACCGAAAAGAACGCAGCACGCAAAAAGAAATTACAATGAAATGCGGCTTCTTGTTATGATTGTTATTGGTAGTACTCTGGTATATGTTGTTTTTACTGTTTTTGCCGTTTTTCCGCTAACAAAAGCCGCTCCGAACATGAACAGGTTGTAGGGCCCTGTCAGGTACTCGAACATAAACAAAAAATATTGCCAACCCGTTTCGGTTAAATCAATGAAGTACTTATTACTTATGCCTGGGGGCACATTAAATCGAAAATAATAACTGAGTTATAGCAACTTAAACTTTATTGAGAGATAGTACATTTACATAATGTGCTGCAATTTAACACTACTTTCTTAACAAGCTTAATATGTTAGATACTTGGCAATTTTGGGCGATGTTCTTTCACTGATTTGCGAATCAATGATTTATTTGTAGTTTGTTTAGCACTTACCCCCAACAAAAGTGAAAGCAAAGCGGGGAACAAATAAACATAAATATGTTAAATAAAAGCAAAATATACAAAAACGAAACTACCAACAATTTGGCAGGCCCAGCGAAACGGCAAAACATGTTCGCAGACAGCAAATTGTTGTTACTGTCGGGATGCGGATTTCTGTTTGCCATCCCGCCCGGAGGAGCTGTGAACCTGGGAACGGACGATGGGCAACAGATGTTACTGAACAGTTGACTGCCCGGCTGCCAAGTTTACACGACACCGAGGTACGTGAGGCAATATATACAAAATAATAAAAGTTAAAATTAAGCAATGGCAAGACGAAAGCCGAAGAGCATAAAAGAAATTGCACAGCCACCGAAAAGCTGCCAAATCCTAAAAACAAAAAAAAAAAGAGAAATACAAAATCTCTTAAGCCTGCGAATGCAACTTCAACTTCGACCAGTTCCTGATCACCGCCAGACAAAAGGAAGATGATGATACAACGGAAAATAACTTTTTGTTGTTTCACCAACAACAACAACAGCAACAAAATAGTTTGCCATCTTATGTCAATGGTGCGGAATGATGTTGGCAGAAATCTGGTCCGAGACACGTTTTTCTTCGGTTACGGGAAAAATTGAGCAAGTTACCGAAAAGGAAATCGGCAACTTAACAGATCCACGGAAAGGTTAAGGACAATGCGAGGAGATCATAAATAAACTTCACAGTTTGGATCGTGGAAAGTCATTTGGGGGAAGCATGATATATCGTATTATCTTAGCTGATTGACTGCACTCAAATTCCACTCAAAAGATATGTGATGATCGTTGGCCTTTCTTCTGTCTTTCCATTCAAACTAAATCCCGTATCAAAATAAGGCCTGCGGCTCGAAATAAATCTTTTTACGTAATCCGAACCTCAATTATAGGCATTAGTTCATCCAAAAATATGGCTTAAACAAACAACAAAAAAGAGGAGACAACAAAGCTGATGATTTCACATCATAAATTGTTGTGGCTTTTGGCCAAATCTTTTTTCGGGTTAGCCATGAAAGTGAAAACTATAACAGCGGATGTCAAACATGATCAGATTACATCAACACAAGAAAATCGATGTATCTCGTTAGGGTAATAAATTACCTAAGAGCGGACCTTAAACTTGGCCAAAAGCCATGGGAAAATTCTCAAAAACTCACATGACTCGTAAGAAAAAACTTCTTCAGCTGGGGTTCAGTTTTCTTTTCTTGATTTTCGATTTTCGATTTCTTGACCACTCCAAGCGAACAGGTTTATAATCCAGCAGCGCGTTGCTTTAAACGATGTCTCATGATTACTATATATATACAGCTTTTACTCTGCCTTTGCATCTTCATTTAATCGAGTCCCCCACCTTTCGGGGGATAAACATATTTTGTTGAAAAGGGAAAGTTCATTGAGGCGTTGAAAATCGTTTTCGTTTTCAGTTGCCATGTTTAAACAATTAATATTGAGATTCCAAAACAAATATTTAAATAATTGAATTTTTAAATGGGATCTGCGCCTGGGGTCTGGGGTCTGGGGTCTGGGAACTCCATCTGCGGGGTAATTTATGAATAGAAAGAAAGTCTTATGCAAGTGTGTGGAATCATTGTGATTCGGTCAGAGATTGGGGCACTCCGAAAATGCTTGCTATTTTACATATTTATGCGAGTACTAGCCGACGGATGGCAACTTTCTTTGGCCGAGACTCGAGAAGATCTAAAAACTGTGTCAATTCGGTCGGGACAAACGAGAGTCCACGAAACCAGATTTGAACAATAAATATTTGCATAACATTCAATAGAAATGCAAATGAAGTGATAAATATTTTGTATTCTCTATTTTCATGATTATTTGGCACATATTCAGGCTGACGTATGTGAGGAATGGCCTTTGTTAATGGAATGTGGAACATCGGAGATGTGCAGTTTATAAAAAATATGCTACTAAAGGTACACCCTATATCTATATGGTTTCTCAACTTACCCCATTGCGAAGGCCAACATTGGGTGGTGGTATAAATCCTTGTGCATTCGCCGAGACCACCCACAGGCACAGAGTGCCCCACAATGCCAACGAGACTCTCATGATTCACTTAAAACTCGGTACTCGGAACTCCAAAATCCAGTATTTGTTCGAGGAAAGGATATAGTTTTTTGTTTTTCCCCCAATCAATTCAATATCGATGCACTCTATTTTTTTGTATACAAAACAAACACGATACGCGCGGAAAAATGTCAGAAATGCGACATTCAAATAACACAAAAACTTTTGCCCAAGTTATTTTCGTTACGGTTTCTATTTGCTTTATGCAAATGCTGCAGTTTCTGTTTTCTACTGTCTCTCGGTGGATTTTAAAATTCCGTTAACGTTTCTGAGCCGCGTTGGGGACTTGGTTAGTACTGGTTCTGCCAGTGGTAGCAGCCGCAGACACGACTTGTCTGGCAAAGGTTCGAAGCTTAACTGAAGATCATTAAACGTTTGGTAACAATTTAAGCCAAGCTCGCGACGAAGATGCCAAAAAGCCGCAACAACGCAGCAGAAGACTCTGGCAACATGTTGCCCAGAGCTGGAGAGTGATCGAGGCAGGCAACAATCACGTCCGAAGAGATGGCTAAGAGCGCCGGCAACCTGGCCGAAAGAGAAAGTGTTGCTAGCCCCGGTTGGCAACATGAGGAAATGCCGCCCCGAGAGAGCTGCATCTGCTCTGCGTGAATCACTCTGGCCCCCCTGGTCTTATCGAACCCAGAAATGGCTTATCCGAAACTTAATTCTCAGATTGTAATTTCTACCACTTCCAGTTATAGCCATTAATATATAGCCACAATCACGTAGCAGACTCGGAAGTCAAGATAAGAATTCGGATGGGGGCGTCTGAGAATTTGGGTTCGGGTCAAAACATATTATGGCTATAACACCGTTTAAGACACCGTCTTGGACAGCGGAGACGTGTGAAATGTAACTGGTCCACGGTAGCCGGAATATCATGTTCATTGCCGCATTTATTACGATTGTTATGGCCAAACAACGCGTCTCTAGACTGATTCACATTTTTACGATTTGGGCATGATTAATGCTGAGCCGACTTCCACCTCAGTTGAGTAATACAAATTGATGTTTGGCGATTCCCGCTGTGATCTCATAAGATCACCTCTCTCTGCAGCATCTTGCACACTTACATCACATCTATTTTCTCAGTTAATCTTCAAAATAAGTTCGATTTGATATCTTAATAAAGAGTCACGGATCAGGGGAATAAATTAGTCTGTGGGAAACTTTAAAATTTAAAGGCTTTTGTATGGCTTTTTGCTGAAGTAAGTTAAGTTACTTAGATTTTATATATAAATATAGTTTTTAAATCTTTATTTCCAAAACTTAATTCTTAGATTGTAATTTTTACCACTTCCAGTTATAGCGAGCTATATTTATATATACTCATAAAAAACTAATAATAATACAAACTCTTCCCAACTTTTCCAGCTTATCCAAGCGATGGCATCAATTTAATTGATAAATTCAATAAGGGAATTAATCTACAAAAACTTTTTTTTATCTTTCGGAGAGTCTCGGATTAATGAAATAACTTAATCTGTGGGAAACTTCACATATTACTTTTTAAAAGTTGTTTATGGATTTGTGCAAAACTAAGTGAAATTACTTAAAAGTGATAAAATCATTACAATTATTTTCAAGGCATTTAATATGGGTTCCCTTAAATATTATATTAAATTACAAGAAAAAATATTAATTCAAACTATATTCTTTAATTATTACACTGCAGTTTTCCTAACTTTTCCAACCTCTCCATGCGATGGAATCAATTTAATTGATAAATTCAATATTGCAGATAATCTACAAGTTAAGTTACTTAAAAGTGATAAATACGTTTTTAGAATCTTCACATTTTTTAAGGCATTTAATATGGGTTTCCTTAAATCTTTTATTAAAATAAATAATTCAAACTTTTTTCTTTAATTATTACACTTTCTCAACTTTTTCAACCTCTCCAAGCGATGGAATCATTTTAATCTCTTAAATTCACTTATTGTTACTACTACAAAAAAAAATAATAATACAAACTATTTTTCTAATATATTTTCTTTAATAATCACCTTGGTGCTTTCCCAACTTTTCCAGCCTATCCAAGCGATGGCATCCGTTTAATTGATAAATTCATTTCCTCTTGTATAACAAAAGGTTTCCCATAGGGAAAAACGCATTTTTATCACTCCGATCGAGCAATAATTGCATTTGCTGCCCTCCACCCAATTATTTCCCTGTTCCAAGCCCAATTCGGAGGCGACTAATCAAGTAATCCATCAATCAACTCCCAAAATAGACATTTCATCGCCGGCATTTACAAATAACTTTTCACTTTCGGAACGCCCAGGAAAACAAAGTGCAATCCCGGGGCCAATTATCAAAACCACCAAAAGTACGAGTAATTCTTAAATAGACTTCGGGAGGCCTTTGAGTGGCTTGGGATTGCATAAGTGGCAAGCGCCGGGGAGCTTATCAGGTGGTTGGCTTCTTTGTTCCATTCACAGACAATGATAATGACCCGTGATGATACTAAAGATCGGTCCGAGTCCGACTCCGACTCCGACTCCGAGTCAATGCCCCACTCTCCGCGGGTCTTTTGTGGCTTTTGTGTGCTTAAATTTGATTCGATGGCTTTCTTCGGCTGTGAGAAAACCCTCGGCGTAATCCCCGAAAAACGTGTGGAAAATATTTTCACCTGTGCGATTGAGTTGTTTGCACAATCCGAGAAAAACATATTGGCAGGAAGTGAAGACCTTGTCCAACCAATTTCTAATTACCCGATTTTGGATTTATTTCCCGTGCCATTTCTCTTTCCACCGAGCGATCTGCAAGATGTATCTCCCCCAGAGTGCTCATGTTTCTGTAATTACTTCCCACACACACTCGGACAGCGATTACTGGGATTTATAATTGCCAGTTTTTTGCTTGTATGTTAATGGTTTGCCATTAATGTTGGCTACCAGGGTCAGAGACAGGGCAATCCCGGCGTAAATTAATAAACAATTACCAGTGGCAGTTGGAATATTGTCTTCGATCAATTACATGCCATCCGTTGGTAATACCATAAAAACGATGTGACTCAATATATTGTATGTTGTGTATTTATTTTAATTAAATTTTTAACAAAAATAGTTACAAAGCATAGTTAAATAAATAAAGCCCAGCCTTGGTTATATCCTAAACTACCAAACTGGCCTCTGGCAAAGACTTTTATGCCTTGTTGCAATTCACTTTTATGCGTGGGAAAAACAATTATAAAACGGTTGGTCTCTCTAAATTAATTTAAAACCCTTTAAATTAATATTCACTTCTAGCACGCGCTTTCAAAATCTAGTTTAAAATCTTGATGAATGGACAGTCCATATGTATATCCGAGCGAGATTAAAGAAATAAGACAAAAACAAAAGCCATTTCCAGACAAAAACTGAAACACCGAAAAACGACTAAATGCTTTACAAATAGCAACAACAAAGTGCTCGAGGGGAAAGACTTTCACCTTGCGACGAACGATCGCCGAAAAGAAGGAAAAAATATATATAAAAACAAAAAGACAGAAAAAAACCCAAGAAAAAAAAAAAAGGCTGACAGAAGCGGCCTTCGAGAGAGATGCCATGGACCTGAAACCGAAACCGAATCCGAAACCAAAAACCCAAAAAACCAAATTCGAAGACGACCTGCGTTGGCCTCACCTGGCAACAACAAGTGGACAACCTGACGCTCATGATCATGATCATCTCCAGCAACAGAAGAGGGAAAAAGGCGCCGAAGAAGTCACCAGCAACCGTACGTCAATAAACCTTTGACTCAATGAGACTTACAGCTTATCACTCCAAAAAACCATCAGAAAAAAAAAACATTTTCGGTGTGAACGATCAGTGATCGTGAGCTGGCAACTTTTACTTTTCATTCAAGAATGGGGCGTCTTGGGATTAAGTCATCCACGGCTGATCCACGGCCTGTACTTAGAATTCTACTTTCCCCGAAGTCTTCCGAATCTTCCGAGTCGCCTTACCCCCACGCAGGCACTTTGGTAGTAGTAGTGGAAAAAAGTGAAAACAAAGCTTTTTTTTTTGGCTTTTGAAGCCGTCAAGCTCAAGACAGGCCAAAAAGATCTTCAGGGCAGTTGGAGTACAGTCGGACAGCTGGAAACCTCCAGTCATTTGGGATAATTGCTGACTATTTATCAAACAACTATTGGCAGCAGTCACTAATGGCTTAAGCAGATACTGTTATTAGTAAGGGCCAGATTTAAATCCAAACATAATCAATTTAAAAGATATACAAATAATAACACAACACCTCCGAAAATTGGCAACTTTGTCTTCGTCTTTTTTTTTGCCAGTCGGAAATTGCATAATTCATGCGAAGAGCAACAAAGATACAAAATCCGATGAATTAATAACAAAAACTAAATGAACCAAAGTGAAGCCCTCGGGGCAATCTCAAATGGTGTCACGTGGAATCATTATGCCCAACACCAGAGTTGGGAAATATCTATGGAAAAGATGAGCCGGCAAAATTAGACCAAATGTGAAGTTTTTTTGGTAACCGCTTCCGTTTGAATTTGATGGATAAATTGGATTTGAGTTTGACATGCGTATCTGAAAGACGTCTAGCTAGTCAAATAAATGGATATACGTGTATATTTTATTATTAAAACTCGTATGATTAAAAGTGGATTGCTGGATTTAGTATTCAGGCTTTATATTTCAATTTCATTATTTATAGTTAGGTAAAATAATTTAAATATTTACAAAATATTTTGAAATCTAATTTTTAATTTTTTAATTTTCAATGGTTTCATATGTCATATGTCAATTACATTTTATTTTTGTATTCCTCTTGGATACAAATTTTATTTATTTTGTTGTATTTTAATATATTCAAAAACATTTATAATTTTAAATTTATTGAATATTTACGCATAATTGTATATTAATATTTACAAGTGGTTTTGTTTTTAAATTGTAATTTTTACTTCAATAGTTTTCAATTGCTTTGAGAAAAAAAGAAAGGAAGTCTAGCTTCGTTACCCGAATTTTTAATTTTAATTTTTAATTTTCTTAAAGGGCTTTAATGTCTATGAAAACTATATTTCTCAAGAATAAATTAATTGTCTTCAAAAACACCAGAGTTATGCTCAATGACTTATTTCACCCATCGTTCCTATGCCAGCTATAGGATATATTGGTCCGATTTTGATTAAACTTTTTAGGATATGTTAAGATAGTCATTAATTAGAGTAAATAAAGGGCTTGAAATAATTAATGTAGTTCATATTCCCTTCATGCCTTCCTATGAACTAGCCCTGGTGCTGCAATTGTCAATTGCCACGGTCGTAAGTAACACAGAAATAAACAGATTTTGTTACATAAAAGTAAATAAATTCCATATCCCCCTCCAGAGCGAACTGATATCCGTCATAAAGCGCACCGCACAAAGGAGGCATTATCCGGAAGCCTGAGAACCTGGGAACCCGTGCCCTGCCCCACAAAGTCAGCGAGCATGGAGTAGTGCATCTCGAGGGCATTCACTTCACGATTGCCTTCGACTCTGCGCTTACGATATGAAGAAGGAATTCGGTAGAGACTTAGACATCGTGCGGCGATAAGTCTTCAAGGTGCAGGAACCCGAGCAGGAGGAGGAGGTAGGAGGGTCTCTCGCGCCTTAAAACGGATTAGTAGCAATCAAACAGATACTTTGTTGTTAGCGGCTGTGAACTTTGCATATTTTTTGTGCGCTTTCTAATGAACAAAACTGGATGAAATTTTTGGGATCGTTAGAAATGTATTCTCCAAGCTTCTCCAGAAAATTGTGTGTGCAAATATAAAAATACAAAATTGCGGTGGCGGTAGGTGGTAGGGTACGGGGTCTAAAAAGTTATACAAAAACCACAAATAACATTAATGGAATGACAAAATCAGTAAACAACAATCATTCCCTAATCTACATTGAGCTTTCTAAATGAGCCCTCACTTCCAAATAGGCCTTCAAAATCGATGGGCTTTCCCGGGCGCAGACTCTCATCCGTGCCGTAGGTGGCATTCGCCTGGAAGAAATCGTTGTAGTCATCAAATTTCTTCTGCCACTCTGCGACCAGGTCCGGCACGGATCCATTCTCGCCTCCATACTCCTCCGGTAGATATTTGAGCGGAATCTGCTCCGTAAGTAAATCCATTTTGTTGCCATGCACAAAGAGACGACCCTGCATCTTCTTTGACATCATGGGCTTGAACATATTGAAGATCTGCTCGAAGCCAGTGATTGTGTTGATGAAATGCTGGGCCTTAATACGTAGGGGCAGGGCCTCCTCCGAGTAGACGGTAAACTTCTTGGCCATCGACGGTGTCATCTGGAAAAGGTGAGCCGCCGTTGCCCCCCTCATATCCATGATGAAGGCCAATCCGTTTACATTGGCGTAGTCGTCCTCCATAATACAAATCTCCTGCATAGCCTGGGCAACTTTCATGCACTCCAAGATGTTGTACTTTTCCGCGGGAACCAATCCCATACGCCATATGCCAATACGGGGTCCATTTCCATTCAACGGAGTTGGCAAGTAGATGATCGCTCTAAA
Source organism: Drosophila setifemur (assembly GCA_021224005.1). Lineage (NCBI taxonomy): Eukaryota > Metazoa > Arthropoda > Insecta > Diptera > Drosophilidae > Drosophila > Drosophila setifemur. The sequence goes on from JAJJHY010003979.1 coordinate 4,937,463, forward strand.
AAGGAATTAATATTAATGAAAAAGAGATACTTATTTTTACTTTCTGATAGAAATCAAGGGAAGCAATCATATTAATGATATCTCTCAAGATAAACTCCATAATTAGCCGATTAAATTATGCGATCAAAGAGCAATTTTATGCACTTGAGGTGCAAATGATAAGATAACAGGTAATCGATTTTCATTTAGAAATCCTATAAAGATTTTCAATCCTCACCCCGTTTGGTGGATCTCCCGGAACGTTCCTGTCGTCGTGCTGGTAACGTTGAAGTATTCTGGAAACTTTGTGCGCAGTGTATAGTACTTGTCCAGCTTGGATTTGGCCCGCTCCAAGCTGTATTTACAGCCGCGTAGGAAGGCCACCAGAAACTGATCATCGGTGCGAGCGTTCAGGTGAGGCTGCTGCTCGATCCAGGTCTTGAAGGCCAGCAGATCCGCTTCCAGGCGCGAGGGATCCTCATGCAACTGCTCAATTGCCGCTTTTTGCAGCTCCGGCGTGAGTTGGCGAATTCGCGGTGGCATTTTACTATTTTTTATAGCGAAGAGGCAGTTGTAGTGAACTATTCAACGGCTTTTGGGGCACTACACTTGCCCAATCTAAGTTCTATTGATGGCCGATTTTTATTGGGCTTTATCAATGATAACCGATGATAAGCGCAAATAGGTAACCATAAACTAAACAAAGAAAAAGAAAAGCAATGTGCGAACAGATAAGCGAAGAATTTCCTAAGAAACTTCAAATTTAAACCAGCCAAAGATGAAGGGGAATCCTCATTATGATAACGAACTTTTTTTTGCGTTCACTTCTGAAAGGGATAGTCGTCCAGTCCGGAGTTGTCGTTTTATTGGTAGCATTATCAACTGCAAATCCCCGTCAAACTCATTGTACTAAATCTATGTTATACCTAAGTATGGGATAGCTAATAGTAAATTTGTTATTAATGTGGCTCCTCAAAATGATATGTAGCCTCAAGGTAAAACATATCCTATAAAAGCTGTTCCTATAAGAAAAAATAAAATAATAACTCCTACAAGTCAAGTACGTGTAAATAAATAAGATCCGTAGTACGGGTATATCCCTCGTCCCACATGTAAGTAAATACAAATAAAAACAAGAAAGGAAGGCTAGCTTCAGTACCCGAAGCTTAGAATACCCTTGCAGACTAGTTGCTTTCAAACCGTTCAATCGTTTGTATGGCAGCTATAGGAGATAGTAATCCGATTTTTGGGTTTTTAAATTTATAAAAAGGCATCATCAAAAGCGGAACACTATATCTTGTAGCTGCCATAGGAACGATTGGAGAAAATGGGTCACTGAGCATAACACTGGTGTTGTTAAAGACAATGAAGAGTGAAGACACTCACGAAGTACACCCACAAAAGCACTCACGAAAGCTGAAAAGCTCTGTTTATTGGCAACATGTGTGTTGGCAGCATGTGTGTTGGCAAACATGTTTGTCGGCAACATGTTTGTTGGCAACATGATTGTTTGCAACATGTTTGATATCGAACATGTTTAATGTCGAACATGTTTGATGTCGAACATGTTTGATGTCAACACGAAAGCTCTATGGAAAGCTCGAAAGCTCCCCCGAAAGCTCGAAAGCTCTCACGAAAGCTCGAAGGCTCTCACGAAAGCTCGTAAGCTCTCACGAAAACTCTCAGGTAAGCTCGAAAGCTCGAAAGCTTGGTTGATATCGATGTCGAACATGTTTGATGCCGAACATGTTTGATGTCGAACATGTTTGATGTCGAACATGTTTGATGTCGAACATGTTTGATGTCGAACATGTTTAATGTCAACACGAAAGCTCTATCGAAAGCTCGAAGGCTCCCCCGAAAGCTCGAAAGCTCTCACGAAAGCTCGAAGACTCTCACGAAAGCTCGTAAGCTCTCACGAAAGCTCTCAGGAAAGCTCGAAAGCTCGAAAGCTTGGTTGATATCGATGTCGAACATTTTTGATGTCGAACATGTTTGATGTCGAACATGTTTGAAGAGAGCTTTCGAGCTTCCAGGGGAGCTTTCGAGCTTTCGTGAGAGCTTTCGAGCTTTCGGGTGAGCTTTCGTGAAAGCTTCGAGCTTTCGTGAGAGCTTTCGGAAGAGCTTTCCTGAGAGCTTTAGGGCGAGCTTTCGAGCTTTCATGAGAGCTTTCGGTTGAGCTTTCGAGCTTTCTTGAGAGCTTTCGGTTGAGCTTTCGAGCTTTCGTGAGCTTTCGGTCGAGCTTTTGGGAGAGCTTTTGAGCTTTCCTGTGAGCTTTCGTGAGAGCTTTCTAGGGGAGCTTTCGAGCTTTTCCGGGGAGCTTTTGAGCTTTCGGGAGAGCTTTCGGTCGAGCTTTCGGGCTTTCCTGAGAGCTTTCGAGAGCTTTCGAGCTTTCGTGAGATCTTTCATGAGCTTTCGGTCGAGCTTTTGGGAGAGCTTTTGAGCTTTCCTGTGAGCTTTCGTGAGAGCTTTCGAGCTTCCAGGGGAGCTTTCGAGCTTTTCCGGGGAGCTTTTGAGCTTTCCTGAGAGCTTTCGGGAGAGCTTTCGAGCTTTCGTGAGAGCTTTCATGAGCTTTCGGTCGAGCTTTTGGGAGAGCTTTTGTCAGCTTTCGAGCTTCCGGGAGAGCTTTTGAGCTTTACTGTGAGCTTTCGTGAGAGCTTTCGAGCTCCAAGGGGAGCTTTCGAGCTTTTCCGGAGAGTTTTTGAGCTTTGCTGTGAGCTTTCGGGGGAGCTTTCGGGGGAGCTTTCGGGGGACTTTCGAGCTTTCGTGAAAGCTTTGAGCTTTCGGAAGAGCTTTCGAGCTTTCCTGAGAGCTTTAGGGAGAGCTTTCGAGCTTTCATGAGAGCTTTCGGAAGAGCTTTCGAGCTTTCATGAGAGCTTTCGGAAGAGCTTTCGGTCGAGCTTTCGAGCTTTCCTGAGAGCTTTCGTGAGAGCTTTGGGTTGAGCTTTCGAGCTTTCGTGAGAGCTTTAATGAGCTTTCGGTCGAGCTTTTGGGAGAGCTTTTGACAGCTTTCGAGCTTTCGGCCGAGCTTTCGAGCTTTCCTAAAAGCTTTCGGGTAGCTTTCGAGCTTTCCTTTAAGCTTTCGGGCGAGCTTTCGTGAGAGCTTTTGTGTTGACATCAAACATGTTGGACTTCAAACATGTTCGACATCAAACATGTTCGACATCAAACATGTTCGACATCAAACATGTACGACATCGATATCAACCAAGCTTTCGAGCTTTCCTGAGAGCTTTCGGGAGAGCTTTCGAGCTTTCGTGAGAGCTTTCGAGCTTTCGGTCGACTTTTCGAGCTTTCCTGAGAGCTTTCGGTCAAGCTTTCGAGCTTTCCTAAAAGCTTTCAGGTAGCTTTCGAGCTTTCCTTTAAGCTTTCGGGCGAGCTTTCGTGAGAGCTTTTGTGTTGACATCAAACATGTTTGATTTCGAACATGTTTGATGTCGAACATGTTTGATGTCGAACATGTTTGATGTCGAACATGTTTGATGTCGAACATGTTTGAAGTCCAACATGTTTGATGTCAACACAAAAGCTCTCACGAAAGCTCGCCCGAAAGCTTAAAGGAAAGCTCATGTGACATCAAACATGTTCGAAATCAAACATGTTCGACATCAAACATGTTCGAAATCAAACATGTTCGACATTAAACATGTTCGATACCCAAGCATTCGAGCTTTCGTGAGAGCTTTTGTGTTGACATCAACCATGTTCGACATCAAACATGCTCGACATTAAACATGTTCGATATCGATATCAACCAACAAACATGTTTGCCAACAAACATGTTTGCCAACAAACATGTTTGCCAACAAACATGTTGCCAACAAACATGTTTCCAAAAAACAGAGCTTTCGAGCTTTCGTGAGAGCTTTTAGTCGAGCTTTCGAGATTTCGTTCGAGCTTTCGTGAGAGCTTTCGAACTAACGTGAGAGCTTTTGAGCTTTCGGTAGAGCTCTCGAGCTTTCGGTAGAGCTTTCGAGATTTCGTGAGAGCTTTCGAGCTTTCCTGTGAGGTTTCGTGAGAGCTTTCGAGCTTTCCTGAGAGCTTTCGAGCTTCCCTGAGAGCTTTCGATCTTTCCTGAGAGCTTTCATGAAAGCTTTCGAGCTTTCGTGAGTGCTTTCGTGATCGTTCGTGAGTTCTTTCGTGAGTGCTTTCGTGAGTGATTTCGTAAGTGTACTTCGTGAGTGCTTCGTGATTGTACTTCGTGAGTGCTTCGTGATCTTTCGTGAATGCTTTCGTGAGTGTACTTCGTGAGTGTCATCGTTCCTATGGCAGCTATAAGATATAGTGGTCCGATTTTGATGAAACTTTCAGGGTATGTTAAAATAGTCATTAAATAGAGTTTCTAAAAATTATTAATTAATTAATTATCTTAAAAAATGGCGAATTTATGGTCCTTTGCCCAATCGTTCCTATGGCAGCTATGTGATTCCGATTCCGGCCGTTCCGACTTATATACTACCTGCAACAGATTGAAGGGTCGGTGCAAAGTTTCAGCCTGATAGCTTTAAAACTGAGGGACTAGTTTACATAGCAACCGACAGACGGACAGACGGACAGACGGACATGGCTATATTGACTCGGCTGGTGATGCTGATCAAGAATATATATACTTTATAGGGTCGGAAATGTCTCCTTCACTGCGTTACAAACTTCTGGTCAAAATTATAATACCCTCTGCAAGGGTATACAAATAAATTGCTAAATAAATTCAACTCAAATTTTCTTTATTATTTGTAGTCATTTGAAAATCTTTTTTATTTGCTGATCCTACAAGTATACAATCTTTTCGTATATATTCCTGTGTTCCCCCATTCACAACAATCTTTAACCCTCATACGAATTTCAAGAGTTTTTCCATACACCTTAATAATATAAAGAAACACTTTCATTTTGAGTACATAATTTTTCCATTTATTTACTTTTTTTGTTGTAATTCTGGTAATTGTAATTGATTACATGTTGTTTTCTTGAACTATACAATTAATATGCTTCATTAATTTAAAATTGATATATACGTTTGTTTTGTTTTGTTGTTTTTTTGTAATTATAAGTAAGTTTATCGTTTTTGTTTTTGTTTTTTCATTGATTTTAATTTAATACTAAACGTTAAATTCGAACACACTTTGTAAACAAGTTTTGCAATTTGATTTGTTTTTGCTTTGTCAAAAATCGTAATAAAACACAAAAGGAAACTAACAGCGACAAATACGAAATACGACGAGTGGCAGAGAAAACATTTATAAATAATACGAAGCAAGCTCCAAAGGATCGCAGCTGTGTATATATAGGCTTAGGTATTATAGTCCTATGTGATATATATATTCAAAAGTCATGAGCAAAAATTGCAATTTGTGTACAGTGTTATCTAAACTTACAGGAGTATAGGTTACAAACTTCGTTTACTTGACAGTCTAGTTCCGGCTCAAGTTTCTAGTAAACTGTTTCGCCGCCTTGTATCTTGTATCTGGTATCTTGTTGTATCTTTTCCAATACACAAATTGAAATCTGAATAAAACTGTATTTATTTGCCTTGATTTTGCTCCACTAATACGGCTTACATAGACGCGGCGCACTACAATTGTTGTACCATATATTGGGTTGGTTTATTATTCGGTTGTGATATTGGCCATATTCAGTATCTCTAGATCTAAAAGATTTATAGTTAGTTAAATATGTGTGTGTTTCCTTTAAATTATGACATGTATCCGTGTGGTTAGTTCTGATGGGTGATAGTTCATTTATTTCCTCACTTGCATTGGTAGACTAAATTGTTTGGGGGCGGCTTGTGTGATGTCTGATGTCTTATGTAGGATGTTGGCAATCGAACCTCCACGATCTCGCGAACTTACAAATACAATTACAGTTTAAGATATTTAGATACATTTCGGTTCTGCATATGTAACTAATAACAGCCTTGATACTGTTGCAAAAGACATGGAAGCTGTACGAAATTGTTACAGATTGAGAGTCGTAAATCTAGGATTTTGTATCTTTGAGTTTGGATGAGTTTGGGCGTGGGTGTGTGGTGAGTGTGTGTTCCAGGGGATGCGTTGGGTGAATCGTTACAAATGTCGCCTACAACTATGTTTAGTATATGCCATATCTAATACACTATATCTAGGTTATCTTGTCCTTGTTTGAGCTGGCTTCTGTTTATGTTTATCATTTATCATTTTTCCTTTCATATCCTCGAAGGTTTGTTCTTGCTTGAATACACAGTGAATAAAAAGGATGACTTGCAACACCTTGGCGGTTGGTTGTGGTTGTTGGGAGGATGTAGGAGAGAATACTTTCGGGGAAGGGGTCTGCTTTTGCGGGCGAATACGATTGCGAATACCTTTAGCTATGGCAGTAGCGAAATAAAATGGTTCAGGGTAACTGAGAATACTGCAAAGTGCTGCAAGGAAGTTATCTCTTTAGCTATATGCAACTATTTCGAGTGGGCAAGGATTCCCAGGAGCGAGTGGGAACACAACAGCAATGCGCTCGCATTCAAATACACACACTTCTCTCTATATATATATATAAACGAGTACATATATATATAATCCTATATATCTTATAAGTAACAATAACTACAACTAGGCGGGCGGAAGGCCGCCCTCTAGTCCTGCTCCTCCGCCCGCTCCTCGACATCAGCGCAGTGCTGTGGACGCCACTTCTAGCTCCAGAAGTCCATCATGTTGACCAGCTTGCACTTCTTCAGCTCCAGCTTGGTGGGCCTCGCCCGGAGTCAAGCCCGCCCAAAGATGGCCCTGTCGGACACGTCCCCGGTGGACTGCGAGTGCGACATGGCCATGGTGGAAGCCCCCGACGAGGATTGCTGTCCCTGCTGCCCCCCGCCCGCACCTCCATGATGGTGGTGGTGGTGCGTGGCGGTGGCAATCGTGGCTGTCGACGCATTGTGGTGCGTCACATTGTGGTGGTTGTGCGCCAGCGTCGAGCTGCCATACTTGGAGGACACTCCTCCCACTCCCACACCACTCCCGTTGAGATGCTTCCTGGTGGCCGCTGAGGAGACATGATGGGTGCTTCCACTGCCCACCCCACCGTAGATGCGGTGCAGGGAATACTGCTGCACCGACTCCAGGTCCGACACGCTGGAGGTGATCTTCGAGCGCACCGCCACCTTCTGCATGCTGTTGTACTTGTCGCTGGCACTCAACTTGATGTCCGGCAGGTGGCCATTGGACTGGGCGTGGGACTGCATCTGGGCCTGCTGCTGCCTGGACTTGGTGGTGGTGGCAATCGCTGCATTGTGCACCGCCGTGGTGCTGGTGATCGAGGCCACAACCGGACCGCCGCTACCCGTCGAGATCTCGGCGAAGCTGTAGCAGGAGGACTTCTGGGAGACACTGTTCAAGCCCGAGCTGGACGAGCTGTTGGACATCCGGCAGCTGCGATGCCGGCTGGAGGAGGATGGCTGCAGAAACTCGTGCTGGGCCGCCTCGTCCGGCGTCATCCGCTCCGCGGGATCCCACTCGAGACAGCGCTGCAGGAAGTCGATGAAGTAGCGATCCTGACAGTGCAGAATCTGTGCCAGCGACTTGCTGCCCGGTGTCCGCTTCCGGCCCTTGGTGTTCGTTATGCAGCGCGGGGCATCCCGGGAGTCGAAGAACAGCCTGCGGCGCCTGGCCACCGAGATGAGCACCTTGGGCGGCAGGCCCAGCACCTCCATGATGCAGGCCAACTGCTCCACCTCGTTCTCGCCGGGGAAGAGGGGGAAGCCCGTGTACAGCTCAGCCAGGATGCAGCCTGCAAAAATAAATAAAAGGGGTTTAAATGAAATTAGTATTGATTTTGTGATGCGGATGATTCTCGATGGGGGGCTCTTAGGGTCTGCTGCAGTCATTTCGGGCGGTTGGACAAGCGCATTGACCTTGACTTTGTGCCGGACACGTGTGCCCTCCTGTGTTCTACATTATTTATTTCCTACTGCACTTGCTAATGGACTCGAACTGAATGGATGACTTGCTAGTGACTCACACAAAAATGTCACAGAATCAATGCCTTTGACTGACATTTTCCGATTCAATAGCCATCTTCTTGACTTCTGGCCATTCATCCTAATTGTGGGTAATGGAGATTGCTTCTTGGAAGTTGCCGTAAATGTAATTGAGTAGTAATCTGTTGGATTTCAGGGCAGAAGATGACTTGGCTAGAAGTTTTTACTTTGATACAATTTCATAGCTCTCTTAAATTTGTATGTTAAAAATCATTCTCTACATTTTCTAAAAATAATTTAAAAATAATTTTTAACAGCTTAAATATTCACTGCTTCTCCTACCTCTTCCTATTACTTAGGAATGCATTTAAAGCGAACTCCATCTAATCTCATCGAAAACCTACCCCAATCAATTTGATCTGCAACTACACCCAGAGCAGTATTCTGCTTCAACTGCATCTGGGAGTCATCCTCTGCTCTGACCTCATTTACCTAATGAACCTCGAAGCAATCAAACCCACACGTGTCCATTACAGCTGCCACACTCTGTTGGGGAGGAGGTGCCAGCCCTCCGAGTTGCTTAAGAGCTCACATCATTCAACACGTAACCCATTTCCAGACCCTTTGCTCACTCTGTGTGTGCTTAGTGCTCAGTACAGTAACTCGAATAAGTAACCGGCCACCCTCCCCGCATGAAGAAGCCAAGACAGCGGATAAAAATAATCTGGGCCGGGTTTTATTAGGGCCCAGTAGCAGAAACAACAACCTGCCACCACAGTCGGCTCACCCGCACGTCCATGCGCACATTTAATGAGTCTTTTGTTGTGGATGGAGGAGTCCACGGTATTTTGCTGCTGACCGGACGTGGTTGTGGTCGGAAATGGGCGCTAAAAGGATGTGCTCCTGGTAGCCCAGTAGGGGCTTGGCAAAATTATTGTATACATAAACTTCGAGTGGGGCGGTACTTGTTGAGCGTGCTCAGACATTGGCCCTCACCTCCGGCACCTTCATCGATATCTCATTGTTCGGTCGGATACAGGATAACGGATAGAAGGAGGTCCTTTTCCGCCTTCGCTTTTCGCTTTCGCCTGTTGCTGCTAATTGGCCTAGTGCGTGTTCTTACACTTGGTTGAGCTTTTTGGTTACTGTTGGGTCAATTGAATGACTAAAGTGGATACCCATTACTATGGGGAAACAATCGCACAGAAGGATCTTCGCAGCGTATTTTGTCTATCTTTTTCCCTTATTTTTCGAGTTATTAATCCATTATTAAACATTTAGCATACTATATTTGCGTTGACTAAAAGTAAATGTAATAAAAATAAGCATTTAATTTATAATTTTCTTATTAAAAACTACCTCAAAAAAGGTGAACAGCCTAATACATAATCATTTAATAAATATTTACCATACAATATTTAGGCTGAGAAAAGTTATATGTAATAAAAAAGAGGCTTTTAAGTTATAATTGTATTATTTAAAACGAACTCAAGAACAGCCCAATTACTAACTTTTCTTAAATAATCATTTTTGAACTAGAATTCCTAACGAAATAGTGCAGCATAGAAATTGAATCCACTATCATATTCATCGAGTTCGGTGACTCTTTTTTCCCCAGTGCAGCTAGTGTCCCACAAACACGGAATTGGCCCATGTGCAGCATAACCCACACATTGTTTAATATTTAATTCTTTCCACTACCTCTACTCTGCTCTACAGCTATTTATAGGGTCAACGTGTGTGGGCCATAAATTTGCGTGCCAAATGCAGGGCAGCAGCCCCTTTAAAATTTCATTGGATTCGAAACACGTTTTCCGGCCCACTCGGCCGCCACCCATGTGTCATGGGAGGGATATTTTTAATTAAAAGCGGGTGTAAACATAGGCAGGGACACTCACCTAAGCTCCACATGTCGATGGCGGTGCCGTATTGTAGTCCGAGAATCACCTCCGGGGAACGATAGAACCTCGATTGGATGTACGTATAGATTTTGCGGTCCACATAGCAGGAGCTGCCGAAGTCAATGACTTTAATTGAGCTGCTGCCACGCTGTTTGAGCAAGATGTTTTCCTATTCGCAAGATACACAATAATTAATCGATACATAAATACAGGTAGGTTATTAATGTAAAACTATCTTACTGGCTTGAGATCACAGTGAATGATGTTTTCTTTGTAGAGCAAACGCAGGCACTTTACAATCGAGTTGCAGAAGCGTCGAATCAGACTCATGCTGAATCCATTGTAGTTGTTCTTCTTTATCAACTCGTACAGGTTCAAGCTGCAAGTAAGACAAGAGACGGAAATATAGTAGCCATGTTAGTGCAACCCGTTCGAGTGTGACACCCAACATGAGTCAGCGCCAACATCCCCATCGAAATACCAATACCAACGCTGCTAAAAACAAAAACACAAACAATATCAAAAGACACAAACCGAAACAAGGAGTCGCTGTAACATGCATTGAATTAATTCCCATTGCATGTCGGGCCCAAATTTGGGCTCACAACGATAACAACAATATTGACAATGTCAGAGCAGTCGGCAGACGTCAATGGAGCCAAACTGAAATGGTGGCAAATCAAGCAGAAAAGAGCTGCCAAATGTTGATGGCTCAGAACAGTGGGCTAGGAGCGAGGAGCAGGGAATGTCACTCTTTTAATTGGGGATACCTGGATACCTTCTATTAAGAATATTTAGCAGGATCATTAAATAAAAGATCAGAGAATTAATAATTTAAATATGAGTAATGTTTCTAGAATTGAAATCTATATTATTATTAAATGAAACATTTCACCTCCATCTTCTAGTTTTAACAAGCTGATACTGAAGATTTAGGCAAGTTAATATATAGTAAATTGTACATTCTTCTTTAGTTTCCATTTTAAACCATTTAAATAACCCTTCCGAGCCACTGTTTGACCCACCTACTCCATGGTGGGCCAAAGGTGTCCCTTGTTTGTCAACCCCTTTGCTGTTTTTGTTTACATTGCGATTTCTGTACCATGTTTTGCATTCGCAGTTTATGCGATTGCCGTCGATTAATTAACTGATAACGAAGGAGTTTCAGCTACCTCAATGTCAATGCAACCGCAAAAGATACAACCACAAAAAAAAAGATACAATACAACAGCAGCAAAAGATGACAGTTGGTGGGCGTAATAAACTCGTTCCGAAGTTTATCATGAGGTCGCAAAGTTTGGTCAATTGTTGTTGGCAGGGTTTGGGGAATGATTGATGATTTTGTGCATGGCCAGGAGGCTAATATATATTAATCTCGGTTGCCAATATCGCCCCAAGGATTTTTCTCGCAACTCAATTTATGGAACTCGTCATCATTTCCGTTTGCTTCTAAGCCTTCACATATGAGAATTCTATCAATAACTTTGACATGTTTGACCCACATAAGAGGGCCAAAAGTAATAACTTTTCCTGGCCTTTTCGACTGGAATTAGATGGATGTGGAATGGTTGGTTATATCAAAAAATGTCTACTCTATGTGTGCGACTGTGAACGTGTTAAATCGTCACTCTTTAGGCCTTCAGCCATGTTTTACATCTTGTTCGAGTGGTAATCCAATTTAAATGTTTGCCAGCTGCCAGCTCTCACGAGTTGTTAAGAGCGCTTAAAAGCGCGCTAAGCTGATTGAGCCAAGTCGAGAGCCAAGGCCATAAAGCCACATAATGCCATGGATGACTGTCAAATCGCAGGGCACCACTCGGGCTGAAATCGAGCTAAAAAGAGCGAAGGCAACCGGACCAGGACCGCAAAGGTCAGGCGGCTTTTAATTTGAAAACTTTCGCAAACCCCAAAGGCCAAATAAGGGCAGACCTTAAAGTGATGGGCTTTAAAGATCCCCGGCCGATATTGATTTTACAGATGACGCGGCTTTATTTGGCAAGCAGACGAGTCTATAACAAACCAATAAGAAAATCATCAAAATGTCATAATTTCAATCGGCGAATCGGGACAATGCATCCGAATATATATCCGGACGGGTGTTTGTATGCTCCCCAGTCTGCATATTATAACTGCATTATGACATGCCACACAGCCAATGTCAGAAGTCCATGAGCCTGCCATGAACTTGAAAATTGTTTACTGGCTGACTGGGATTGGAACTGGAACGGGTCTGGGTCCGGGGACGGGTCTGGGGACGGGGACTGGTCCGGGGGTTGGGTCGCCTTTTCCCGGGCCGTTTTCCGTGCCGAAATCCCGCTGGTAATTTGATTGATTTGCCCCTGCTCTGTTGCAATGCAACATGCAATTGTAACGAGCCACTAATGCCTGCATTTAGCACACCAAAAATGGAACAATAGGATGGCAGAACCCCGGTGGAATGCTAGCTCAGTGAAAGTGAATTCAGGATAAACAACAAAGCCGGGGAAAAGCGAATAACGCCCCCAGTAAACAATAAACACACAGATTTTAAGGTCTCATATTTAATCTGATAAAATCCTTCTTTTTTGTTTGGAACAGTTCAAATGACGCAGTTACCCAGAGAGTTCTTTATATATATTTGGTGGAATTATACATATTATTTATATCTCAACTTCGCCTTGCATATTTCAGGCCTGTCATTTTAAGGAACTCTGGCAAATAAACTTGTCTCCGCACAGATAATTGTGTCACCTTTTTTTCCCTACTGCAAAAAAGGGAAACTTTTTCGTTGCCTTCGGGCAACTTTCACTATAAATTTCAAATTGGTTTCCCGACCGAATGAAAGAGAAATGAAATTGCCACGGAATTGATTGACAGGTGACTCCCCTCCAGCTCGGATGTCTGAATTTGCATTGCAAATTTTGTCAGGTGTGAAAGAATTTGCTTGATAAATTAATTTCGTTCTTTTGCTATCGATCGGGTAAGAAATTTTCTTCGAAATATATTTTTCCTTGGCATTAACCGGAGTTAATTTCTTCCTAAACATCCATAAATATTCAACGTTAAGCCGCTTAACCGAAACGCTGGCAAAAAGGCTGGCTTTGAATTAATGATGCTGTCCCTGGCTGGGACACTTCTGACCTTGGTTTCCAGGACATAAAAGCTCAACCAAAAATATATCTCTCTCTGGTTGTGGCATTTTAATTACTCAACGGTTGGGTGACAGCCTGCTGTTACCTGAGTCGAACCGTAAATAATCACAGAAAATACCAAAAAATATTTTGGCCACAAGGGGGTGATGAGTTTCGAGCTGCCTTCTTCTTCCCCAGATGATAAATGACTTGGCCTTGGCCATGTTAACTGGCTTGTCTCCGTCCCTCTCCCGTCCCTCTGACAGGCGGACAGCAAAACAAACTTAGTACCCGGGAAATGTCAATTAGCAGTAATTACTACTGTGCCCTGGCACGGCATAATAATAACCTACATCAACATCAACATCCACATCCACAGAACAGCTGACACGGAGGACGCATCCGCTCTAAATGCTTATTCTCCTGGTAACTCAATCCGCGAGCTCGGCTCGACTTGTCCTTGCCGCTTTCTCCGGTAATTGCAATTTACACGCTCTGAGTGCAAAAATTAATTACAAAATATAAACTTTGCAGGACGATGCTCATTTGCATGACCACGCCCACGCCCTCGTCCACGACGCACACCGGGGCAGGACACTCTGCATGTTGCATTTTAATTAAAAATCATTCCTTCGGTTCCCCACATGATGAGCAGCAGCAGTAGCAGAGCAGGAGCAGAAACAGAATGTTGTCAGATGTCTGACCATGTCACTAGCACGTGGTCGGTGGCCATGTCAGAAATAGTCAATTACATGGCTGACGACAGCCGACCACATGATGCATCTGTTTGACATGGATTGCCGTTCAGGGCGATAAAGTTGTGGTCACAAAATGGGTCAGGGTGTAGTTGAGCTACTTCCTACTGAGTCTATTCATCTTCCAAATCAACATTTGTTTCTATTTATAACTTTATGAATTAAAAGTAAAAAGTGAATCAATATGCCTAGTGAATTAATGAATTTCCTCACTAACTAGGGTGACTTATTATTATGTATTATGTACTTCAACTACAATTAACATAAGTTATTGTTGATCATGGATGCATTTTTCATCGAATAAATACTTAGTTTAAAACAAAATTTAACTATAGCAAAAGAGTTACTAATAGGGAACTTTTGCAGAATTGATAAATTATAAGAAACTAATATTAATATTTAAAATTGGGACAGAAAATAATCTTGCAAGACTAAAAAGTATGAATACTATTAAAATTTAATAATGTTCATTTAGTTACATTGAAACTCAATATGTTATTACATTAAGAAACAAAACTGCTTGTTTAATATGCTTAAATTTTTAATACGAATATTTAATGACTGAAATCAATATTTATATATAAAAGCGAAGAACACATTAAATACACAACCCAGTTTGACTGCAAATTGCATTTATAACGAGCAGAACTAATTTGTTTATTTTTTCCCCATTAAATATATTATCCCGTTGATATTGAAAATTAATTCCCCCGCGATTATCGCCAACTCGATCTCGTTATGAGCCATAAAAATTGAAATTACATCATGACAAATGGCACGGCCAAAAGCCGCTGAGTTTGGAGGCCCCCAAGACTGAAGTGACATTGGAGGCCAACAAAGGAGGGGCTGGAGTAGGAAGGGGAACCTCCGGGGCAGCATTAAGCTGGAATTTATGTGCTTGACACAGAGACAGACACACACACACACATACGCAGGAATCCTCGCAGATAGAAACTTGGCCACATACACAGAACTTGGCCGGGAGCCTCTTCCTTCTTGGCCAGAACGAAGCAGCGTCATTGTCATTGGAACAATATGCTGCATAGTTATGGGCCATGTGAGTGTCACTATTTCCGACGCCCTCCGGTGCCTGTCATTGGCACTTTGGCAGGCAGCTAGCATTTTATCGCCGTCGCTGTAAATTATGTGGCTCATAATGCCTGAAAACAGGACCAAGAAGAATCGCCCGGCCACCTGCCAGGGCCGAATGTGGAAATCCACACGAAATACACCACACCACAAAATGCGGTGTCTGTCCGTGCGAAAATGTGTCACTTGGCGTCAATTTAGTTCTACTCATCCCGACCGCACGGCACTCGGTGTCCTTTTTGCGAAATTAAGTCCTTGAATGCTTGTGCGGAGGTGAAATAAGTGTGTCACTTTAGGGACTTGGATTAGGTTTCACATTCTGCAGACACAGACACACACTCAGCGGTCCGCTGAGAGGTCAGTTTGCTAATTAGCTAATCAGATTGTGGATGAGTTTTCCGCCACATAAGCTTTTGGCTTGTTTTCCCAGCGTTCAACCAAAAAACATCACAAGTTGCGATGAATTTAATTAAGTTTTTCTCTTTGATTCAATGCTAAGCTAATTTCTTTATTTAAATATATAAAAAAGGATAATCAAATCAATCTCTGATCTAAGCTTAACCATTTTTCCATGGCAATTAATTTGCAAAGACTAACATTTTATTTAATTTTCTTTGAAATACCACAAACTGCGATGACTTTGCCTTTGATTAAATATCTTAATTACTACATCAATGGAAAAACTGAAAACCTTGTGGGTTTTCCAGCAAGTTAAATCCCTTTCCCTCTCCTGTCAGCCACTAAAACTTTGTAACTTTTTCTATAATCCAAGTCCGGATAATCCAATCAAGCGGATTTAATCTCTAATCTTCCTACCCCCCTGCTCTTCTTTAGTGAGAATTTGTCCATGTAAATTAAATTGCGTGCACGTAAATTTAATTACGTAAAACTTGCCATACAATTTGTTTACTCGTTCAAAACAAACTTTAAAACTTGCCGCCGAGTTGTCAATGCGGTTCATCCGTTCCATGTCCCCACCCCCTGGTCACTCTCTGGCGCAAAGTTTTCCCGCTGCAGGAAAAACTTCTCCCAGAACCGAACAGCAAAAGGACGAGAAAAACACTAAGTGCGCACTCCAAGCAACAAACAATTTTGCAGCTAATTAGTCGCAGGGTAAATAATTAATTAAGTTTGAATAATTGTCTGGAATTAAATTCGGGTTCACTTGTATCTGAATCTGTTTTTGGGTATGGGGAATGAGAAATGTTTCTCGATGGCGTGCCACTAACCCATTTCAATCCGGAGACCCCGAAAATCAGTGCTCAAAAATGTCAAATGTATACTCCTTGGGCTTGCAATTAAGACAAATTAGTCGGACGTCGGCTGACGGAAATGTCAGGCCCAATGGGAGGGTAGATATAATTTTCTCCACTCCAGGAGGGGGAGCAAAAGGAAAAGGGTTTCGGAACCAACTACAAGACCGCCGACCTTCGACGTTTTTGCTTTCTTTGGCTTTAACTTTGGCTGTTGCATCGCGTGCCGCCTCTAAACTTGCCTCGGGATTTATTTTTACCATATTTGCGTTGCCTGCTGTCTAAACTTTGACATATGCAGTCAGTTCGGGTGGCTCCCTTGCCAACATATATGGAAAATCAACACCTGAACTGGACTGGGCCAGGGGTAGCTGATTTTCCGTTCTGCCAATCAATTAGAATTCCGCACTCGCTCCTATAAAAAACTCTGCCACAACAGGTTTTCCTCCAGGCTTGGTGTTGTTTGTGGGCGTGGCAATGCATTTTCCTGCGCCTGCAAGTAGGCCACACAATATTCAACATTTAAATTGAAATTGATGGCCGAGCGGCGTTTGCGGTCTTTGTTGATTGTCGATTGTGCCTGCGTCTGTCAGGGCAGGAAATTAAATAGAAATTTATATTGTTTACCCGGCTAAATGCACACACGAGTCTGACTACTAGAAGAGGAACTACCACTGTTGCTTTAACCCCACCCTGCCCCATACATTAATTTCAAATACTCGTAAAAGGAATTATGAAAGCCACTTAGCTAGCATTTATGACCCAGGCAGGATTTATGGCAAAAACCGAAGTCATATAACTTAACTGCAAGACAACGAGAGAGGACCATGTGTATTTGTAAAGTGAAGTTTCCACATCGCAATGCGTGCTAGGCACTTGGAGTATGCAAATTAATATTAGCCCAAATTTTATGGTTAACAAGCACGCAACGAAAGTTGGCCGGCAATAATTGGCGGAATGCTAATAGAAATGCGAGTTATACGCACTTCTAATTGAAGACTTCGTTTGTAACCCGTGACTGGCTAAACAAAACCAGAATTAAGTTGCTCTGCATTGACGTCAATGGGAGTTACCCATAACCCAACCAAAACCCTTGGTCCAAACTCACCTCATCAGCTCGAAGGTGATGCACAAATGTTTACGGAAATACGTGTAGTCAAGCATGTGTATGACATTGTGAGATCCATCCGCATCCTTTTCGCGCAGCTCGTCCAGAATGTTGAGCTCGACGACGGCCTGGTTGAGGAAGCGCCTCTTGTTCCTGATTATCTTGATGGCCACATGTGTGTTGGTCTTGTGATCGAGGGCCCTGATGACCTGGCCAAAGCTGCCCTTGCCAATCACCTCCAGAATCTCGTACCGAAAAGCTATGTGATCGTGCTCGATCTGTAAGGGGTTTAATTTAATTCAGTTGTTTAATTTATATATATTAGTTCCACTTACGATCTTGTAGTTGCCATTATCATCGTCATAGCCCAGATTGGTGGTGTTGGCTGTGGGGGCGGGTTTGTTGTAATTCTTGCTGGCATGCTGGCCATAGTACCAGACCTCCTTGTACATCTTTAGCTCTTCGAACTCCAGATCGGTAAGGTAATTCCGAAACTTCTTCACCAGCTCTGATGAAAAAAACATTTTTGCAAAGAAAGCCGTTTTTAAAATTGCGAAAATAATCGGTTTACAAAAATTATTGTTTCATTTTTGATTATATATTTTTGGAAAGCTGTGTAAAAAGAGTTCAAGTTGGAAAGGATGAAAAAGAGTATGTGGAAAAAATGGACTAAAAATTTAACTGCCAAAAACTTTCAAATATGACATTTAAAGAAAAGCCTCAGTTCCCCATAATAAATGTAGTTCCCATTTCCTGTATTCTTTCAATTAAAATAGCACTTTCGTTTTTTCCCCGATTTGTTGTGCAAAGTGAAAAGGTAATTGAGAATTTTCCCATGTGGCAACTGCCACTCTGCCAACCTATTGACCCTGACCTCAATGCCATTTCACTTTCATTTTTTCTCTAAATTCCATATAAAAATTAATTAGTGGGCTGAGGGATGATGCAGAGTGCCCACCAAATGCCTGGAGGACGTGCTAAACTAATTGGCATTGGGTTGCACCGAGGCAAGCCATCAAACGCACAAAGCACCTCCAACCTCCAGCCCCAAATGAGCAGCCTCTCCATCATAGCTGCATTCCCATAGCTGAATTTAACCTTTTCATGACCAAAAGATACTCGCAAATAAAATCCTAATTACAGTTTTTGGCGTTGAAATTTTCTAAATTTTAATAATAATAAAATGCAATTTTTATAAACAATTGGACGGAACAATTCAAATATCAGATGCTAATTATTCTGAATCTTTATTTGCTAACAGAAACATCTTGAATATAAATATTTTTAACGGCAAGGTAGTTAGTTTTTATTCTTTAAAAAAAATTATTTCGACCACTCAAATTATATCTAATTTGCACACTTTTCTGGGATGGATTCCCGAAGCTAGTTTGAATATACAAATTAATATTGCAAAGCCTCGGAGAATTAAAACTCTATTTTAAGATACAGATTGGATTTAAAAAATTATGGAAAATCATTTTAAATTGTCTGCAATTTGTTGGTTTCCGGGTGCTAATGGAAACAGTTTTCAGAGTAACGAAAAGGAAACCACAATGGGTTAAATGGGGATGAAGTTGTGCTCACCAGATGGCGTCATGGGCGTGTTGCATTTGAGCTCCGCACTTCCCGTGCTGCTGGCCGAGTTGCCGGAGCTGCCACTTCCACTGCTGCTGTTGGACTTGGTGGACGATCCCCGCTCGTTGCCTCCATTGCTGCTGTTGGTTGTTGACGAGGAGACGGGGGAGCCGATGTTGTTGTTGTTATTGTTGTTGCTGCTAAGGTTGGGGTTGTTGTTGCCATTCAGGGATGTGGTGATGGCCGAGGACTCGTTGATTGCCACATGGTTGTTGTGGCCATCCAGCCTGCGGGAGCCATTGCAGAGCTGGGGCAAGTCCAGTCGGGACCCCGAAAGCCGAGCATCCCGTCGCAGCTTCTCGTTGTCCAGCTGGATCTGTAATTTGAAGTAAATACTCCATCAGTAATTGGGTTTGCAGAGAATAGTGGTAATGGTCAAAGAGTAGCATACTTCCGGGCAGCTAATAAAATCTGATCGCAGCTGTTTGTATCCCAAGTTTTTTAACCTCAGAAACAGGTATACTTTATGGCTGAGTTTTCTATTCGCGATATGTTTGCGTATCTTTTTCCATTTCATCGTTCATGGAGTATCGGGTATCATGGAAATTTTTCGTATTTGTTTTCTTATAAAAAAATATATTACAAATATGCGGGGGTGCCTTATAAAAATATCATTCGACAGTAAATAAAAAGGATGATTTAAATGAAAACATATATTCCAAACAAAATTTAACTAAAATATTCCAAATTTCATGTGCTTTACAAAATGTAATACTTTACTTTCTTATTGCAACTCTTGTAAAAAAAAAAAATTTGCTTCCGTAAATATATAAATTTGAGATCATTTCAATCTATTTCAAGAGCCCTAAACAACTTATTCACATCGGTTAANNTCGGTTAAATGAAATTTTAACTTAAGCATCCAATATTATTAAAAATATATTTAAAAAAAAATATATATTTATATACATTTGACTTATTATCATTTGGAAATCTAGGAAAAATAAATAAAAATTGATCTTCTTTTAAAGAAAATAGAGAGTTGTTTCAACCATTTAAAATTATAGTTTACGAACCCTAAACAAATTATTCAGATCAGTAAAACATATGAAATGAAAACATACATCCTAAAAAAGTGTTTAAATATAGCACCTAATACTATTTGAAATGCACCTTAAAAAAGTTGATTTATTATGATTTATTATCAATTGGAAATCTTGCGAAAATTAATTTTCTTCCATGAAAACATATAATCTAAAACAAATTTTTAACTAAGGCACTCCAGATCGTTTATAATGTACTTTAACGTTATAAATATTTACTCATAAAAAAAGTAGTAATTAACTTTTTTATTTATTTTTTTTTTTGGAAATCTTGCGAAAATAATAAAAATGGAAACGCTAATTTCCATCCATAAAAAATAGAGATTTGTTAAAACCATTAAAATCTTATTACACTAACCCTGAACAATCTATTTAGATCTGCAGTTTGATTATTTTCGATTTGTTAACCTCCTCGTGTTGTGTGTTTTATCGACCCTCGACTTACCGGCATTTCACATCGATCCAACATTGTGTCGACTTCACTGTGTTTTCGATTTTATCCAAGAGAACGGAGGCGAATCCTCGAAGAATGTCACCCTGTACGCGGTGCTTAACTGGTTGAGTTGTATCTCCTCTTCCGGCCAAATATTATTGATAACTTTCGGGGTAATATGTCTTTGGGGCGCACATTTGCATTTGTTTTGGTTGTTGGGGCCAACTGCAAGAGAGAGGGAAAAAATGTAAAAAAAAAACGAATCAAATACAAAACATTTTCGAATGGTCGGCGGAAGTGTTTAAGCCCTTGACTTTTAACCCTTTATTTTCCGGTTACTAACGCGCCACAACAAAAAGCCAAGGCAATGTATTAATAATAAATAATGAGGAAAGAATCAGCGGGCAAGGCGCATTCCAAGTGCACACCATAAATAAAACGACAAATGGTAGATGGTAGATGGTAAACAGAGAACGCCCCCCCGTGAAATATCAATGACATGTCACAGGGTTTTGGGCCATAACTAACTGAACCGTCAGTCTGCCGTCCATCAGCGGCAGTTACCACTACCAGTTACCACTACCAGTTAGCAGTTTTCATTGTCAAGGCGGGCGACGACAAGCGGCCTCATCAAAAGGCCCGAGAACCCGAAAACTTTATTCATATTTTCTCCGCAAAGGGTCGTAAAGAACCAGTCCCAGTCCCACTCCCAGTCCCAGTCGCAGGGAGACCCCCTCCGGAAAACGACAAACCCTGCCCAGAGTTCCCACTCTATTCCCCCAATTTTGTAAGGGCCGGTTTGGCTGGCAGGCATAAAAACTTGGAAACCAAAGTCATGGCCAATTATTAGCCTTTTTCTCTTTCGTTGTGCATTTGACAGTTTGAACGTTTTCTGTGAGGGAACTCGAACTCCAACTCAAACTCCAACTGAAACTCGCACTAGCACTCAATATGCATAATAATCCTAACCCTTTTCACCAGGCCAAAGCCACCCCAGTTTAAGTTTGTTTGGCAAGTTGCCTTATGTATAGAGACATAATGAAATCATACATTTGGACGATCACTGCAATAAAATGGGGGGCCATTTTCTATGGTTCATTATTTATTTAATATAACTCATTCATTCGCTACTGGAAGTATCTTTAAATTTAATGAACATGTCACTATATGCTACAATTTGAACAAACAATTTTTTTTTTATTTTATAAAGTTTATTTTAATTAGTTTATATTTGCATTTTCTATTTCTTGTGTTTGTT
The DNA here is from genome assembly GCA_021224005.1 of Drosophila setifemur. NCBI lineage: Eukaryota > Metazoa > Arthropoda > Insecta > Diptera > Drosophilidae > Drosophila > Drosophila setifemur. The sequence goes on from JAJJHY010003979.1 coordinate 4,958,972, forward strand.
TTCATTTAATGCATTTATTTATTATTTTTATTAAACTTCCCTTGTCTTTGCAAGATTTATGAAGTCATATTTTTTTATCATTTGCGTTCCCAATTTATTTTTTATCGTGTGGCAATTAATTTCTTATTTATGGATGGAATTCTGATTTAACTTAGTATTAATCTGTGTTATTTAAAACCCCTAATTGTAAGTACCATAAATTCTCTCAGTGCTCTGTAAACAGGTTACCAAAATATCAAGGTACCCCTCGACAGTAGTTACCACTTGTCTAGTTCCTATTTTAACCATTTTCTTCTCTACCATATTTTTCTTTTTCGTTTAAACTGATTTCTGCGGCTTGGCGTTCGGCATGTTCAGTTAAATTTATTGGCTTTTAAAACTTTTCTGCCATAAACTGATAATTTACAGCATTCGTTTTCCTCATCAAGCTGACAGTTGTTATTGGGGGTCATAAGTTGAGTTCGAGGATTTTCCAGAGCTTCTCTATATAGTATATATCACAAGACATTTCGGTGTTGTCTGTTTGTTAAGTCGTTAACTGTTTGCCTTCTTTTTGGATGAAGTTACTCGGTTACTTTGTGGGGTCTCTGCGCAGCTCCAACTCCAGCTCCATCTCCATCCACAGCTCACTCAGTCAGTCAGTCATTAAATGCACTTTTTGGGTTGCCATTTTCCGTCAGTTTGAGTTTCGCAATTTTTGGGTAGAAAGCCAGAGAGCCGAGAGTGACTTAAAGACCCCTTGGAGTCATTCCGGCCAAGTTTCACAGTTGATATGCGCGAAAGTTTCTTGAACCCACCTCCAACCTAAGCTCTTGGCAAGGTTGGACAATTATGGCTAAATTTGGACCCTTGAATAGGTGTCATAAGTCTCCAATTGTTCACCCAGATTTAAATGACAAATCAATTGAGAGGTTCGACCGTTGTCAATTGTAAGCAATTCCAACAATTACACGCCTCGAATTTATGAGGCTGTTGTTTTTCTTGATTTTGCAGTCATTTCAACCGAGAAACCCCAAGATCATTGGGGATCGTTTGTCATTGGCCTGACACCCACCTCTACCCATGGTGTCTGCAATTTCTATAAATGACACTAAATTCAAAATGTCAGATTCAATGCTGTTTGCGAAGATGTTTGCCTGATGTCTGTCTGCGCTGATTTGGCATTGACGGTTATTCGTGTTTTTGCATTCAATAATTGTGATGTGGGTAAAGTCGAATCAAGCTTCAAATTGAAAAATTGAAAAACCTCCAAACGAGAGAGATCGATATCGAAGTGGTCAAACGATACCGCTCTGATTTATATAAAATGTCATTGCTATATCTTAATCCCATTGCGGAATTGGGTTTCACAAGTCCAAATGAAAGTTGACCCCCGCAGATACAGATACTTGTACATTCCATTTTATTTCTCCCCATTGCATAATCCACTTAATGTTAGCCTTTGATGATGCTGCTCCGCTGACCCAAAGCATTAAACCGAAATATTAAGCCATCAATTTAAAAATTTCTACGCCAAGTGTCGGCAGACACCACAAAAACTAAAGGAACAAGAGGAAAATTGGCCACTCAAAGTAATTGAGTTGCACTAAGCTGAAATTCCATGGCTTGTCTCCGAAAATTAACAATCACCAGGCAAAGGAAAAAAATAAATACAAAAACAACAACAAAAGGGGAGATGGCATGGCAACTTTAGTAGCAATAAAAATGTCAAGAAATTTATGTGAATAATTTGTCAATTTATTACTGCGTTTTATTTTGACAAGTGCGGGAAAATCATTTCAATCAAACAAGCCGAAAAAGTATCTGAAATTGTGTATGCATTCATTAAGTGCATATTGTGGAGGTTTTATTTTATTTTTTCGATGTTTTGCTTTTAATGTTTAATAAATGTCAATTGCTTGCCGAGGCGGTGAATTTGTTTGTGCTTCTCTTTTCGTCAGCGAGACAAACATTGAAGAGCAGAAAAATAAAGAAAAATACAGAATACAGAAAAATAAATAAAAACAAAACAACAAAACGTGACATTTGGTTGTTGACTTTTGACACTTGCAATCATTTTGGGCAGACCCGAAACAAGATTTATACATATATATATATACAAGCCGACGACTCTAGCGATCTTCATGTAAAGCAAGTTCTTCTTTTTTCCATGTTTTTTGTATTTATTTGCATAGGAAAAGCCTTCGATGGAAGCTGCAAAATGTCAAGCAATGCAATTGAGGAGTGCTGCCATTTGCAAGAAGTGTCATCCAGAGGAAGTCACCACCAAATTTGGTCTTTCCTCATCTGGAATTTCGTATGGAATTCTATAAATCTCGATGGCCTCAGCGTGTCAATAAGCTGTCCAGAATTCTGTTGGCCAACTCGGCTCATTGTCTGTTTTGATTTATTGAAATGTTTCTTTTGATTTCTTGACGCCTCAAGTGCCGCCTGCCAAAAACTGGTGTCCATGTGCATACAAAACAGATATTTTACATGGGGGTAGGGTATTCTAATAAAATATATATATATTTCTCGAATGCGATCTGACGTACTCGATGTCCGTAATGAGACTTGAAGACATCACGTCTAAGGTTTTCATTTTATAGACTTATAAGCGGAACATGCACGAAATGGAAATCGACTTGATGCTATTGTTCGATCAAAATTTTATTGATTTGTTTGCCTGTGGCCCATAAATGCCATACCAATTTTGACACTTTGAAGTTTTGGGGTTAAAAAACACATTAGAGACAGCTTTGATCTTTGGGTACCGGGGAATAAACATATTGTGGATGCGATTTGGGATTCTCAAAGCGACTGCAAAAATAAACAATTCGGTGGAATTTCTTTCTTCGGCTTTCTACAAGAAAATAAAAGTTTATCCACAATCAAACAAAATTCTTTGATAATCAAATAACTTTCCAAAAAACCGAGTGTAATGTTGAATTAAGTTTTCCCTTTCCCGAAACCATCATAAAGGGCAAACAATTTTACATCAATTATTATTACGATAGACCTGCATGTTGGTATGAAATTTCTCAAGAAATTCGCAATAAAGCAACGGTTCGATACGGTTGGATTTTTTTTGGCACACATGACCCCATTGGGCGTTACTCCATTTAATTATAGGGCACCACACCAAGAAACGGGGGAAAAAAAAACTAGCATCATTTGTCAACCCGCGAAATTTCGGTTAACTATTACCTCGCGTGGCCCAGAAAAGAGCCAGCCCACGAAAATAGAAAATAAATAAATGCAAACCGGCAAAAGCAGGCGACATGCCACAGGCACTTTTGTTCATTTAATTTCGCGCAGACATGAAACATAAGTGAAATTCATTTAGTTTTCATTATTACGATTATTTTCGTACGCGAAAAGCAGGCCAGGCCACAAATTGCATGCCACCTAATTCGGTTAGGTGCTCGGAATGATGTTTCGAGCGGGCATTAACCAGCCAACTAGATGCACTAACAGCCCGGGCCCCTTAAATGTGACCTCATAAACCATTGACCCACTAACCCCCACCCAAAGTAATGACCCCAGGCCCAGGCCCAGGCCGACTGTCAACAAATCCCATATAGATTCCACCCGGAGGGAGTCCGAATGGGGAGCGGAAGTGGCAAGCGATTCCAGCTGGTTGGTCGGTTGGTTCGTAGGTGGAGGGTCACTAGAGGAGAACCGCCAAGAGGTCAGTATTAATACCTACGGAAGAGGCTTACAGTTGGACTAGGTATACTTTATGAACAGCAGAATAATTTTAAGATTTTTGAAAATAGCACTAGAAAGACAATTTCAAAATATATGTACTCAATAATTTGGTTTTTTGTATAAATTCAAATATAATTATAAATAAATGTTTTGTCAATGTTTATTTAAATACTTTAAAAAATAAACAAATTTAAACTATAGTGAAAAATGTATTTTATGATGACAATCCAAACTACAAAACAAATATTTTAAAATTAAAAATAAAGACCAATGGATTAAACATTTGAAGCACATGTAATCCTTAATTTAATGTAATGTAATGTATAAATTCATAATAAATAATAAAATATTTCAAATTGTTAAGCTATTTTATGATGATAAACCCAAAACAATTATTTCAGAATTAGAAATGAAAAGAAAAGTAATTAAATTGAATATATTACAGAAGTGAGCATTGTACTTTCATATCAGCAAGGTATGCAAATTAATAATTAAAACAATCTAAATATAAATCTCCCAAAAATAAACAAACATTAATACCGGCTCCAGCTATTCCTGGGACCACTTTCTGTGGTATTTTAGTTGAATTACCAAAACTAAAAAACCAAAAACCAAATTAGCAGACCGACAAATACCGCGTACAGCAACAGATGTCACACGGCGAGGTGTGTGGCTGACATATAAACCCCAATACCGCAACACCGACATTAGACTATGGGATTGTGGAGGAGCACAGCACATGCCAACCCCCATGTGTAATGGTGGTCAGTGCACCGTTCAAATCGGAGAATGGGAAATCGGGAAATCGGAAAAGCTCCCCAGCCGTAACCTCGGGGGCAATGGCAGCAGTAGATAAGGGGAGAGGGAAAACAATAACCATTTTAATAACTTCCGTTCCAGAAACACTTTTGACCCTCTATCGAGTGTTCGGCATGGTTTCAGATTGCACACAGACAATGGACGAAATGGTAGCAATCTAACGGATTCTATTGGCCATGTTTTCTGGGGGCGGGGGGGCAGAGGGAAGCATTATGCTTTATTGAACCCAACTGTTACAACAAACCAAACAAACAAAACAAAACAGCGATCCGAGTGAGTGCAATCGTGAAATCGCTGAAAGTGGCAACTGCCCCGTTTTGGGTGGAACTGAGTGAAGTGGAGTTGTCGCTTTTGTTGTCGGAAAATGACAATTAGCCGTGTGTTTTCCTCCATTTTTCTCGGCTCGCTCATTTGACAGTTGACTGCATTTCTCTTTGCCCGCAAAAGCAAACGCAAACACAAACAAATCCAAATGGGAATGGAAAATAAAACCGAAACTGAAAATACAAATAAAAAAACACAAAAGATATAAACACACAAAATGTAGATGCATTTTATGTTGATTTTCGTAGCTCGTCGCGGAAGTCTTCGAGTGTAATTCCAGATTGAGTAATAAACATCCAAGTATTTGTATCTTTGAATCTTTGTATCTGTGTGTGCAACAGCTGCGAGCGTATTGCAGATTTTGGTTAATAGGTCTGTCGACGTTGGGATTGAAAATGCAGGAAGCAAAATGAAACTGTTACAATCTGCATTGAAATTAGCCACGGGGCACTATTTGTTTACAAAGTAGAGTTACCAATGAAGAGAGGACCGCAACAATGATGCAAATTGGGTGCAAATCGACTTTGATTGAAGGGGAGTTTAACTTTGGAACTTTGCTTTAATCAAAGCATAAATAAATAATTATAATGAGAAGGCATTCACTTCAATTAAAGCTACATTTGTAAAATTAATTGTAAAATAATCATTTAATCATTCGATTGCTTAATTTTTAATGTCAGCTCTTACAAGGGCCCTTGTTAATGAATCTTTTATCACACCGAATCATATTTACCCCTGTGCCAGACCCCAAAAAGAATCTTTGCCACTTTTTCAATTCTCGGTTAATGGTCTGCGCAACCTTGGTGTTCATTAACCCAACAGACCGCCTCAAGTTCAATCACAAAAGCCCCAGGGCAAGCCAAAACAAAACAACAAACATACTCTATATATATTTATATATGTATAAATATATATGAACTAATCAAAATGTCACACTTTCCATACTGAAAGCGGAGAAAAAAAAATCTGCTGACAGCTGACAAAACCAAAAGCCAGCACAACTACAAACTATGGATCTGGGCTGTGTGCTGGGCGGGAAACGGGCGGTTACAATGAGCCATGGAACACTCGAGCAACTGCTGGGGGATTGTGGGTTGGGAGGCAGCTCACCAAGCTCAGATTACAACAGACACCGGAGGGGGGGAGTGCAGAGAAACGCTGAGCGACGTTGACGACTCGCGACAATTGCCTCAACTTTGGCGTTAATGAACATGAGCACACTTTGGCAAAGCGAGACGAGACGAGACGAGTCGAGAGTTTTTCATGGCCCAGGCCCCCTCCTCATCTCGATTCACAATCTCCACAACACCATCTACGTACCATCTACGTACCATCCCATTCCATCCATCCCATCCAAGCCTGGCTCCAAGACAGCGTAATGAATTGATGTGGCTACTGGCATGGCGATGATTATGATGAGATCGAGATGAGGTTGGAGATGGGGTTGGGGTTGGGACTGGGCAGAGAAGAAAAGCCGCACTCGGCCATCAATTGTGAAAGAGGCGAACAAAAAGCACTTTAACGTTTAATAATATGAAAATAATTGAAGCAATTATTAAAAGCGACACTCGCACAAGTGCCAGGCCAGAAAAAATGATCAACACAATTAACCATATAAGATATTTTCTTTATGTCCGAGACTGTATTGTGCGACATTTGTTATATAAAGTTAAGAGATAGAGAGAGAGTGCGTTGGGTTTAAGGTTTTAATTATTTACCAAACTTTTTTTAGTATAAATTTTGTAATATTTTAAATTTTCAGTTTACTGTACTTTCATTGCTATCCAATATCTGTAACTTATATGCCAGAAAGTAATCTATACATATTGATTGAACAGTAGTAGTAACTCTTCCACTTGCTTTTGTGGTCGATTAGTTAACCGGCTCAGCTTACCAACTTACCAACCCATATAGTAAAGTAGCTACCATTTTCCGTCTACCATTCTATCAATTACAACTTAGTTCGAAAAGCAGAAAGCAAGAAACCAAACCAAACCAAATCCAAACCAAACCACAGGCAGAAACAATTGACATTTGATTGACTGACAGTTGTTTGTCAGTTTTTTGACAATTAGGCGTCAAAGTGAAATTGCTTTCGATTTCATACGGGGACCGAGACAAATGCCCCGCAGTTGCCTTGAAAATTGATTGGGAAATTCGTGGGCCGAGCCTTGATTGCCATGGAACTATTTTTAGCCAACAACAGTTTAGTCTACTATTTTTGCTTTAGGCCAAACGTTGAATCACGGGGAAGTGGCAAGGGGAAATCCAAGAGAATGCTTACCGAAAAAATTGGGTCACAATTCTCCCACTTGACATGTGAATGAAAGAGCAAAAAGCCGGCACACAACAAATGGGAAAAAATGTTTTAAATTTGAATATAAAACTAATTAGAGGGTTGAGCAAAAGTCTTCTAATAAAATTATCAAGTGGTCCATCAGCTATCATTATTACCCCCGCTGATGATATTTTTTGGGAATGGGATTTTCAAACGCTCTTTTATGTAGATTTTGCTTCTACTGACCAACAGCTAAACCCATCAATTGACCAAGTTTTATAGTGTTTGTATCTTTATTTTTATTGCTAATTTTCACAGTCTGTGTTTCGGTTTACTATAAACACAAAAAATAAGACAAATATTTGTTCGATGACAAACAATAAGTTATGTGTCGGCTTTTGTTTATAATACCAAATTTAGAAGTTCACTGAACTTGAAAATTAGTAATTAGTGTAGTGGCATGTGGTCTGAATCTCTTTGGATGTCGATCGGACTTGTTTATGTTCTGTAAGCCCCGGTAAATAAATGAGACACATCGTGTCGGGCTTCAGCTGCATCGATTACGTGCAGAAAATGTGTAACAAAAAGAGCAGATAAAGTAGAAGCCACAAATTGCTTGGCTTTGCACCAAAAACCCATTCATCCCACACTTGCAAACTCTAAAGTGGTTGGGTGGGTCTTGGTTTTACTTAGTTTTTCTTGGTTTTTTTCGTTGGAAAAACATCCTCTCGAGCGATGCACCTGGGCGAAAACTATTTGAGTGTGTATTTTATTACGCTCTCCAAGGCACCTGCTCAAATATTCAGGGACAAAATAAAAATGCTTTCAGGGGATTTTATTTTATTTTGAGCTCCCCGAAAACAAATCCATTGTTTCGAGTGAATTTTCTCTCCGACACACACACACACACACTTTTTGACAGCCATCAAAATGAGCTTTTATGTCGCGGTTTTACGGCTAAATTTTATTTAAATCTGGACCATTTCGACATTTTTCCGTTGAGGCTGGGCAAGGTTTTTGTGCAACGACTTTGAGAACAAGCGATTTTCTTTGTTTACTTCTCGTGTTTTGGGAGGAGAATCATTAAACACTTGACCCAGTTTCGGGTGAGTCAAACCCGTGCCAATATCTTGAACTTTGCTATACCTATTACTATAGCTATAGCTATTGCTATTACATAATCCGCACCTGGCATGTGGCTGGCGATTACGATGACGATAACGATTTCGATGACCAACCAGGCAACCAACCAACCAACCAACAACCAACCTCCAGCTCCGGCTTTAAGCCACAAGCTGTATGGTATTTTGGCTTCTTATTTGTTTCGTTTGTTTCCCAGCCAAGGCTGTAGCAAATCCATTCACTCGCCTTTTGCAGTTCCAGTTGCAGTTTCGGTTTCAGTTTTTCGTTCATCTTACATCTTGGCCACAATGAGAAATTGCCAATCGTCATGAAAACTAAAAGCCAAAACTGAATACAGCAAACTGAAAACTGAAAACTAAAAACCCCGCGAAGCGCAAAGCAATTAGACATGCAATTCTCGAAAGTACAAGTAATGTCAAAGTTGTAATTAAAACACGTCCGCCAAGTTGTTCGGATAATGGATAACTGGCACAACACACTCCTCTATCGCATCTATTGATAATTTCAAAATTAAGTTCAGAAAATATATGTACAAGTATATTTTTCTTTGTGTGCAACAATGAGGTGGCAAGAAAAGAGGGTTCTCTTGGCGCGGGCTGCAAATCTCCTAAATCCCAAGTGTTTGGGCTTCAATTGTTTGCCTGCCTCTTTGCGGCGTTATACAACTCCTCAAAGTGACATATTATGCATGCAAACTATTCATTCCGTTTAGGGTAAACTCAGCCCATATATCATTTTAAACATCGGGCCACTCAACAGCCCAACAGCCACTGAATGCTGCATCATCAAGAGCCCCGGCACCGACCAAGTAAAGTAAAGTAAAGCCACAAAAGATATATGGGAAAACTCGTAAATAAGAAATGTCACACAAAATTTCCATATGAAAGGCTTTCATTGGAAAGGAAGACTCACGGAAAGTGGAAGTATATATATGTATATACACAAAACTTACGACAAAAATATCTATTCAAAAGTCTAAAAGTCAAGGTCTGTCAACTCTTCTCTGATGGAACATTTACGCAGAGTAAATAAATTATAAGGGAATTGAATGAAAAGCCGAGAAAAAATGGAAAGTGCACTTGGAAATATTGGGGGGAAAATATAAAAAAGATTTTATCACATATTTCGGTAAAAGAAATTCAAAGTTTTGATATAAAATGAGATATATATAAGCAGGACTAAATTCATATTTCCATTTCTGATATTTAGTTTTAAATGTATTGCCATTAGAAAAATATCAGGAAATTTAAAAAACGCATTTTTTAACAAATTTCGGTAAAGTAAATTCATAGATTAATTAAAAGAGTATGATATACAAATGTAGTATTCAATTCACATTTCCAATACTGAAATTTACTTTTAATTAAATTGACTTTAATTCAATAATATTCCTTGGTGTAAAGAATAAAAATAAAATCCATTCAGGGAAAGCCAAAAGCAAAGGCCAAGTTTATAGTTTGTGTATTGGTAAAATAAATGCAAAGTTTCCATATAAAATATTATCTACCTATGTAGGCTTAAATTCATATTTCCAATACTGAAAATGTATCTTTGAATGCATGTACATTTATTTAATTATCTTCTCCAGTGCAAAGAAAAAATAATAAAATCAATACAGGGGAAAGCCAATGGAAAGGGCAAGTTTAAAGTTTTTTTGTATTGATTGATCTGGTAATGGTTTCTGTCAAATTTTCAATGTGAGAGTTGGTAAAAGCCAAATTTCTTTTCTTGTCCATCAAAAGAGACGGACAGTCGGAGAGGAAAACCCTTGGCAGGGGTTAAGTCAACTTGGGTTTTACCTGAGGTAAAATGTACTTGAGAAGGGGCTCTGCTAAATCCCTAACGAGTTGCGGAAAAAGAGCCAGATACTTGAATCGACTTTGACTTGGGGTCCGAAACTTGCTAAACTGGCTTTGGAGGCTTTTGTATCTTTCACATGGCCTGCACTGGCACTCTTCGATTGCAGGTTTTTGAAGATCATGGTCCAGCGAGCGAGCAAACAACTTGTTGTTGTTGTAGTTGTTGTTTATGTTGCTGTTGTTGTTGTTGTCGCCAAACGCATGCCTCGTTGTTGGTATTGTTGTTGTTGTTGTTGGTGTTGGCGATGCACTTAAGTGGCTAAAGATTGTTAAGGTTAATGCACTTGAGTTCGTTGTCGCTTCTTTGCTGACCAAACTTGGTTGTTGCTATTTTACCCCGATGTCGGGGATGTGTGTTTTTTGTTGTTTGTTGTTTTTCTCCCTATCGTGATCTTGTCGCAATTTACATTTTCATGCACCAATAAATGCGTAAATAATAATTACCCGTTAGGCTCTGCACTGAAATTGCCATCAATTTGCTCTTGGATATGCGCGTGTGCTTTTCTCCTGCATCTCTCATTTTTCTTGTGGGGGGATTTTGATTTTGATTTTGACAAATATTACGCATACGCAACGGTGGACGCTGGAATGGTGTGCAATAAGCAATTCGCCACTTTCACTTGTTCGCTTGTCGGATGGTTAATTTAGGAGACAGATTATTTAACTGGCTAATTTGTAATGGCTTAAAAAAAAACAAACCGAGACAGACAGAGAGAAGACGGGGAAATGTAAAGTTTATCGACTTTGTGGCAAACTGCTGAAATAAATCTAGTTTTTGAGTCAGTCAAGCCTAAAATACAAGCCAATTACACTATCATTTAAACCCAATTTGCTATTTATTTAAAAGCTTGAAGAGGCAATTATTCTGTTGCGTTTATTATCCTTGACTAACTAGGTGCCCCCTGGAAATGTTTGTTAATTTTATAATTTTAACAAAATTAGTCATTTATTTGACACCTACCAGCACTTGATTTATTTCTCAATACTCCCCAAGGAAATGTATGTGACAGTATTTCTCTCTGACTAAATATTTGAAAACAGTTTTGTATACATTGCCAACGAAAAACGAGTTCGCATGAACATTATTTGCATGAATTTTGCATCATTTTGTTTTGTTTATTCATACAAATCGTATAATACAAACACCAAATCGCGAATACATATGCATATAAAAAACTATTTTGGATTTCTTATGGCTTCTCAGCCAAATGGCTCAGTGTTGTCAGCCTTTGGTTGATTTGGGTCAAATGTGGCCACAGAATGAATACTAAACATGCCGAAAAAGAACCAAACCAAACGAACAAAAACAAAAATAATGATAATAATAATTATTATTGCCATTCGCATGGCAATAAAAACGAAAACACTAGAGATGGTAGAAACTTGGCCCGGGAGGAAGTTGCTAATTAATACCCAAGACCAGAGAGCTGGAAAAACTTCTGGGGAGATCCGTTGCTGTGGCTCGTCCGCATCTGGTTTTTTAATTAAAAACTGGCAACAGTTATTTCTACGGTTTTAAGTGCGACCACAATTCTTATTTATGCTCGGTTACATTCGAGCTACTTTGGCGAGGGTCATTTTGGGCCACTTCAGGGATTTCTTTTGGATCCATTGCACATGGCAACCAATGAACTTGATAAAAGTTTTAAAAAATTCGGTTTCCTTTAAACACTTACAGCTTTGTTAATTGAGTTTAATCACTAAGATTTGCATACCTGAAATGATAAGAAACATTTAAAAATTAGAACATTTATAATACAAATTATTTTCTTATTAAATTACTACTAACACCCAAAGTAACATTTTTTTATGTAGTTTAAAAATATAATTTCTGACACCACCATCAATCGACTCTTTAGGAAGCATTATCGTTTTTTTTTATAAGAAACCTTTTAAAATTAATTCAAGATTCATTTATTCAGATTCAGATTTTATAACAAAATATATATTGAAAATAATTTTATAATTAAATTAATACTTAAACCCTTTTTTATATGGTTTCAAAATATAATTTCTGGTACCTCCTTCATTGGACTCATTAGGAAGCACGTTTCCTTTCTTGATAAGAAACATTTTTGAATTTATACAAGATTTATATTATAACAAAATGTATTTTACAAATTTATTTTAATTTAATTTATTCCCAATTTCATTTCTGGCACCTCATTGGACTCATTAGGAAGTATTTTTTTGCCAGATACTTTCTATTGGATAACCCGATCGGAGACTGACTTCCGCCCATTTCCTGCTTTGTGGCATCTTTTATCTTGTATCTTTTGCACTGACAGTCTGTGCAGTTGTCTATCGGGTTGGCCGCATAACTCAAACATCTCGCACAAACATCCGAGAAGCTAAACAGAGCGAACTGCCGGCATTTTAAGGGCACCCAGGGTCGTCTTGGCTATTTATAAGAACCTGTGCGTATTTCTGCCCAAGTTTTTTGCTTTGTTTCGATGTTCCTTTTGCTTTAGTTTTTCTTTTTGGGCCTTTTTGTTTGGCAAGCAATAAATTTGTGTTTTCTGGTCACTTGCGAAGCGAGGCGCTGACAGCTGTCAGTGTCTGTATCTTGAAGATAGCTAAAGCTGAGAGATTCGCACTCGAATAGATTGATTTCCCTGTCGTGCATCCGCCAGCAAACGAAACTGTTTCCATTACACTTTCCAGTTGATTGCGACAAATGTTTTCACTTTTCATTTCCAGACAAACAAGCCAACCAACCAACCAACGCATTTGCCAGCCACGCCCGTTTCCTCAACAATCCCGATCCCAATCCCAATCCCGATCCGCATGCAATTGATTGATTGATGCATTGGCGCGAGCTAATCAATTAAATATTAACTGTCATTGTCAATCAGTCGGGCTTACATCATTGGCAGGCAGGCGGAGTTGCATTAATTACCAGGCCAAGACGAGCCATGACTTTAAACAAGCTCCAGCCCAGCTCCAGATGCAATTGCATCAGTCGACGGGCAAAGTCAACGAACCAAGCCCGATCAACCCAATTTCCTATCAATTGACTAGAGTTTCTTTTTTTTTTGTCATAACAACAAAAGCAGCTCTTTTAATAATGGACCAGATCGGTGGGGTTGGGAAAAAACAAAAACAAAAAACCTACCAAAGAGTAGAAAAAAATTGAAAAAGTGGAAGCTTTTGATTTAACAACTGCCTGCAGCCACAACCATGGCCAATCAATTGCTGTGTTTTTGTTTTTGTTTTTTTTTTTGGGTTGTTACCGGTGCTGACCATTGACCAGCACCTCAACATCATCGATTTGAAGTCGCTGCTTAATCATAGTGGAGCAGAGCCGAAACCACCACTTCAACCGAGACCAAGACCAAGACCAAGTCGAACAAGGATCTCGCCTCACATATTTTTTCTAGCCATGTTGCAGCAACAGTTGCCATGTTGTCGTCTTGCTTAGCCTCGTCCATTGGCAATCATTGAATCATACCAAAGTCCACCCTTTCCCCATCCTCCTAATCCTCTCCTTCTCCAATGATCCATCTATCTGTTCGATCCATCTGTCTGAGAGTGGGTATCTGTTCGATCCACTGGCTCTGACCTACGATAAGTTTCGCTTGCCGCTTGATTATACTCGTAAGACTTTCGTGGCTCCAGTCAAGGCATGCATAATTGCCTGGCCCGGCATTTTGGATATGGATAGATGCAAAGGTCTCCTTTGTCCATAGCCCATAAACCTTTTCATTTTGTGGGTCAGCGGGGTTGAGATATGGTTGACTTGGCGCAGAGCATTTTGAATTTGTAATTGCCAATGGTGGATGCAAATATATAGCCGCCATGGGATAGCGGAACTTTTTCCGATCGCCGATCGCCGATCTTTTCCTCGTAGTTTAAATTAAAATAAATTGGAAAGTCGAACAGGACCCATTTATTGGGTACAATGCAAGTTGGCAAACGGAGGAAATAATAGTAATTATTCACTAACATTTATTTGTGGTAATTTCTGTTTAGGTAAACTTTTACCACATGCACACCTTTTATATCCCTACTTTTTCTATTTTCCATTTATTGGACACAATAAAAGTTGCAAGAAATAATAATAAGTATTCACTTATTTGTATATATTTATGGTAATTGTGTGATTAATCTTTTACGCCATGCAAAACTGTCATAATTTCATTACTTAATAATAATAATCACTCACTTATTTTTTACTTGTGGTAAACACATGCTAAATTTTATATTTTCCTATTCATTTTACATTTTTATTTCATTAATAATTGGCTCACTCTCATTTCTTATTCATTGAATGCAATACAAGTTGCAAAAGTAAGAAATAATAATAATTATTCACAAATTCTGTGTCTGTAAACTTGTACCACATATTTTTACCACATTTCATATTTTCCTATTAATTTGCTATTTTCATTCCATAACAAATTGGCTCACTCCCATCACATCTTCACACCTTGGATTCAACCAACTCACGAAGAGCAATTAGCCCACTTAGCCATAGCCACCTGTTAACCACAAGAAAATATTTCTCAATAATCAGAATAAATTGCTCAAGCGCAATGAAAATTCCCCGCACAGGAAGCATCTGCATTGGCCAAGAAGTGAGGCATCCGAATAGGAATAAATAGATACAAATCACTGCCGGACTGGATTCTCATCCAGCTGACGAAGATTAGTAAACAATCAAGGAAATGGAAATGGGAATGGAGGGGGGAGGTGATGGAGGAGGACATGGGGTTACCCGATGGCTAAGTAAATAAATAAGACGGCGGCAGAAGCAGCGGGGCAGTTAAGATTTAAGATCGTGCAGTGGCCCCCAAAAGATAGGCGGTTCGACCCGATCCGATCCCCACAGATAAACAGCAGCCAGACGCCATCGAGACCGACCCAGTGACCAAGTTATGGCGGTCCAGAGAGGAGCTGGGAGCTGGGAAACTGAGAGGCGGAGAAAGGAATTCGCATTCCCCGCAGTGCGAAAGAATTTATGAGAATTTTCGTTTGTGCCCGAACACGTAACCCGGCTATAATGAACGATGATCGTTCATAACAGAGCGAGATGGTGAAAGGAGAAGTATCTCAACTAGAACGAACGATTAATGGATACAGTTTCCAGGGTGCCGCCGTGTGCTCTGTGCTGTGTGCTGTGTGAGGAGGAGCCCCTGCCCCTGGCGTCGAAATTGTCATTGAATTGAAAATGAAAAGCGCCTGCGCGAACGAGTTTCAGTTTTCCACGGCCGTTTTCAGTCTTTCATTTGCTTCATTTTTCAACGCTTTTCCATTTTCGCAGTGAAATCGATATGATCAATGTGATGATGTGTGCTCGTTTTATAATTCATTTTCCCAGTGAAATTTTCTCGTCTGGAAGTTGCATCTTCGAACTGCTAATATTGCTTTTTGTTGCCAGCTGCTCTTTTTGCTTTTGTTTCTGCTGCTGGCTAATTAGCGCTGAGCGCTTCTTTTTCTGTCTGTTCGAACTGCTTTCCAATTGAATTTTATTTTTTCATCAAACGAAACAATTTTCACGCGCCAATTCCTGGCATTGTTTTGTTTGGCTTGCATCGTTTTAATCGTCACGTAAGTAAGAAAAGTTGTACTATATATATTTAGAAACTGAATGCGAACAGAAATGCAACAGAAGTATCGAAAAAAGGGATAGAAAGAAAACTAAAATAATTATCTTCACATTAAAGATTTAACGCATAAAAAACAGGAAAAACTCTTCCTACCCAAATCGTAAAGATCTTTCAAATTGTTTCCCAAAATTGAATCATTGCTTCGATAGCTTCCTCCCGATCAGTCCAGATGGTCTTTAAATTTCTCCGAAACACTTCCATCTATCAGCACTAGACAAGTTGTAAAAATCTCCAGCAGAAATTGTCAAAAATGCTATTAAATTGCTTGAGGGGCCCGAAACACATTTGCATCTGAAGAGAACTTTTCAACAGCATGTGGGTCAAAAGAAAATCAAGAGGGGGCCCACACGCAGTCGGAGCAACAGACGAACCATAAACATAAACAAAACCGCCGCCGCCAATTTATGACACTCCACAAAAAAGCACTGACAAAAAAAAAGATTTCCGAATTCAGAGAACCCCCTCAAACTAATTGCATTTCCTGTTGGATTTTTTTTTTCGGGGATGGGGCACTTCCACAAAACGCATAAATTAACAACAAGCACAACTTCCGATGGACAATAGAACAAAATAACATGAAATAAAATGGAACAAATGAAGCAGAAGGGAAATAACAATAAAATAGGGGAGAACAACTCGAGTTCCATTCATCCCGAAGTGGAATCAGGGAGTTATATACATATTCGAAATAAATTCTAGTCCACTTAGGGGAAGTTTGTCAGTTTGGCCCTTTAAAGCGTGACGAACGAAGTTTCGACTTTAGTTCCCCATCCATCGGCTATTACCACTAAAAAAGTGGCTTAGTTTAGGGATAAATTAAAGGGTTTTATGTTAAACAATTACAAATTAAAATGTACTAGTTTATGGTTATGATAAACTATTTCCTTATTCCTTTATTGCAGTTTAAAAATGTTGTATTTATCTTTTATGACTTTCTTCTTCTCACAGACTCCCCCCGGAGTTCCCCTTTTTGAAGAACAAATATTTGTGCATATTGAAAATCCCAAAATTGGAGCCCCACTGGATCCCAACGAATGCATATAGAATGTTAATTAGTTCTGGCTGCAGTGGCTTGTTTATGCCGTTGTCTGTAGTTTATGTTGCTTAATTTTATTAGGCAGCGTAATTAAATTCCTGGACAGAGTCAAGACTCAAACAGTAGGACCACTAAACTCCTTCGCAGCTATAAAATTTAGACATCCGAATGTATGAAACCCCAGAGCATTTTTATTTACTCTTCTAGTCTAATGAACGACATCCACAGAGGATTCTAGTTTTCCCAGTTAAAAAACCATAAAAGACGCGAGTTGAAAGTCATTTAGAGTTCCTCAAGCAAATCAAAATAAATTTGCATAAATTACGAGTTGTAATTGCCACAAGAAAGATTACTTAAGATTTGGCTACAAAACGCATTAAAAAATACATAAGAAATACAAAAATATATAAAGTATGATAATGTTGCATTAAGTATTTTCTGTAATGAAAATTACTTAGTAATATTAACCTCCATTTGTGATCAGATATTTAACAAATATACATCATCTAAAAATATATAAAGCAAGTTTATGTAGCATTATAAAATGCAGGCGAAAATATATATTTTCTATAAGGAAATTTACTAAGTAATATATACCTATATTGCTTATTGAATATTGAACAATTCAAGTTTGGCACGTTTTGTTTGCAAACGCTTGATCGAAGGTTTGAAAATAATACGATAGACGCGTGTGGCGTTACTTTTTTATTTTGCGTTGATTTGTAGTTTCCTGTTTAATGTGCAAACAGAAATAATAATAAACAATCATTGCAATAAATGACGCATAAGTTTGTATGTATATTTTTTTTATTGTTAATAATTTTAAGCGAGGCAAGATTGAAGAATCGCTAGCCTTGACCACTTAGCCAGTCAAGACCTTCTATTGCAATGCATTTGCAGCGTCATTTTCGCCACTATTAGCTAACAATTGCAAATCTCTTCGACTGCAGACAGACATATATAGTAAGGTATATTTATAGCCGACTCTTATCTAACCCAACTAAAAGTTACAACAATCTCAAGTCGCTCTCAGCTGTTCTATATAGAATTACGCGTGCCACAATCTCAACAGCATCCAACGGATTTCGTAATCTTCTGGCAAAAGTGGGTTGACTTCGTCCGGTGCGGGGGGGGGAAGGAACGAGGGAATTTCTGTCTTTTTGCTTAGTGTGTCAGTCTAAATATATATTCGCTCGTTCATTGTTTCGCTGCATTTCAATTGTGCATTTCATCTGGGCATTACAATCTCAAGAGATCTATGCCAATTGATCAAGTGATGGGCGGGCAGGTGGGTTGAATTGTGGGAGCGAGATACGTTTCGTTAATGTCTTTCTATCACTACAGATACTTGTACCTTTTCAGATACTCATACTTGAGGTAATAAAACGGATGCAATTTGGGTTGGGCAAGCGAAATAAAGATAATAAGCGAATGCTAGTTTCATTGCTGTTTCACTATAACTATTTTTAATTTTTATTGTGTTTTAGTTATGGCTTTACTTATATGTTATATGTATCTTTAGTATTTTATATATGCATAGTAATAAAATTGCATTAGAAACCTAACGATGCAGATCTGTTTCTATGCGGTTTACTGTGTCAAATTATTTAAGTTATGCTTTAACTAATTTTGTGTAGATTTTTTATTTACATTTGGCAGCAGAAACCTAACCATGTCTATATGTTTCTATACTATTCGAGTATAATACTTTACTATTTCTATACTTTATGAAATTTAATTTAATTGCATTAGTAAATTTAATTGCATTAGTAACCTAACCAAGCCCATCTGAATCTATGAGGTTTAATGTCTCAAGATATTTTAGTTATAGCTAAACTAATTTAAAATATCTTTCTGTTTCTATGCAGTTTACTCTCACAATTTATAAGCTTTTAACAAAAGATCCTAGTATCCATTTTTAAAATCAATTCACTATATAGTAGAAAAGTTAATTTTTGTATTACAAAATTTATATTTTTTCTTGTATCATAATATCATTCCACTAAATTCTCGCTATCTCAACGATTGTGTGTGCGCAACCGATTTCCATGCGATATCTTTAGCTTAATTGTAGCTACGTGTATGTTGTGAAAAATGTTTGTTGTCTTGAGATAATTGTTGCTATATCTTGAGATATTTGCCTGAATGCCTGCCTGACTGCCAGCTAGTTGTTCGTTTGACCGATCCGTTGCGCTTGGCTGTTGTATAATGTCAATTACTTGTGATTTACGACAGTTTAATGATAGACAACGAAACTCAAAGGTTTGCTCGGCTCTTTTACTATACTATATAGTATGTATAGTATAGTAGCGTGTGTGCGTTTGCTAGAGGGCCAAGCCAGGCCAGGCCAGGAGGAGAGCCGAATCGCATTCGCATAATAGTTGCTACATGATGCGAGTTTAGCATGTGATGGATGTGATATTTCAGTGCTTCAATGTTCGATGTGTGTTCTGGTGCCCAGTCTTGCATGTAATTGGCTCATAAAACTTTTCCAAAGGAAACAAAAAAAAAAACAACAAAGGGGGTTACAAAGAACCTCGGCTCTTCTCAAAGGGCAAATCGATTAGGCGTCCATAGATGTCAACAAACTTTTCCTCATCTACATCTAAGATATAGTGTGATGTAATGAAGTTGATGCCTCATCGCTTGGTTATTCATGAGGCAAGTCCAAAACTCCAGGTGTTGGTGGCTCTTTCAGTCCCACTAAATAACAATTAGCTATATAAGGAAAATTGTTCGTTTTTTTCTGTTGTTTTGTGTTTAGCTCATTTTTCTTTGTAGCTTAGCTTGGCTAAGTCGCCCATTCGGATAACGAGTTTTTGAAGAGGGGGCGCCAAATTTCACTTTGAAATGCTGACAGGAATAAATGGACAGACCATGTCGATAGATTAATCGAAACCACTGTGATACCATCAGATTCAAAATTGAAAGACGGCTAATTAAAGCAAAATGGATTTATGATATTCCTTAAAAATCGATTAAATTCAACAAAATGGATTTAAATTGAAAGACAAGCTTTCGTTTCCATCAATCAGATTTTTAATTAATTTTTGCGAAAATGTTAAGCAACTGATTTGATGGAATATTATAAAATACTTTGATAACCTTATGATATAACTAGAGTTTTTTGTTTAAACTATTATTTATTATTTAATAAACAAGACAGAATATTTTTTTTTCCCCCATTGTCCAGCTTAAAGATATTTCTCCTCTGAGTAAGCCAACAGGTTCTGCTTTAAACTTCAGCATGATATTTCGCTTTTTTTTTTGTGTGTGACCTGTTGTATCTGTATCTATGCTTGTTTTTGGTTCTAGGCTGAAAGACCGAACCGACCACCGACTGGCTACCGAAAGGGAAACGAACTCATTGAAATTCTTGACAGGTTAGGCGCGCGAATTGTGTGGAATAACAAAAGAAACACATCAAATCGGGATGGGTTAGAGAGAGATGGGTTGTTCTATATACTAGAAAGAGAGGGAAAAACGCTTTGAAAGCGCTTTTGAGGGAGGACCACATGTGGCCAGAAGTCTGCCCCTCCACTCCACCCACTTTTCCGGCACTTTTGACGCTTTCCCTGTTTTCCGTTTAAGGCGGCGCCAAGTGGAAAAATTCTGTGGGCCAAATAAGCCCATGGCAAAGTTAATTTCCAACTGGCTTGACAGTGGGCCACTAATATTGCCAAAGTGTTGAGCAGAAAACTTTTTAATTAGAAAAAAAGCATACCATGGCAATATGGAAAAAGTTTTCCTACACTAAAATAAAAGGATAAAATATTATTTCGCATCAACAACTCAAATATTTAAATTGAAATTTTGTTCGAGTGCAGAAACTCTCTAGAGATGGTGAATGGTCTAGTAGTGTGTGACTAGTAGTAGTGACTCGAAGGCAAGGACCTAGAACAAAAGCTAGTATCTCCCGGTTGGCAGACAATAATGTTGACACATATTGGAGTTCATTCATTGTTTATCGCATACAGGAAGCAGGGAACTCTTCCCGGGGTTATTACACTCCCCAGCACTGATTTGTAATTGTTTCTTTTATGTGTGTATGTTTTTTTTTTTTATTATTTGCCTTCCATCTCATGCTCCATGAATTTATCAAGCCGCAAAGCCAATGTGGCTTATAGAGAGATAACTCCCGATCGCAGTGGCATTATGCATTTGGTTTGCACGTTGCCCAAGGAATTTACGAGCGTTCCCCACATCCCTCGACTCCATATCAATCACTGGTTTAGGTTAGTGGAGCAGCCTGGGCCTGGCCCGGGCCCGGGCCCAGATAAGGTTGACTTCGAATGGGGCTAATGGAAGATTACTGTGTCTTGAACTGACCACTCACGACCATTGACCCGAGAGGAGGGGATTTGAGCCGCAACTTATTTGGCATTCGATACGCCCCGCAACAGAGTTCAATTAATTATTCTCGTGTTCCCTTTCAGGCAACATGACACTCCAGTCGGACTGCCGGAGTTCAACTCACCTTGTCCAAAACAGAAATGTTTACTCTTGCGCAATTTCCCAAGACGTCTGCAAAAACACAGAAGAGACAATGGTTAGTTAAATGCCAGACAGAATTACCAATCAAATAATAATAATACTTATTAATTATGGCCGTCGAGACAACTTGTTCTGGCAAAGGCCGTTAAAATTAATCAAAGTCGTTACGTTACAACCCATTGCCATGTAGGAGCTAATAAATTGTGGTACTTACTCTACCTGAACCACATAAATAGAGTACCAACACGAACTATTACCAGGTACACCCACCACAACACAACACACCACCGATCGAGCAAAACTTGTCAACTGTAACAACAATCAACAGAAAAAAATGCATAAATTAATAAAGAGAGGAAAACGGAAAAGACTGGTAATAGTTGGAAATGATATCGAGTGCGATGACGGGATATATAACTACTCCAGCTACTCCAACTACTCCAGCTACTCCAACAAAGGCCACAAACTGCAGATTGTCATGAAAGTCAGGGTTAGTCAAGGGAGTGCACATGTGCGTAGAGGGGGGTAGAGTTGTACAGGGGCTGGAGGGGGGCATTTCTCCTACAGGCAGATACTTTTGCCTTTTGTCTACTGCACGCAGCTAATTTCATGCTCGGTGGTGCGGTATCTTTTATAATTGATAGAGTCTGGGCAGAGTCAACTACGTCCCAAAGTGGTTATATGATCCCTATTCCAGAGAGGGGCAGAAGAGGAAACATTTTATATAGAATTCCACAGAATGGCAGCTGACGGATGGCAAAGTTCGTAGATTTTATAACAGCTAAATTAAATGGATAGCTTAGAATTCATGAATATAAAATTTAAACTTGAACTATTCATAAGAAAGAACTATCTTCAAGACATGATTATACTTTAAAATAAAGCCAAGATTCCAAATACTTCATATAAAATATAATTAAATTATGGAATTGTATAAACAAAATGGTAACGAAACAATTTGAACTAAAAAAAAGTTCGGACTGTATTTTTAATAGTAAAAATTCCTAAATATATGATAGTATGATAGTACCACCTTCAAAATATAAACAAAAAACCCAATGAATAGGTACATTTTTAATCAAGTTAAAAAAAAAACACAATACAAATCTTTGTATTTAAAACAAAATGTTTCGTCGTCTATTAATAGTATTTTTTAACTAAACTAATAAAACAAAATTATATTTGTATTTAAAGTTAAATGGTAACCACAATACAATAAATTTCACTATTTAAGACCGAACATTTTTAACATTTACAATATATATACATATACAAAGCTTTGTATTTAAAATAAAATGTTTATTGTTTTTTTTTAAATAGTACATTTTAAATAAAGTGAAAATAAAACAAATTATAAATTTTTTGTAAGTCAAATGGCAATAATATAATAAAATTACACTATCTAACACTGAACATTTTTAGCATTTACAATATAAAATGTATACTCATATAGAATTAAATGTTTATTGGTTTTCTAAGATATCCATTTAACGTTCTTTACTTGCTGTTGACAACTTCAATAATCGTTTTAGTTTTACAACGTGAAAGCCAAATATCTAGTTCCTCGATAAAGCCCGACCACACACAAAAAAATTACCCATTTTATGAACACCATAACCATTTCTTACGCCTTAACGCTCCTCTGACGCACTTTTTATCTGTATGTTTCCCTCGGCGAACCGCTCTTGCCCCGAGTTCATTAGCACCCACCAAATCCCCTTCTATTAAACTAAGCCCGGGCAGTTACTACAACAAATTGCCAATCAACATTCAGTTGTAGTTGTCGATGTCCTCGACGTCGTCGGAGTCGTTTTCGTTCGTTGGCCCCTGCCATCCGGACCAGTCCCTGCCCCCCATCCACCCATTCCATCGCAACCTCTGGGAATCCTCTCTGGTATAACAGCTGATGACACGCACTTTGCGTGTTTATTTAATAAATAAAAATTTGCATAAATTTGCCAATGTGAGCGAAAACGAATTGCAGAGACCCATGTTGACATTTCTCGCTTTTGCATTTGCGTTCGCGAAGCGTTGAAATGCAAACAAATTTATTCAGCTATTTATTGTGGCCTTGCAAAAAGGATTTTCAGTGCGCTGGAAAATCAAAGTATAAAAGAACTCAGACTGTGAATAAGTCATAAAAGGAAAATTGTCAATCAAGTAGTATCATGGAAATTGGTGTTTAACTCGGTGAATGATGAAAAGGAGTACTTATTCAATTTAAAATAAAGAAGTAGAATTCTGTTGAGTTAAGTCTATCGAAGATTTAGATTTATGTCATTTAATGCAATTATAAATCCCATAAGTAGCACTTTCAAAATCCAAGCAACCGATATGACTCAATCCCTTAAAAGCTTATGGAATTATTTTAGCACAGCTTAGTGGAGCACTTCCCACAATCCAGTTGCGTCATGTGAAGTCGGTTCTTAAGTCGTGCTCCAAGGTTGCCTTGAACCCAGGAGAGGCCAGGCCCAGGCCCAGGCCCAGGCCCAGACCCCATCCCCAGCTACTTCTCGGATAGCCCCTCATCATGTAAGCGATCAATCTCCAAGTGCTTTGCATCATAACTCAGTCGGACTAATAACCCGCCATCAGATTTCTGGGCGCCCCGCTAAAGTGTAACTAATACGCGATCTCGGCGATGGCTAGACCAGAGTGCCTTTTGATTAATGGATGCCGCTACTGTTTCCAGCCCAGAAGATTTACAAAACCATAGAAATTTATGCGCCTTTTGATTCGGCTTAGATCCGAAGACAAAACAAAGAGAACCGGCGCGGAGCCCCCGAGGCGCAAAGTACAAAATTATAGAAGTCGAAGGAGAGATCGAGTGCTTTGAGCTTGACTATAAGTTCTTGGTCTCGTTCTCGCTTTGAATCTTGTTTCCATACGATGTGGGCATTCGTTTGGCTATGGAGTTAATCGACTCCAAAGTGAATTGGTCAGTGTGTGCCCGGGCTCCAATGTTAAACATATCATTTATCTTCCCATCGATAGCTAAACTTAGAACCAGGCGTGTTTCCCTTTCCCCTTTTGCAGGCACACACAGACAGGCACCAATTAGCGGCAATCATTATTCATTTGTCAGCAATCGGTTGGGAGACTCACCGAAAGATACATATGGAGTTTTGTATCTTAAGTGCAACTGGTTATTCGGTCATTAAGTCTCCGACTCAATGTCAAATGGTAGTTGGATTTCTTTTTTGTTGTTTCTGTGCTTCCAAATTTCTGCGCAATTTTGTATCTTAAGCTACAAATAATAATAATAGTGGTGCTTGCAAAATATTCGTTATTATATAACGGGTTTCTCTTTTGTTTCTCGCCCCGGAATAATTATGCCAAATATTCAAATAAATTATCAACTAGAACAATTGGGGCAGGTGGAAGGGGGTCTTCGGAACAGCAGAACAGCTGCACAGTAGCAACGATTTTCATGCTTTTGTTATTCACATTGTTGCACAAAAGTTTTACATGATAATACATTTAAGTGTGCGAGGGAGAGGTGGTGATGTAGAAGTCGGGTATATATATATATAAGTATAATACTAGCGCCTTTTCATTCCATCCCCTTTGTGGGGTTCTGTGAGTTGGGCAAAGATTGTTCTATTGTTCGGAAGCTGGGCTTACAATAAAGTCGGATTATGCATTTCGTTGGGTGTCGGCTTCTCAACTGACAGAAACGAATGAAATATAAATTGAAAACGACTATAAATTGGATTTAAAGGAATTTAGAACGAATGCAATTGAATCTAAAATGAAATAAATTATATTACTAAGCCCGGAATAACTCAATTACCTTTATCAAAAATTAGTGTATCTTTGTGGTTGTATTTTATTCGAATTTCCTTATTTAAAATGTGCTACTGAAGACAATTAAAACCCCTTCGAAGATGATTAAACTATAACCATTTCCGGAGAATATCGTTAGCATATTGAAAAGCCTTCGAGACTGGTCATTAGCTTGTATAATTATTCATATTTATTATGGCCATTAGCCATACTGCTTGGTAAATTGAATAGTTAAGTCGTTTCTTATTTGTCTTGCCCCATCTTGTCGCGCAATTTCCCGCCGTTTACGGCTCGGAATTTTCCGACTGCCACCAAAAGAAAATGCAACGCGTTCAAATGCAAATGCCAGTCGAATGCCAATCGCCTTGAGATTGCTGGTAAGTGTTGTCTTGACACTTGTTTAATATGCAGCGGTGGCCATAAGTGCGACTGCAGCTAAGATTAATGATAAATCTTAATCCGGGAATTGGCGGAAGTTTCGCTTTACTTAACCCGCAAGTTAGCACACATACGCAGAGAGGGTGCGGTTGCAGCTCGAAACGAGAACTCTGGAAAGTATCTATTCCACACACAGAGAAACCCCTTTTCGCTGTCTTTTGTTGTCTGCCGACCAGCTGACATATCAAATATTTAATTATCTCGCGTGTTTTACCTGAACATTTATTCTTTTGCGGTTTGTTTATATATATATTTGTATATATATATACTTTATGATTATTTACGAGCAACCTTGCCAGCAACAGCTCAACAAACTTGACATGGAAGCCTTTTACATAAACACAGCCAAAATACAAACTCAAGGAATAAAACAGCAATCTTAGATAAGTTACTTTTATGTGCCTCAGTTTTTAGCCGACCAGCATGAGAAGTGGCTCATCGAAATTAGCTCGATATATTGTTGCTATTCGCATATACATATATATATATCTACATACGTTTTTTACGATGTTTACATTTCACTTTGTTTGGCAGTTGCGATTTATTTCGCTTCCTAGCCGCACAAGGCTGAGTGAGGTTGACTTTCACGCATCATGAAAACGTCCGTCTCGTGTTGAATTGCATTTTTCATTGCTTCCATTTACAGTTCTGTATTATTTTGTAATTCGAAATCAATTTCGCCTGGCAATTTGTGTGGAAATGAGTGATCAACAAGGCTGTTTTGGTTACTTATCGGGCATTGGATTTCCAAACATCTTATCGCTTAGAGGGTATCAAATGGTAAATTGCGAGGAAATTTGTGTTTACAAAATATATACATTAGAAATTTAAAACTTATTGTAGTTTGGTTTTCATTTCAATTTTACTTTTTGATTAGCAAAACAATTTTTTTTTCCATTTTTTGTAATCACAGGAATATATTTATAATTAAGAAGGGAAATAAATTTTGTCTGATATCAAAATTTTTTTAATTTTAATTTTCTAAAGTACAAATCTGAAACTTATTGAAGTTTGGTTCTGATTTAACTTCTTACTTAACAATTGACCATAAAATTGTTTTCAGATTATTTTGTATATTTATTATAAAGAATTTTACAGAGAAACCCAGAATGATGTATATAATTAAGAAAGGAAATGAATTTTTTGAGATATTCCTTTTTTCCAAATGATTCCCCATTCTCAAGTCATGTTTTTTCGAGACAAACATTCCGGAAATTCCATGTAACATTTCGCCATACACAGACGACGATTAATTGCATTTTCGACTTATCAGAGAAGCTCGTTTCCAGCTGGCAGTCTCGAAGTTTACATTGAAATATGCACGATGTGATATCGGAAATGGTCACAAAGCTATAAACAAAGCTGGGCTTCCATTTTATCAGCCGTCAACAAAATGCGACGCCAGTCATAGAAATGCGTCTTTAATTCTATAATTATGGAAATGGATGGAACGATCCCGAAACAGAAGTCCGATTAAGAAATATGAGTGTAGTCCAAATTTATTCACTTGTTATTCATTCAGTGCCCAGCTGTTTGAATTCCATTATTTCGTGCAGTTGCTCATGCATGAAAAACAGTTCAATGATTTGAATTATATTAGCATAAAAGAGTGAATTCCAAGATGCGCTATATATAATAGTAATAAAAGTATTTTGATCAGCTAAATATATGTCTTACCTACAATTACAATAAGTGGTGGTGAAAAGTTTCTCACAATATGTTCCTAGCAAGCATAAAGATCTCTGCAAAGACAAGAGTAAATATTGAAATTAAAATTAAATAAACGGGAATTAATCAATCTTGAATCATATTTAAACCACTTGTAACCTAGATTTTTATCTAATTATGTCAACTTCATGTTAACCCCATTCCCACAATAAAACCATTACGATATCTTAAATTTACACAATTTAGTGTCCCTCTTGTAGACCCAAAAATAAACAAAACAAGTAATATTTGAAACCCCCCTAATATCATTTTTTTTTTCCCCTTATCAAGGTGCGTGTCCGAGGCGTAAATATTTAACTGATAAGTAGGGGCAGTCAAATCTGTGGAATACCAGTTGCCTAATCAGTAATTGGGGGCGTTATGTGAGTCAGGTCTGGTTATCATACTATCTTGTGGGAACCCAGTTTGTTATCAGAACCGCTGCATTAACTATCATTGAGAAATACATATATGGACAACTATGCCGGTATATAAGAGCCATAATTCACTTTTGATATAACAACAACAAAATAGGTACAGTACAAAGTAGTAATCTTTCGGTTCCTTAAAAGTGAAAAAAAAAACTATACTTAAGTGTTTTGATATATACTGCAATTCTTCCCACACATTTACTCGGAAGAAGTTAATCAAAAGCGTATAACGACACATAAATTAATCGAAACAATGTCTAAAGACGAACAATATATTATGAGCTTAACTGCGGATATAGCCCCTCCTGAAATCGAAAGGGGATTTTGCAAGGCTCGGTTTGTTTGTTTGTTTGGCCGTGAATCACTTCAGAGTTCCAATATATGTTTATTTGTTTTGTTTTAATAATTTGCATGCTTGGGCAATTTTTCATTTTATATTTGCGGAGCTTCCTTGGTTTCCCTTATTTTGTTTTTATATATTTCGAATGCAGCTGGCAGAATTGACCAAGCCCCTGAAAAACTGGAGTCAGAGACTTGAAGGTATCTTCCCAATAAGTTTATAACGCTGCTTTTAACAATGTATATTTTTACATTTCATAAAATAACTATAATTAACGGGGGCAAATAAATATTTTCTTTTTTTCCTTTGTCGGCCAACCACCAATTGAGAATCGACATCATGTGGGCATTAAAAATCACAATAAAATTGGCAAGTGAAAGCGCCAAAGAGAAAAATGGGACCGCGAAAAATATATATATGGTATATCGAATGATAGTATTACTCAGCCGGCCAAACATCTTCGCAGCTGTTTCGGTTTATTTTGATTTTGAGTCTATTTTACGACTGACCGAATGAATCTCGATCGGTTTGAGTACAGACTGGCATTAAGTGTGGCACGCAATAAATTCAATTTGAGAGCCACTCCGAATGCCGGTCATAAAAATAATAATAAATCATTGCCATCAATCGAAGACGTAATCACAATGCTCTTTATGGAGCGGAGATCATTAAGTTAATATTATTATTTCGGCTTTAAATTAGTTGTTGCCAACACTTTCACGCACTAGCTCCATGCAGTTGAATGCGAGTTGATGCGTTATGAAACAGTTCTCAAATCCAATTGACACTTTGGACAATGCCAAATCAGAGGCAGGCCAAAGCGAACGGGGGGAAAATGTTTGCCTAGACGGAAAATCCAATTAGGAAAATCACATAGAGTCAGCAAACCGTGTGAAAACCAAAAGACCCCAAATGGAAAGAAGGAGAAGAGCCAAGCCACTTATCTATGGACACCAGAGACCGTCCAGGGAGAGGAGAGGAATCCAAAACAAAACCGAAAACCGAAAACCGTAAACAAATAATCCAAATCCAAAAGTCAGCAAATCTCTTTCAGCTGTTTTGCGTACTAAAAAAATATCCTGTAAATAAAAAATATGCTGTCCGAGCGCAGCTGCTAATTTAACAACCGACAGACGGGGAGAAATATGATTAACCGCAGAGCAACGAGCCAGGCAAGCGAAAGATACTCGCACCGAATGAATGGGTGTTGCAACCCGCAATCCAAGTGTGCAACTGTCAGATACAAGCCAGAGCCAAAGCTAGTGCCAAGCCTGGCTCAAGCCGTTGCATGATTTTCCACTCATAATGAAACCGAAAGCAGACAACAACTGCTGCAAATATCTATTCAACAGTTTTGGCGTAAATTAACGTAAAATACTCGAAAACACCAGACTTTTGTATCGGGCCCCCGTGGAGAGTGAAGTGTGGATTGGAGTTTGGAGTTTTGGAGTTTGGCTCTTTGTGTGCTGCTGCCCCAACACAACACACCTTGATTTACCTGTGCACGGTAGTCGGGCGGGCTCTTGCGGATCTGTCCCTGTCCCCATCACCATCTCAATCTCCACCAGACACCGACCAACGACCACCGATCCACCGATCCCCCGAAAATCTGGTGAACACGATCATTATGAGAAGTGAACAGCATCTAAACGATTATGGGTTGGACAACAGCTGCGGCTCCATGCACTTAAATTTGTCGCTATCCTATCTTGGATCTTTAAGGTTTGCAAAGGTGTCTTAAGCACGTGCATTCAGATGGAGATATCGTAAGGTAAAACGTTAAACTACAAGAAAAAATCATATTTTAAAATGATTTTAATGTGGTTTTTTTACAGCGAGTTAGTCATATGTTGTACTAACAATAAATAAGATTTACTCAGATAAAAATAAACAAGGTTTACTCAGATTTTTTACTAACCATAAACAACGGTTTAAAGTAAAAATCTGTATTAGTACATAATGAAATCATTAATTATTACATATGAAATACTTATGTTAAATAAATATCAAATCCTTTTTGAGTCTATTAAAGAGATTTTTTCTACCGCGAGTTATTCAGATTGTATACTAACAATAAACATCTTAAAATCGTTATTCTAAAAAAAATAATTAATTAATATCAAATCATATTTTATGAGACCGAATCTCGTAAGTTTAACATCATTTCAAAATGGAAAGTTTTTGGAGACCTAAAAAAATAAAGTCTTATAAAAGGAAATATTAAACTTTAACGATTTCCACGATAAAAGATGAAGTATTTTTTGTTGTTTGTATTACCCCAATAAATAATTGCCCTCCTACATTAAATCCTTTCCGAATTTTACTGTTGCATAATATTTGTCTTGCGAAATCAAGTGAAAAATGGTTCAAAGTACGGTGTTAAATATATATACGAGTATATGCACTCATTAACCGCGTATTTGATTCCTCATTACCGGCAACCAAGCAAATCGAACAAAGATTGCCAAAGGAGAAAAAAAACATTCAACACTTTTTGTTGGCTGCCTTTGAGCCGCGAGCCATTCCAAAAACACACTTTCGGCCAAAATGGGAATGAAATTAATGTAAATAATTATGGTGTGCAGCAGAAACTATTTTTGTGTTATTATTTTATAGTTTGAATTTCTTCCACCCACTTTGACGCCTTTCGGTGGGCTGAATTGCGAGAGTCCGCCTACTTTTTGTTAGTTATTTTTTTTACATCATTTATTATGTGGGCAAACTAAAAATGAATGCGTTTTGTTTCGGGCTAAGAAGGGAAGGGAGCTGTGGCATGTTTTCGAGTGGCACGCTTCGTTGATTGCTCCTGCGTTTGTCGAATTACTCGGCTGCAACCATGGCAAATGTATGATTCAATAAATCTCTCTTTGAGTCCAAGTTTCGGCTTAAGTAGCCAACTCATGCAACACAATAATTCACCAGCAGATACTTTTGCATCTGCTGGCTGCTCTGTGGGCGTATCTGGCATTTCATGCACTCCCAATTGCCGAGGAGTATCTAGTATCTAGAACTTGCCTTGGCCATAAACAGAAAAACCGGCAGAAATGTGCAGCAAAGCAAAGTCAAACAATTTTGATTTTAGTTTTGCGCAAAACTTTTAACCTGTTTCCCCACCAGTTGACAGTTGCCAGTTGCAGTCTGTTTATGGCAACCTGCAGAATGAGGAATACGTTAACTGATTGACGGACAGCCAAATGAAAGAGTAGGCCGCGATCTTGGACCATGGAGGAATTGCTATTGGCAATACCAAAAATAATTCGTTGCCAAAGAAAGCCAAAAGGAATAAATTAACCCATTTAATTGAGATGCTCGTACTTTTGAAACCAACTTGAAAAATAATCAAAACAAAGTCAATAAACTTTGCATCGGGTTAAGCATCCCTCAATCAAAACAGAAACAGCACTCAGAACAAGTTATAACTGATTCTCCGCCACGATCTTCAAACGATAACCCCCACAAGACCAACTGCAAGTAAAAATTCTTAGGCAAAAAAAAACAAAAAACAAACTAGAAGTGCAGCCATAAATGAGAGAGATAGAGATATATATATACAAGTACAAAGCTATAGCCCCAACAAAGCATCGCCTATGAACCTGGCAACCGGTTTGGCTCCTCCATATAGACAACAAACTTAGAGTGTAAAAAAAACTCAACCCGAGAGGCCATAAACCAAACAAGTCGCAAAGGGCACTGCGGCTGCGATTGAGACGGAGACGGAGACTCGGGCCAGACTTCAGATACTCGCACTTTTGGGGTAGATACAAAATCAAGTTTCCAGCCGAAGAAGAAATCCAGGAGCCAGAAGGAGGCCTTTTGGTCAATGACTGGCGGAGAACCGAGCATGAACTGCGGGGGAAATCTGCTCTGCCCGGCTCTACTCTGCTCTGCTCCACCTCCTCCTCTAAAACAGTTGACTTGACCATCATTATCATCATTCATTTTTCATGGCTGAGTGCCTGGCAGGCAGTTAGCTCTGATTGTTTACAGCTGCCGTAGTACAAGTTAAGAGCCCAAACTGGTTTCCCACACAGCTGTTTGCCGGGGCTCCAGAAACTCAATATGCCCAGCACAGGATGCAGACTTGGATCGCTTGGACAGGGGATAGGGTGAAGAAGCAAATGCGAGCGGGTGCGGTTTGACCCAAAACACTTCGCCAAGACACCGACGACCAAAAGTTGGTAAGAAGCCGATGATGAAATTCACCGGGCCCAAAGCTGCTCTTTGTTCTGGTGCTGCTCTTTTTCTGTTTCTTTTCTGTTTTTTTGGTGTTGCTGCAACTCATTATTTTGCGGTTGAAGAACGCCAACTTTTGTTGTGGCGTTCAAGTGCATAAATATCTTGCTCTTCTCATTTTAAACGGTAAATGATATATGCCGATGTTGTTGTTGTTGTTGATGTTGTTGTTAATGTTGTTGTGGCGAAATCTCTGAAGACAAGTCCGAAGACTTAGTCAGAGATCCGCAGGGCGATGAAAGCGGTTGGGTTCTTGTGGGTGATGAAATGTGATGATTGCATTTGCGGTCACCGCTTCGAGTGGGCCACTAAAAACAAAAACAATAACAATAACAAAAAAAAGAAGCTAACGGAACACTCGTTTTATAAAATTTACGGAGTAGGATGAGTGTGCCAGAGGAGAAAGGCTCAGATACAGTGCGATGCATCTTTGAAGTTCTCTGATAAAAAAGTGTTGGTTGTAAACGCAACTTTAGATTTATTACTTCGATAATTTCATAACATTTCAGAAGACATTTAAATAACTTAATATTATGTAAAAACAATTTGTAAATATCAAAAGAAGATTCATATTTTATATCAGTACTATTTGACAATATTTTCCTAGTAATGAAACGCACTGTCTGGAAATGATAAATGCATCTTTGAAGTTCTGAGATAAAAAAGTGTTGGTAGTGCAATTTAATATGGTTTTGAATAAATGTAGTTTGTAAATGTCAAAAGAAAATAAGCAACTTAAAAGATATGAAAATAACTCTCTCTTCTTATATTCCGACAATAACCTCATAGTAATGAAACGCACTGTCTGGAAATGATAAATGCAAAGCTCATATGTTTTTTTGGGGTTTCATTTTAATTGGAGTTTGGGTCAGCCAAAGAACTTCATTCATAGCAATCATTTCCATGTCTGTCAGTTATAATTTAACTTCATTTACCAACCAAAAAAAAATAAACAATTCAAATGTTCAATTAATTATGAGTAAAGCTCGTTATCTCGTAGAAAGAAGTTTAATTAAACAATCGGCTAATCAAGTCACCCTGCTGAGTCACGTATCTATAGTTTTTAGAGGAGTTTGGGTGAGAAGGTAATTCAATTCCCTGAACAATCTCGCCGAGAAAACCAAAGCCATACTAAGGCACTCAATCATTTCGATACACCAGCCCACGGAGCTGGCACAAAATATGCAAGTTTTTCAATTTGCCTCGATTTCCATATTTCCATATTCTTTGACAAATTTCGCTGCAGAGGCAGAGGCAGAGTCAGAGGCGAACAACCAACAAAAGCCTCAGCTGAGGCTCGAACTCGAACAAAACTTAATTAGGCGTCTCTCTCTCTCAGGTGGGCAGCAATCGCCTCACCTCCTCCTGCTCACCTGGTTTCCATCCATCGATAACGCCTCGTCGAGTGTTTGAGCTGGTTGTATAATCTTTTGAGCCGGGCTAAAACAGCAAACTCTGGCCCTCTGACACTGCACTCGGATGCTGATGCTAATTTTTCAAGAAAACAAACAATTTCTAAGGGGCCTAAGGAAAACTGCAAATAAGATAATCCTAATTTAAATTTAAATATATAACCACCTCAACTAGTATTTTTTATATTTTAAAAAAGTAATTGTTCATGTTGCTTAATAATTATTACAACCATCGGGTACATTATTTTTAAGGCTTTTCGACAAGTTTCAACGTACTAATGAAATACTCCTCGCCCCGTCTAGACAAAATCCAATGCCAATCAGCAAGGTGTTAACATTAGAAATATGTAAATAAATAAATAATTAACCAGTAATTACGACATCCAGGGAGAAAATGCAAATCACAAACTATGGACAAGGCAGAAAAAAAACAAAATGCTGGCTAATTGCAGAGATATACAAAGAATCTTGAGACAAAAGTGTAAGTGATAATTTCCGTGACAGCGGCGATGATTAAAAGTTAATTACAGCTTTTGAAAAACATTTTGCGATTTCACTTTTTCTAATGCAGAAAAAAAAACCAAACAGAAGTTGCCTTCCAATTTAGACTTGACCCACTTATCGACTGAGGGAGAGAACAGAGACAAAATTGAAAACGAAAATATC
Organism: Drosophila setifemur; assembly: GCA_021224005.1. NCBI lineage: Eukaryota > Metazoa > Arthropoda > Insecta > Diptera > Drosophilidae > Drosophila > Drosophila setifemur. The sequence goes on from JAJJHY010003979.1 coordinate 4,993,237, forward strand.
CAAAGTATCTGAGTATCTGAGAGTTTGCTCATCAAGTGCGTTCCGCCCTCGTGCGTGTTCCTCTCGCGACCAAGACCCAATTTTTTGCGATGACAAAAGGAAAACGAATTCTCATTGGGCCAACATATTGAATGTCTGTCTCTGCGTGGTCTCAATTACAAAGGCAGAAGCTGGGCAGCTGAGGAGCTGAGGAGCTGGCCGGGCAAGAAGATCCAACAAAGCGATCTTGGCGACAATTATAAATACATACTCGTATGTTGCTATAAAAGTGTTGGCCTCAAACACGCAAATCACACGCGTTGGACCAATGTATCTGGGTATCTCTATGTATCTGCCCACTGCTGGCGCCGTGCACTTGAAGTAGTTCATCAGCATCGGCGGCCCACGAAAATAGTTCCCACTTGGAAAGTCCATCGAAGGTCTCCTTTCCCATGTCAAAACGTAGCATTGGGTAAATTCCTAGATATCTTCGATGGAAATGTGCACTTAACATTGAGATTTAGACACTTAACTGGGTTAAATCATAATTGGTTGTCTTTGGTTTCGTTTTGTTAATTAAGTAAGTGCGTGGATGATGTCGTCTCCATAATCAATTTCAATTCCAATTCCAATTTAAGGTGTCAAGCGTGGCTCAACTGAAATAGAATCTGACGTAGGCACACTTAATTGTTTGCCAGTGTGAGATACGCACTCGGAAGGTTATCTCTGGGATAGAAATTAATTGAGTGGGTGGGTGGGAAATCATGGGGGATCATTCAACGGAAAATAGGGCACAATTACACTGAATGCTCTGGTTGAGAATTTATCAATTAACAGCTTACCCACAACGACAAATCATTTAATTCCCATTACAAAAAATCCAAGTTGCTCAGATTTGACTCACCGAAACTGCAAAGTAGAAGAAAGGAAAAACAGATTAGAATTGTGATTAATTGTTTATTGTTATTTAAGTATTTAAGGGGTATAGGAAATGCCAATTGTTTCTTCTAATCGAATCGAATCATGTGTTAATTCCAGTCACCCCACCGATCTTGATTATTCATATCGCAGTTTATCTGTTCTCATTTATCTATCTAAACATGCTCAGATAATTTATGCAAATGCGTCTAACCAGTTTCGAGGTTTGCATAAAATATTCACCAACAAATTTCTTTCTACTCGTACTACCAATTAACTAAATGTTTGTTTCTTTATCGCTGCCAAGAACGGAGATAAGAAAACTATAAACTGATAATTATTGACTCCGATAAGAATATTAATATTAATTAGGGGGAAATGTACGGAACTCGCACTTCCTACTCGAGTAGCAACAATCAGCAGATACTTTCCAGCGAGAATAAACTTAGGCTAGATCAAGAAACCCTATAAATCAAAGGTACGAGTATTCTATAGAAATTCTCCGAGAACTGTGACGCACTTGCTCAATGCTAAATTTAACAATAGCAAAAAAACAACCTCTACTTTGTTTGTTTGTTGTTGAGTCTTGCTCTCCCTTCAAGTTTTTGTTGAATAATCAGCTGAGCTGAGAGACACCTGTTTTTCCACCTGGGGGTTTTCTCATTCGCATTCCGTCGGATTCATCTCACACTTCGGTGGAACCATAAAATTTGTCACCGAAATTAAGCGGAATCTTAAAAGACTTTCTTTATTTCGTTTGATAACAACTGGAGTTTGGATTTCTCATTCATGACGTTGAATAATTAACCCTGATCGCGGTTTCGCCGTGTTCTTGACATGTCCGATTGATAAGGCAATCGGTTATATATATATTTCTGCAAATATATATATGGTATTTCTGTTAGTTTCGGTAGTCTATCGAAATTGCCATCTATAAAGTGTTTATATAGTAAAAGAACTTTGGCTCATGGGTTCATTTATGGTTTTTCGTTGTATTCTGATAATTTGAAGGGTATATGTTTAGTCATTGGCTTGTATCTGGGTGTTAAAAATTGAAACGTTTGCACTTGAAGTTCGAGTATCTAACAAAGGAATATATATTGTGTTTACTTAAGCGAGTTTAAATTGGAAACTATTTCGAGTGTTGTACTTAGATCGGGTTCATCAGTTAAAGCCAATGACCCGAATTGGGAGAATCTAAACATTCTTCGGGTAGGTCTGTTTATTTTCCAACATAAACAAATGGAAATCGAGATCTCATAGATTCATAAAATCGAATCTTTAATTGTTTTAAGAAACCTCTTTGATTTGGAATATTATTCTCCTACATCTCATCATCTATCTTTGTTCTTTCAGCTGCCACTCAGCATTTTCAGCTTGATAGTTTTGGTTCGGTTTGGTTTTTCTTTATTGCCACATTTCAGGCAAATTGGTTTGGACCCTCGAGGGTTGGCTGGGGTCAGCTAACGGCTCTTTCATCGCTGTTTTTTTTTTTTGTTGTTGTTGTTGCCCGGACCCAAAAGTTACTCGACTTCTCTCGAGACGAGGCCGCCGCAAAACTTTTGCGCACTTCATAAAAAATTGCGCAAAAGAGTAAACAATGAAGAAAACTACAAAATAAATACTTATAGTAATAACATTTTTTGTTTAGGGGCTCCGGCTCCGTTAGGAAAGCCCTTGTGGGGCCAATGTGGGTTACTTTTTAATGACACTTCACCCCAGGCCCGGGTGAGGGATATGAAGATCCATATGCAAATTGGCAACCGGCGTAGGAAGAACCGAATCACACCTGAGGGCATCGCATAATTGTGTCACTGTGAGTGAATTTCATTAGAATTTCTGAGCAGGCTTTCATCGGGACCCGAAGCGGACAGCAAAACCAACAACGAATTTCGTTTAATTTTCTGCCTCGAATTTGCATAAGCTGATGAGTTTTGTAGCAACCAGACTTCTGAGTAAATATTTATATAAATACGAAATTTTGGGTTTGTCAAACAAAGACATTTGAAATTCACACTCAAGTTTAAAAGAAGACAGACTTTAACTTTTATCTGGGGACCTGTCCCTATCTAATTAACTTTTCAGGATGAAATATAATTTAAAGCCTGAATACCTTCCCACTGATTTCTACAGCTTTCTGCATTTGAGTTTTATTAATTGCATTTCTCGATTCCATTTCCAATTTAACACCCGAAGTAAACTTTCGAATGCTGAAATGCTAAGATCACTCCATAGATAGCCTTCTCATGGAAATGAAAGATGAGTTTCGGAACCCCAAATCAATCGTTTTCGAGGGGCTGCGGGCCAAGACAGAACAACACTTTGAGTGAAATGGAAAGCTGAAAGCAAAACAAAAACACACAAAACGTGTTGCAAATTGTATGCAGGCCAACATAGAAAAAAACAAAATCAAGCAAAAAACACTCTGAACATGATTAACAAAACCGAAAAGATTAATAACAATGGCTAAGCTGAGCTGGGAGACAACCACGCGTTGATTAGCCGGCCCTAGGGCAACAACAGCATGGCAAAGTATCTGACAGATACGCCAGAGCGTGCAGGAAATTTCACTGCATCTATTTTGTTGTTGTTTTTGTTTTTGTTGCCCTGTATCTGAATCTACGTTTGGTTAGCTTTAATGTGAGCCAGCTGATTTTAATCTTTAATTAGTGCGGCAGATCTTTTTCGATCCTGAGATTCGAAAATTGGCTTTGGGTCTGGTTGGCCTTTTTCTTTGCTATTTGCTTTTTGGCCTGTGTTCTTCTCTGTTTTTTTTTGCCTTTTATCGATTGTTCTTGAAATGTGTTTGACTTTGAAAAGCTAAAACAAAATTAGAATACGAAATCCGTTTTGTCTATCCCCCAAAGCAATATGCTCGGGGTTAAAGCATAAAAAATCGATATTTGTTTTTATTTTCCACGGACAAGATACAATTCAGAAACGTCTTAAAAAATAGAAGTATCATTGCAGATTGCTAAAATATATTGTAGTAAGTACCTATAAACTCAACAGATATATATGTAGCATCTCGCATTGACTAAAGTATTATCTCATCTGCCGGCTGCTGCCTTAAAATGTTGTTTATAAACACTTCGCTGGCGTTTAAAGAGAGATTAGCTGAGATTAGAGAGAGTGCGCCTATATGTGTGATATAATACCAAATTCAATATATATGTACACATAATTTCCAGTGATAATTTACACACAGAGTGTCATTGTACTCGCGTTTTTGCATGTGAATCTTGATTAATTGATACGGGTGAAAAGTAAATAATCCGAATCAGCTGAGATTAATAATAAAGATTAGCAGATTGCGAACAGGTTGTAACTCATACGAAAAGTCTGCTCTATCAGGAAGTATATTTGTTGGGTTCTCAAAAAAAACACCTGGTGATGGATTTGTTCTTATAATTGCTAAATCATTTATTGCTTAACAACGAAAGTATTGTATTGCTTTTTATATTCAATATGTAGGGGAAAAAAACATAAACAAACGTCTATAAATTAATACAATATCTGCTATTTTTTTTATTGTTGCACATAAACAAATAATTACAAATTTATGATGTTTAAATATACTATTAATAAAAAAAACAACAATTATAGAAGAACACACAAGGGCAAATAAAAAGTTTTTCTTAATTTTTTCTTGTAATTTCAAAAAGATAAAAAAGAATATTGTGTTCCCCTACACCAATTAAAAGGATATCTTTTTTCTCAAAATCAATTTGTTTTCAAATTCACATTTGATATCCTATGAACCGCTCTTAACATCCGAATATTGCGAAGGACAATAAGGCAAAAGTTCTGCTCACACGCACACACACACACACACGCATTTCCAATTCGCATCCTTGTGGGATGCTGCACAACTCTCTCAATTGCTGTTACTCGCTCTGTCTCCCTCTGGCGCTCTCAGCACAAAGAAAAGCGTGCGACAAAAAACTTCGCTTTGGGAGTTTGTACATAGCATCTCTCGCATTATTGTTGCTTTCGCACACTCGAGTGGGAGGAGAGGGGGGAATGAGAATGAGAGGAGGGAGGGGGAGTGAGAAAGATAGAAGAGAGGGGAAGTGGAGGATTGGAGAACTCCATGTGTATACCTTTAGGGGGGGCCAAAAACTCACACTTATTTCGTACCTTCTCAGTGCAGAACTCTCGAAATCTTTTTTAATTACTGGACACCAAATCACCTTGATTAATTCTTGCTGTTTAAACTGTTAAACACTTTAGCATTAGCTTTGTAATACTAATTATTTTGGATTGAACGCAAGAACTTGCTGTTGGATTTGATTAAATTGGCGTGATTTCTGTTTTGTTGTCATCCATTCCATTCAAAAAATTTCTTTGCGCGCCGCGTTTGCCTTTGATTTACCGTTGCCGTTGAATTTCACTTTCGACTCGAGTGTGGTTATTATTATTACGGTTTTGCATTCGCCAAACAACCGACTTCTGAACAGAGCAGCGAAACAGAAAACTTAACTCAACTCCGCTTGACAGTGTGAAAGGAAATCGCTCCGTTTTCCGCTTTTCCAATTCATCCGCCTCCGCGTGAGATTTTGAAAATGCCGCGCACCAACCGCACTCGTCGAGCAAAGGTTCAAATTTGAGAGAGCATCAATTTGTTGAGTTGCTTTTACGCAAAGACTTCGCTGCCGACGCTCTGCCCCTGCACAGTGGATCATATCTATATAGAAATAGTACAAATTTGAAAGATGAAAACCATACCACAAAATGGAGCAAAAAATTATCTCTTCGCTGAATGTGTTAAGTTGCAACTTGTGAGTTTTGTGATTAATGTATTAACTATTTCTTGTACTTATTCTAATACAAATATCCACTAATAATACTAATGAATTTTTTTAAGTTTAAGTGCAATTCTAGCCACATTACAACAGTGAGCTTGAATAAATCAATGGAAAATTTTTAGAATAGTTTCAACGAAATATTACAAAAGTATTGATTAGAACTATAATTATTTATTTAATAGTAAAAGTTTAAAAAGAATGATTTTTTTAGTGTATTTGCAAAATATACAAATATAATTTTATAATTATGAAATATTAATAATTTTCACCGAAGTCAACCACTGTGCGAAGCCGAGAGAGCGCTTTGCTCTCCCTCTTTCTCTCTCTCTCTTTCGCGCTAACGGAGCAGCTGCTGGCCGGAAAACCAGAAAGCAAACGCAAACGCAGCAACAAAAGCTGCGTGGCAAACACAAAGAGAGCGAGAGAGCGCAGTTAAGTAAATACAATGGAGCAGCCGAGTAATTGAATGAGCCATCGGCCAAATTTAACGAGGGAGGGAGAGCGACAAAGACAAAGCCCGAGAGAGAGCGAGAGCGAAAGCCAGCTCTGTGGGAGAGCGATGCGTGTTTTGTTTGTTGTTGTTGTCTTTGCCACTGGATGCAGGCGGCAATGAGAACAAAGTACAGTGGGCAAAAAAGAAGGAGTTAAGGAAGGGGAGCTTAAACCGTGGCTTCGAGTGTTTTTGTTTAAACTAAAATATTTAATTATTTAAGTACAACATCGATTTCATACAGAGAAATGCATTCATTAATGTAAACTATAAATAATTAATCGGTGAGGTATGGCAGTTAATTTACAAAAAAGGAAATCATTTACACAAGAAATAAAATAATATTATTTTTTTCGTAACAAATAAGATACATTTTAATTTAATCTGAAGATCACATAAATAGTACAAAGAAATAAAACAAAAACTTTGATAACTACAAAAATTGTTTGTTTTGAAACATCTTGCGCATACATATGTCCAAACATATAAAAATGTATAAAAACAAACCTCTATACCTAAAAATGTTCTAAAAATAAACAATAACAATAAAAATAAACAAACAATAATTAATATAAATCTGCTTATCATGCTAATTTATTCACAATTGAAATCTAATTTTGTACGTCGGCACATACGCAAAGAACCCAAAATAAATTTGATATAAATCCATACATATATTGAATCATAATCCCACCCCAGACATACATATGTACAAATGCATTATCCATTATTCATCGGTGGAAGTTCTCGCAACCTTCCCTGCTAGAAGTACTAACCCCGCAAACCACAACAAACATCACAAAGCCCACATTAAATATGAATTACCATTATACAGATCGATCATGTTGCATGCCGCAGTTGCTACTTAAAACCACCCTCTTGGGTATCTTGGGTGTGCGTAATGACAGCTCATTACAGGGAAATCGGGGGGAAAAGCGGGGGAAATGCGGAGCGTGAAACATGAAGCACTTCAGACACGAGGCCCGCATATATGACCGATGGCCGTTGAAATTGGATTATTACGAGAGTCCGAATGGGAGGGACACACACCTAGGGACAACGATCGGATTCCACCCGCCGGCTGATGACAAATTGCCATTTTCCAAGGCTGCGATCGGAAAATAAAAAAAAAAAAACAATGGGAAACTTCAAGGAGAGCTCCGCGATGTGGCAACTCTGGCAACGCCAAAATGCAAAAGCAAACAATTTCTGCAGCACACGTGCGCTGCTCTCTCGTGCTCTCTCCCTCTCTCCGTTTGTTTGCTGGAGAGAAGCGAACACACACAAAAAGTAAAAGCAAACAAACAAGCGCGCTCTCTCTTTCTGGAGGCTCTCTCTCTCTCTTGCTGTTAACAGCGCTGCGGGTGGTTAAATTAACAGTCCAACAGTTTAACAGTCCGCTGTTAGCTTAGCTCGCAGATAACATTGACTTAACATATAATAATATTAATTTAATTAATGACTAAAATTGATACAAAGCCGGAATTGCCTCTCGCTTTGACATTTAGCAATCTCCGCTGATAATGCGACAAGAAAACAAAGGCCCGCGGTCTCGCAATCTTCTGCGGCACATTTTTGTGCTCTTATCAACCCACAGGCAAGACACAAAAACCAGAAAAAAAGAAGAAAAGACAGCAGCAATGACAAAAACAACAGGAATTTGTTTATTCAAATTACAACATGCGGCCAGCTGGGGCTAAAAATCAAAGCGCGGACAAGCCAGAAGAAAAAAGAAGGCCAGCCCCAAGAAAACAAGATAACAAGAAAACAAGAAATGAAAACAAGCTCACAACTCCACACAAAATATCAGCATGCAAATTATTGGGGATCGGGGATCGGGAATCGGGGATCTGGGATGTGCCTGGAATGTTTATCGTTCGAAATCGATGATAAAAACCCGATGAAGACATATGGTTAAGGCGAGGGGACCTCAAAACGCTGTCAACATGACGGATCGACCCGCCCACATGTGGAAATGGGGTTATCCTCAAAAAACCGGAGGAAAAGTATCTGGTAACGCACTATGAAATTTTCTAAAATATGTATTATTATTATTTAAATATTCTTTACGAGTTTTTTTAGTGTTCTTTGTAAAACAGGCAACAAACTTTCATATAGTAAAATTACCATTTCTTATTCTTCGAATTTCGATAGAATAAAAAAGAATGGAAGTATTAAATATAAAGTTAAAGAAAGAAGAATCTCCATTTTTAGTGATATAAAATGGAGTGATGAACGCACTAAGAAATTTTTTAGAATATGTTTTATAATATTTTTATTTTCTGTAAATAATTTAATTATTTTTTTTGGTACAACCGGTAACAAATAAAAAAAATATGCAAGCATTAAAGTTAAAAAATAATTTCAAAAGGGAAATGGTAACTTTTATTATAAAAGAATTCTTAACTGGGATTATTAACGGAGTAGGAAATTTCTTATAATATGTATTATTATTTTAATTTTCTGTAAATAATTTTATTATTTATTTGTGCATAAAGCAAATTACCATTAATTATTATTACAATTTTAAAGGCAAATATTAAATATAAAGTTCAACAAAAATTTTAAAGAGGGAAATAGTTAACTATTATAAAAAGAATCTAAACTGGTAATATTCAACAAACGGTTTATTGGTGATTAAGGGCAAAACTTAGAACGGATTGACCCAAATAAATCACATCCGCCGACACATTTCCCAGGTACTGGGATCTAACATTTCCCGAATGCAACCCATTTGCAAGATGCATTCCCATTCGAATGGCATTCTCCTCAGAACTCTCCCACAATTCATATTTTCGCGGAGCTGTGTCAGAGGCAAAAATCTTCACACATCAACAGATCCACCCAGGCCAAAACGCATCTTGAATGATAAGTTAAAACAGCAAAAACATGGTAAAGAAAAAAAAAACATAAAGAAANCTTTAATGAGGGCGGAGGGGGGAGGTGGAGGAGCTGAAGGCCCCCACAGCTATGTTCAACGTTTTGGACATATCTTTTGCTTACAACATTTACGACAGGAAGAAATCCATCAACACGATTCTTTTGGCCTGGCCTAGGCCTGCCTTCGGGCCAAAAGACTTTCCACGAGAAGAAAAAACCACCAGCGAGAGATAGGGAAAAACATGAAATAAAAGTTGCATTCAACACTCGCTTTCTTTGCGAGTCATGTTGTAATGGTCGCTCGAGGGCCAGCAGACTGCTCGACCCTTTAGCATTAGTCGAAGCACTCGGAAAAATATTCAAAATATATATTAATTCAAGTTATTATATTTGAGTTTAAACTAAATTAAGCCCGAATTCTTAAAGTTTTTTTACATAACACTAAAATTGAAGATAAGAAAACTGAACGTTGCAACATTCTTGCGGATTGTGATTTAATTCATGGTTACTAATTTGTCTAATTGAAATTAATTTTGTAATTAGTCAAGTTTCAAATACAATTTTCTTACATATATATATTATATATTATATATATATTACAGCATAAAATTATGCGTATTCATTGCTTTGTTTTACTTATAAGTCACTATTTTCTCATTACCAGATTATTATTATCATATCATTAATGCTTAACAAAAATATTTTACTCTATGTTAATCTTTTCCGTTGCGGGATCAATGATAATTTAAATAAAAGAAAATTTAAATAAATAAAACAAACTAAAATTTTAATAAAAACTTAATAATGGTTGTATTAACAATACGAAAGATTTAATCTTTCGTAGCAAGTCGTAGAATATAGAGACATTTGCATTAAATTATAAGATACCTTTTAGTAGAACTTTGAAGAAATATATATAATAAAAATAAATTAATAAGACAGCAAAATAAATTTAAAAAAAAATTGATATTATTGATTAACAAAATGCAAACATTAAAAATATATTAGCACAATTGCTAAACAAACTTCTAAGCTCTAGAAAATTTAAGTTGAAATTTGATTATATATATTAATTGCATTCGGCTCCAAGAATTTCCGACTGTAAATCAGAAAAAATTCTTTAGACTTATACTAATTTCCCCTCAGTGCATTTGCGTCTCACCCTTAACCCTCTAAAGCACATTTTACACTGTCACGGGAAATTGTTTATTTAACATGCGCGGCGCGTTTAAAATTACATGATGAGCAGCATTTATCAAAAAAACATAAAGAAATCAAAACGACCCAATGGAGAATGGAGGCGAGGAGTAAGAAGGGAAAGGGGGGCGGGGCAGAGGGGATCGGAGTGCAGCTGCATTGTCTGGTCTGGTCTGGACTGGGCTGGGATCTTGCAGATCCTACGCAACTTTCTGCCTCCACTTCATATTTTTTCTTGATTACAAGTATATTTAGCTGCCCGTCTGAGGTCGTCGTCGGGGTCTTGATTCAATCGAACGACCGTCGAGACAACGACCAGCAAATGCAACCATTTCCTCCGTCACCCCCCCCAGAAACCCCTCTTCAGACCCCGCCACTGGGCAATCATTGGCGCTGGAGCCCCCGTTTTGTCTGACGACCTATGCTGATTTCTCGGAAAGAAATTATGATATTTCTTGCGGTCACTCGATGATGAGTTGCCGTTGTTGTCTCATCGCTTCTGGACAAGAGAACAGAACCCGATCTTCTGGCTTCTGTTGGCTTCCACGGATACCTCCCACACTCGCACAGAGTTAATGGTGGTCGGGTGGCTGATTACTTAATTGCTCCGATCCACAGAATTATAATTGGACCAGTCTAAACTGCAGCTCGCCATGATTGGGTTAAAGGTGATGGGGGTAGCTCTAAATCAGCCAAAAAATCCCAGCTCAATTAGGTCTTAAATATTTTAAGAAGCTCTAAATGTTGTCTGGAAAAAGAATTCCCTAAAATTAAAATATTCCTGATAGTTTTCCACTATACATATAACATTTTACACCACCTTCTTAAATTTTCTTATTGACTAAAATAAAGAAGTAACCCCAAATCAATTCTTAAGATGTGGGATCAAAATGAAAATAGATGTAATTAAATTCAATATTTTTAAGAGTTTCATATTATATATTTTACATTTCACAACACCTTCTTTAATATTAATTTTGACTAAAGTGAAAGAGTACTTCCAAGTCAGCCAAGAAATCTCAACTCAATAAAGTATTAAATATTATAAGATGCGATTATCTTCCTAAAATAATCTATGAAAAAAATTAATTATAGAAAATGTAATTATACATTTTCAAGAGTTTCAAAATATTAATTTTATATTATACAGAATCTTTTTAAATATTAATTTGGACTTAGCTGCGTAAACTGCAGCTCGCACTGATTTGTTGTTAGGTGTAGAATTAGAACCAAATCTGCCAACAAATCT
>JAJJHY010003979.1:5004778-5019085 GCA_021224005.1 Drosophila setifemur
TATTTCCCAGCACCTTTTTAAATATTCCTATGGACTAAAATGAAGGAGTATTCCCAAATAAGCCAACAAATCTCAACTCAATAAGTATGAAATATCTTAAAATGTTATAAGAAATAAAGGAATTATATAAATATATGTGTAAATAATACTCAGCCTCTGTGAAAAATTTCGAGTGAAGTTTTAATGCGATAGTTAAAGCTCATTACGATCAGAAACTGAGAAAAGACTTGCCGAAAGGGTCCCTCTACAGCCTGTGTTCCATTTCCATTTCCTCAACTCTGACTCCGACTTCGACTCCATAAATATCCGAGTTGAACGTAAATCTTCATTTGGCTCCGTCTGTTCCAAACTTTCCTTTTCCCATTCCCATTCCCAATCCCAATCCCCTTCCCAATCCCATTCCTTTTCCTTTCTGAGCTCCCCCAAGCCGAAAGTTACGCCCTTCGTGGATAGTTGCTTAAGTCCAAGTCAAATTATTTCCCCGCGCCACACCACAAATGTTGACAATTAATCACAATGAGTATGGGCACGGGATGTGTGCATATACAGTGCGTTTCAAATCCATAAGATACAATATCGAAAGGAATTTAATATTTCTTTAATCTGTAATAAAGCGATAGAAAAATATTATTTTACAAAACCTAATTTGGAATTATTCTCAAAACCTATGATATTCCATTATACTATTTCAAAATAAGTATCTGTAATTTAAATCCCCTACACCCCAATGTATCTGAATCGTATTGTACGTATCTGATGCAGTTCATAATTACAAGACGAAAGTGACTGAAATTATTTACCATTACAGTAAGAAAATACAATATATTAATTCATTAAAATTATAGACAATTGCTTAACATAATTTTCTAATCCCATTATATTCAATGCAACAATTTAAGAATAAGTATAATTTAAGTCTTCTACATCCAAATGTATCTGTGACTCGTTTGGGCTATTATTACTGAAGCGACTGCCCTCTTCGGAAACTTTCCTATTTTTCTTACATTATTAAAATAACAATTTATAATTAATATTTAAATTAAGTTAAATTTGTTTGCAATAAACGTTTACAATAATTTTTTACCGCTCTGATATTCAATTCTACAACTTTCCAAAAAGAATCTGTAACTAAATTCCCCTGCATCCCTATGTATCTGAAACGTAGTGTACCCGTCTCTGGTCCAGCCCATAATTACAAGTCTGGAGTGACTGCCTCCTGCCCCCCTTGTCGGATACTTACTCATTTCTCCCCCCTTTACAGCGCCACTGTTTTACCCCCGCTTCGTTGTTTGTGACACACCCAGGCAAGCTCCATCCGCACTTGAAGACTTGAACTTAATCGGCTCTGAATGTTGAGATAAGTCCGCTCTGCTCATTATCAAGTAACGGTTAATGCACGCATAAATTAATTATTTCACAGGCAATCAACGGACTCGAATCGGAATCTCGAACCCAACCAGAATGTTAATTACCAGATCCAGAACCAAGCCAAGACAGTAAAAAATAGAAATGGAAATGGAAAGAGTGGCTCCGTTGGTGATGTAAACAACGGATCAAATTGTTGCCGATAAGATTCTCCTTTCTCCTCCAATTTCGATTCTAGTTCTGTGTACTTCCCCCATCGAGTATCTCAAGTATCTAGAACCGGTTCAGCTGGCAGTTCATCAAAAACCGAGACCCCGCGATCAAAGTCCATACATGGGAAATTAGTCAAATAAATCAAAGGGGGAAAATTGTTTTCTTTTCGGGCTGAATTATGGGAAAATTAACTGGGGTAATGTGTGTGTTTGGTGTGAAATCTTTCAAGTGCATTTAAGAATATTCCATTCTACAGCCAGCTGATAAGTTGCGACTCAAGTCTCGCCCTCTTCAAAATGGCAATCAAAAAGTTGGAACTTTGAAGTAGTCAACTGAATGGTAATCCGATATGACGCTCAGATTGGCGGCGAGGGAGTGAAGTCCCCCCACACAAGAAGATTGTGCTCCGTCTAGTCTAGTCGGTTGTTGATATGATTTTCCACGACTCATGGCAATTCAAATTTGATCAATATAAAAAATATAGTACACAATATTTTTAGACGCAAACTGGGTTAAAGGAGATGAATGCAATGGAGTGAATCTAAAGAGGATGTGGGTTCTAATATTATGTCTGCTATATTATATGGCAGATAGCTTGGGTTCATTAAATTTGATTAGGAAATTAACCGTGTGAATAATATATTTAATAACAAAAACATAAACAATATTGTTTATAAAAAAATTGAAAGATAATATTAATTTTAAATTGGGGCAAGTGCATAATTATTTACTCATCAAATACCTTTTGAAAATGGTTCATTACACAATGCTATAGAATATAGGAAATTACTTGATTTTCTTAAAAAGCGGATAAAATAATTATAATTAATTAAAACTTAAAAAATTATTCGTCGCCTAACATAAAGGCTGCATAATCATTTACTAAATATTTGAAGGGAATATTAAACATATATTGAGTTCGTTCATATTTTCCATTACTCGTTTAATAGATTTTACACAAATCTACATTATATTAAATTTAAAAATTAACAAACAATATCCGTTAGATTGATTGTTTGAAATATATAAAACCAAATCCAGAACATGCCTACGTAGTAAATTTCTGAGAAAATTTAATTAGCCCAACAAATATGTGTGCACTTTTCTGTTTGGATATTTTCACGGTCGCTTGAAGACCTTCAAATTGTTCCTGAACTTGACTAATTCGAACGCAAATACACAAATGTATATCTGGGCAAAAATAGTATCCACCACTTGACCTACTCTCAATGCAATTGGCGTAATTAAAACCTTCAAATAGAGGTCTTGGCGATGCCATAGTTTACAGTTTACAGTCCAGAAGGCACGAACAACAAGTGCGACCCAGACATAGACCTTACCCAATCCCCCGAGAGATCAACCAAGCGATTCCCCAACATACTATTAAGAGGCCAAAAATATGAAAATAGGAAAATTACTACATTTTCGCGGTACGAGCAACATAATCGCAAAGTAAGTGAATTTTTTTTTTTTGATTGCTTAATTTGATTTGCGTCATCCAAAGGTTGCTTTCTGGGTTAACTAGGGGACAAGGGATCAGATGGCAAAGGTTTCTCCCAAAGGGGCTTAAGATTTAAATATTTGCTGAATAAATATAATTCCCAATTTTAGTTGGAATTCCATTGCTCTAGAGCAGCGTGAAATTCTGGCAAAGAAGCCTTTCGACTTACTCCTACTATTCCGTTCACTCAACAACTCGGAAACTATAAAATGCACGCGTTGCAATCCAACCGAATGCAAATGAAAAAACAAAAGATTTTCCTCTAAAGCTCGTGCAATGAAAACAGCGAAAGCAAAATAAATTTTAAAGGCACGCACTGGCCCCGGCCAGATGTGCGGGAAACTTTTCCTCGGGCGGGAAAACTGTGAAAATAATGGCGCCATATAGTGGTGTGTATTATGGGCAAAACAAAATTCGGAAGATTCGGAAAAAGTTCAAAAATAAATGCGGAAGTTGGTAAAAAATTTCGGGGCCTTAAAACAAAGAATCATTTCATTTGAATGATGTATTGTTTAGAATATCATTTATCTGGAATTTTTAAATACATAAATACAAGCAAGGAAAAACTTAAGGTAAATGATCCATTGTTTAAATTGAAATTTATCAAGAAAGCGTAAATAAATAAAAAATAAATAATGCATAACATTTCGGGTCCTTAAAACTGTAAAGAATAATTGCGTTTCAATTATTATTTATCAAGAAAGCCTAAATTAATGCAATGCACAAAAATTTGGGGCCTTAAAACAAAGAATAATTTAATTTCAGTAATCTACTATTTAAATTTATATTTATCAAGAGAGCTTACAAAAATAAATATATGCAATGGAAAAAATGTTGTTGCCTTAAAACTGTAAGGAATAATATGATTTCAACAATCTTTTGTTTAAATTATTATTTAACAGGGAAGATAAAAACATATATATGTAAAGTCAAACATTTTTGGGGCCTTTAAAGCCAAGAATTTAGCCAAGATTAATTTAATTTCAATGGTTTTTGCTTGAATTATTATTTATCAGGAAAGCTTACATATTTAAATATATACAATGTAAAATTGTAAATATATATAAAGAATAACTTGATTTGAATGATCTGTTGTTTAAATTATTATTTATTAAAAGAGCTTAAATAAATAAATAAAACAAAGAATAGTTTAATTTCAATGATAATATTTTAATTATTATTAATCAGACAATACGAAAAATAAATGCAATATAAACTTGTATCTTTATCATTTACATGTACCCATTTTCTTAAACCAAAAAGGGCTTTAAATTCCGGTGGAATAATTACATTACCAACACTCTTAGGCACCTTTAGATAAACAGAATCTTAAGGTATGCAGTTTGGGCCTTGTGGTATCATAAATATTTATCATGCACGGAACAGAGAGAAATGCAAAACTTCTCGACTAAGCAATTGCGATTTGGCCAGTCCGAAAAGTGAAAAATATTCGAGGGATTTGGGTCGACCCGGAGGGACAGAGAAGATGTGAGAAATGCGAAAATAAAACGAGAAAAAAATGAAAAACTGAAAAATCCAAGCCAAATGCTGACCCATTAAATTTATGTGCATTTTACGGGCATTGTATATCAATTGCGAAGTGGGAAATTGAAATGCGAAATGCACTTCAAGAATTGTTCGCAAAAGCTAACGAATCGAGACAAAATTCTTACGAATATATATCCAGGTTTAGACATCTTGTGGAGTATATACCATACATATGTGTTTGGCAACCTTGAACTCTTGCTGTTGGCAGTCGCAGAATCAAGTGAAACTGACCCAACACCACGATCCTAATGAATACCCATTAATTTTAATGCGCACTCATTTGAGGGGCTGGGTGGAGGAGGGGAGGGGGAGCACCTCATCTGGAATTAATGGTTTGCTACTGATGCATCATCAAAACCCCGAAAGGGGCGTCTCCACCATACACGATATCCATCTTACGCCTTTCGGCTTAGCTCCCTGTCTTTCCGCCTGTTCGAGTGTGCAAATGTCAGGCACTCAATCACCGACGGATTTCCAAGATGAGACAGACTAAATGTAGGCAAATTGGAGACCAGATCCAGACCAGACCAGGCCATAGCAGACCAACAGGACAAGGCCATGGCAGGGACTTCCTTTGAGCTCCAACTGTCGTTGGCAGGCCAGAAAGGAAAATGTGCAAAGATAGGACAAGCCAGCTTGATGGATGCAGGGGATTCGGGATAAGAAGTGCAAGTCTGGCTTCTCACAGAGAGGAAATCCAGATTTGTGTCATTTACGAATTAAACCTTTTTTAATTGCGATTAAACACTTATAAGAACGAGCATAAATTCCGGTAATTATCACATTTTCAAGTATTTAAATATGTGGATTTTGCAGATTCGTGTATTTTACTACTTAAACCTTTTTTAACTGTGAATAGAATGTGAATCTAGGATAAATTAAGGCAATTAAAAAATCCAGATTTGTGTCATTACCAACTAAAACCTTTTTTAATTGAACAACAAAAAATGTAGAACGAGGATCCGGTAATTATCGCATTTTAAAGTATTAAATTATGCAGTTTTGTGTCCTTACTACTACTTAAACCTATATTAATTGTGAATTTAAAAGAATGTGTATCTAGGATAAATTCCGGTAATTACTAAAACCTTTTTTAATTGTACACATAAATATTAAGAAGGAGAATACATTTTGGTAATTATCGCATTTTCAAGTATAATAATCTATGGATATGCACATTTGCGGCATTTACTATTTTCACCTTTTTTAATAACAACAAATTAAGAACGAGGATGAATTCCGATTTGCATCATTTACTAATTAAACCTTTTTTATTAGTACAACATAAAATTAAGAATGAGCATTAAATTCTGTAATTATTGGAAATTTGAAGTACTAAAATTTGCAGTGATGCGGAACATAACATATGTACAATTAAACCTTCTCGAATTGTTAAAAAATATTCAGTTTTCGGGATTTGGGTAATTAACACATTTTCGATTTAACCCAGATTTGTGCCATTTACAACTTAAACCTTTTTAATAGTACAACAAAATTAAGAAAGACCAAAAATTCCGATAATTAACGCATTTTCAAATATTAATAATCGATTTTGTGATGGAATGCTTTTAATGCTTTTGTTTAATGGAAAAATGGAGTATCGAATAATATATTTAATTTTGATTGGATAAAAATCGAATTAATAATTTGTATAACATTGTGAAAACTAAGTAGAACATAAAATATTCTTGTGTAATGTTCATCGAATTATTACTGTATTATTTTAACACACTAAAATTTAAAATTTGCATAATAAATATGAAAATTAAATGCATATGCATCTTGTAAAATATTTTGCATAATCTCTAACTTATTTAAGAATTTAATTTGATTTATAAAATATTACCAACAAAAAGGATTTGGTTTTCATTACATCAGACTATAACAAATTCGATTTGAAACTTTTCCTCTTTAAATATTTTCTTTTCACTTTTTCCACATCAACACATTTTTTCTCTGTTCAGACAAGAATTAACTTAAACGATTTCTTCAGAATGGATTTATCATGCGAGATCATTAATGTTTCAGATAAATTCTGCGAATTCTTAAAAATCACTTTCCACCAGACTCTTAAATGAGACATTTTCAGCTGACCAACAATTAATGGAATATATTTCCGCGAATACAATATACACCTGACAAATTGTAAGAGCAACCGAAAATACCAAGAAAAGATTTTTGAATTAAAGAACACACAATACTTTCGATATATTTCAATTTGGTTTCTTTTGTTTACGTTCAGTACACGGAAGCCGGTTTCGGATGAAAATAGCCAACGTGGCAAACGTACATATAGACATTTCTGGCATGATATATTTCACATTACTCAATTAATTTGGGGGAGATCGGAGAGGTGGGAGGAGTGGGAGATTGGGCGGTCGTGTGGTCAAACAAAGCACAAGGAAATGCGGGAAAACGGCGGGAAGGTCAGCAACCTGAACCCGGGGAGAGATTTTCCGTTTTGGCCATTAATCAACAAGTGGCCGAGTGTGACATGGTCAGACAGGCGCGGCTCTCATTGTGAGTAATTTATATTTTATATTATATAGATATATGTATGTTTCTATCCATCTAAGCACACACAACTCCCGAGTCACGCAAAAGTTTTGTCCAACTGGGAGTCATTGAACGTCCGAGGCGGAAATTGCACAGAGTTCGGCAAAAAACGGAAGTCGTCGCATTGTTAAGGATAGCAAGTAAAAGCATCTTATGGATGCATTGCATGCCAGCCAACTGATGCCAAAAAAAAAAAGTGCCCCGTCCAGGAGTGAGAAATGGGGATTGGACAGAAAGCCTTGCGTGTTCAATTTTCAGAGCTAAATTAAATTATTAAAAACGAGGGAATAGATAGTTACAGGGGTTTCGGAAATTCGTATCTACTTCACACACCAAACTAGGAATGCTCTTTCAAATGAAAATTGGTAACAATAGTAAAATTTATTATAATGAAATTTTTTACTTCACACTTTACCAAAATAGGAATGCTTTTTCCAAAGAAATATGAATTTAAATGAAAATAAAAAGATATTTATAGTATAGTAAAATTTATTAAAATAAAAATGGCTTAAATAAATAGTTAAAAATATAATGGTGGAACCATTTTTAAATAATTTAACACAAAAATATGCAATAAGTAACAACTAATTATCGAAATCTTTTAGTTTATTAATATGGAAATTTCCCTTCACTTAGTGGATGCTTCATGTTTATTTATTGTAAGCTTTGTCCGGCTGCCAAAAAAACACCACATTTAATAGTTAAAATTTCCCAAACCGCGTTTTTAAAAGTTATTAGAGTGCGTCAACACCGGCAACAACAATTCAATAGATAATCAAATGGTTTTTTTGTTGATGTTGCCCAAAAGTGATCATTGACCGTCACGCCTGACGCCCGAAAACGCTTTCCAAATTCGTGTGCCGCTTGTTGAGTGGGTGCCAAGTGGCTGGGAGAGGGCAATCACACTGAGAGAAATACCCACACAGAAAGAGAGGGAGACAAAGAGAGAAATATCTCTACATTAAGAGAGTAAATCTGATACACAAAGAGAGGAACACAACAGAGAATCAACCAAATGAGATTTGCATTTTTTTATTGGGATAACCAAAACTATGAGATACAGGTTACACAGAGACACAATCCGTTGGATTGGGAGTGCGCCATGGAAAATTAAATTATAATAAATAGAGGCAGGCGCTAGACGAAATTCGCCGCAATGTGAATAAACTTTTGCTTCGAATGGGAGGCGGAACGGCGGCACACGGGGCGTATGAGTGACGATGCTAGCGAGTCGGTGTCGGTATGTTTAGATTAAACTTAATTGATTGAGGCAGGCGGGGAAAGGAGGGTAAAGGGGAAGGGGAGCGTGTTTCCCAATGGTTGCCATGTGCGGATTTATAGCCACGTTAATAGTTCACACACAAATTATATCGGCGATTTTGGCGCGACGCGACGGTGTGAAGTGTAACAGATTAAGATAAATTACAAAACGTATTTTCGGCTTTTGTGGGGTTAATTTTGGCGTGTCAGATAATTAAGATTGGGTTCTAGGCTTAATGGGGAAATGTTGGAGGTTTTTTTGGCCGAGATAAATCACTACAGTTATTTGGTTATAATTTTCATAAAGAGTTTAATAATTATCCTCATGCTTATTATACTCATGCTACGATTTTATGTATTTTATAATGCCAATCTCAAAAGGCAAGCTAACATCAAATGTCACTAAATTCAACAAGATATATATAAAGTTCCTCCATTAAAGAAATGTGCTTTAAAAGCAAATCTTAAGACCGCAATTTACTCTCAACATTTCTGCCATTCTCGAATTGTTAAGCATTAGGAAAAAAAAACATTCCCCCTGGGCTTAGGGTCCGGGAAAATCCTTAACAGCAATCAGCAAACCTTATTCGGGCCACCTCAAGCCAGGAAGTTAAACACAAAATATTCCACATAATAATACATAAATAAATTGGAATATATACCAACTTGTAACTCAGAACCACTTTATGTATCACTTTCTCCTGTCACCGACGGATAACTTTTCCCGCATATATACAGACACATTCCGAGCATAAAAGTGGAAGAGAGGAAGGGAAAGGGACGGGGACGGGTAACGGATAGGGAGCAAAGTCCTGTGCAAAGTCCTGTGCAAAAGCCTACGTCAACAGCATCCAGCAACCCACGCACCCCCGGAATCCTGGCAGACGTCTGCCTGGATGAGTCATCATCGTCATTCGTTCTGGAACAGGATACAGCCGCAGACAGGCCCTGGATCCTGCCTTTCCCTGCATACAACATTTTAGCCTAATTAAGCAGAAACTTGGCAACACTTTCGGTTTCACAAAAAAAGAAACATTAGATGACTATGTTTTGGCCAGAGCCACCATTTCGTTTTCTTTTGCAGTTTTGCAGTTCTGATTTTTGTGTTGTTTTTTTGTCCACGCATTTGGATGCTCCCTCTCTCTTGTTTTTTTGTCCTGTGTGCATCTCTTTCCGGTTCTGTCTGAGGGCTCCATTTTGGCAGCCTCCTTTTAATTTTATCGATTTGTATCTACCACAATGTTGTTCTTGCCCTCGTCTGTGGGGAGTCCTTTATGGGTGCTTTTTCGGCTGCCAAATGTGTTGGGTGAGGTTGGGTACAGTTGGGTGCCAGGCTGGCACTTGGACCATACAATGTGCTTTCTATTGGTCATGGGCAGCCTTGGGTAAAAAGGATATGTAGCCTTTTTTCTTTTTGGCATTGTGGGATGGAAGTTTTTTCACACATATTTATATGCTGCAAAGAGTATTTCAGTTCGGTTTTTTTTAATGGAAACATTTGTTTTAAGTGCATACTTATAAATGTTCCATTTTAATAATTAAAAGGGTTTTTGTTCCAGCTTTTTGAAAAGGAACTTGTATGTTTTATACAATGAAGAGAGCAAATGTGCAGAGAATGTGCATTTTATGCAAATATGTTTTCCGAGATTTAGTGGGAATAAGGATTTTTTATATAAAAGTTAATTGAAATACGTCTGGTTGACTTAACAGACCCATTTCACGTGATTAATAATTTCTGCGGACAGCATTTTTTCTAAAAATAAATGCCAACGAAAAACTTTCCCATTTCACGTATTTTGACCTTTAACGATTCTTAAATAATTTATTAGCGAGGGAGGATACCGCTGATGGTCAGCTGGGTCGTTGGGCTAGGGAAATCATAAAAAAAAGCCTTTCTAGATGTCGATTTGTATATAGACCAACACACTCTCAAGGGAACGGCACATAGATAGTGCAGTTGTCTCTGTCTAATGGCCTCGACAAATGTTGAGTTCAAGGAGACGTCACTGGCGAAGTAGTCCTGCCACCATCACACAGCTTCCACAGCTGTTGCCCACGAGCGAAGGACACTCACGGCGTATGCGCAATATTTCCCAATGCTCTCTCCCTCTCTCTCTCTCTTCTGCCACTCTAACTGCATCTTCGGCACTCAACAGTTATGCAATGTTACCAACATTCGGTGTCCGTAACAGGCAAAGTCTGCTGTTGACATTAACATTCTTCTCACTCACTTCCCAGCATCAATGACGTCAGATCTATGCGCACTGGGGAGACTGTTATGCAAGAGTTGAGTTTCTGCCGCCGACACTTACTCAACACTATGACGTCAAAGCGGGGGATACGAAAATCTGTATCTTGTATCTGCAGCATGACAGTTTGCTTTGCTTGAGATGATCAAATGATAGCAGGAATGTTCGCGACAGCTTCCAGCCAGGCAGGCAGGAAGATGGTAATAAATTACTCTTCAGTAAAAGATACAAATTACGTATTATTTGGATAACATTGTGAAGTCGAGGGGAAATAATGCCATTCAAGAATCTTATTTTAAGAGTGATTATTTAAATAAATTATTTATCTCAAATATTTTAAAAATATATTTTCTATCAATAAATTAAACATGCTTGACATTAAAAAAATCAGTTTTCAAAAATGTTTATCCAAATGCAATAATAATATAAATATTTTTACTATACTAAATCCAAAAAAAACTTTGTTACTTTTAAAAATTAAAAAAAAAACGTAAAATTATTTAAAGCTCTCTTTTTAAACAATAAACTATTTATCTCAATTATATAACAATTAATTTTTTATTAGTATATTAAACCTGCTTGACATTAATAATTTGTACCATATTAAACCAAAACAAAAACTTTTTGCAAATCCTCCTTAAAATATAAAACCGAAATAATTATAATTATTTAAAATTTTTGAAAACAATTAACTTTTTTTCTCAATCAAATAACAATAGAAAAAAGCCTACTAATAGGTTAAAATCAAATAAATCATTCTAAACTTAATACGACTAATGAATCATTTATTAATACCATTTTCAATAATGTATTATCTTTTTGTAAATCCTCTCTACTATTTAAGAGCAATTTAAAATCATTTTAGGTTTTGGGTAAGACTATAACATATTTGTCTCGATTTCATGTCAATTATATTGATTACTATATAAAATCCATACAAAAACTTTTTGCAATTCTCTTTAAGTATTAAATATAAATTTATAAGTATCTAGTAATTACTAGGTTTAAAGCCTAATAAATAATTATAGTGTCTTAAAATTCTGAACCGTATGTTTAATAACTTTCGCTAAAAGAAATCTCTATACTTTCCGTCTTGTGAAAACAGAAACCATTAATTTTGCCCCTTAAAAAGGAAACTGATGGAGTAATTGCGAGTGGAAATCAGTTATTGAGTTGCCCCTCATGATCTTGTTGAGATATAGCTGCAGCAACATGGAGAGCAGTCATTGACTGCCAACAACAACACAACACAACAACAATGAAACTGCAGCATCATCGACTGCAGATACAACAACAACAACAACTTCAACTAGAGATAATAACAATAACAAAAGGCTGCAATTGTAAACAAAACGCACGCGCCAACGTCAGAAAAAAAAGCAAAACAAAAAAAAAAAGAAGTGCGAGTAAATTCAATTTTCGTTTCTGCTTTTCCGAGACGAAAACGAAAATTTCACTGACGTTGCCTCATATGGAAAATTTCACTTGCACGCTTGGAAAAGTGCAGCCCCAGGGGAAGGAGGGAAGGGGGGAGGGGGAAGGTGGGAGGTTGGTCTGTTCCCACAGCTGCTGCTACCGTTGAGTGCGGTAATCAGATACTTTGGAGGCCGGAGAGGGAGCTGAAGATACAACTGCAGTGCGTTTTGTTTATTCGCTGCTGCCCTCGCTCTTTGCTCTCCACTCGAAAAGAAATTTATGATTTTTGTTTAACGATTTAAACCTTTAAAACATCGTTTTGAAGTCATTATTTTATTTAACATGCAATGGAAATATAACTTTTGTGTATGAATATGAATAATTCAAATATTTTCTAAACGATTGTACTTTCCCAAAAATTTATTACAAAATATTAACATATTTTTACATGTTTTTCTGATAAAAACTCATTAAATAAGTTTTTAACATATTTAACAATTACTCGTAATTTGGTACATTAGTATTTTTTAATGTTATTCCTTTCAAAATAAAGAATAAATTAAATCGCATTTAAATAATTTTCGGATATTAATTTAATTATCTAAAACTTTGAAATAACATCATTTTATTTAACATGCAATGGACTGTGGTTATATCATTAATATATTTAATATGAATTATTCAGTTTTCAAAATGAATATACTCTATCAAAAATGCAATTAAAAAATTATATTTTTTTTTATACTTGATTTCATAGAAAGAATGCATTCATTATGTCTTACATTATTTTTTTACAACGAAATGGTATAACATATTAAATAAGTACTTACAATTCGGAACATTAGTTTAGTTTTAGGTTAAAAAATAAATAAATTTTAATTTGATTAAATTCCGAATGTTAAATACTAAATACAGATAATATATTCAATTATTAATTCTTGTTCTCAGTCTAATAACTGGTAACAAAAAAGATTTTACTCGCTTTGAAAATTATACAAATGCAACAAATTTATTAATTTGTACTAAGGTGAAAATAATGATTTTTTTGAGTGCATCACACTCGCCTTCTTGCGTTTTGGCACTTTCACTCTCCGAAGCCCCAGACTTTGGTTTGCTTCGTTTAGTTTCGTTTAAATATTACGTTATGATTTTTTTCTCTTTTGTTGGGATGTCGGATAAGCGCCGTTCCGAAGTGAGTTTTATTTTAGTTTTCGTTTTCGTTTTGGTTTTGGTTTCGGTTTTTTTCTGGCTTTTGTAAACATAAACATAAACAAAAAGAGCATGCAACACATGGAAATTGAATTGAATTCGGAGTTTTTCTTCATTCGAGTTTAGTTTAGTCTGAGACTAGTCGAAATGGTTTTCCAGTGGCCAAGGTTCAAGTTGTCTCGCATAAATATTCATGAAATCTCGTTCAGGGGGAAGATGTGGGCGACTTTTGATTGGATCGACTTGAATTACTGTATGGGCATACACATCTCGTTGATTGGTGTTGCATAAGGTTAATGAATGCAATGGGAATATTTAAATTAAGGCTTCAGCAATCAGTTAAACTAAAAACAACTATGACATAGATATGAGTAGCCATTTAGCATATTCTCAAGTGGTTCAATGTTATAATTTTTAAATGTAAGTAGTTAATATAAAATGGTATATTTAGTATTTAAAGAAATTACAAACTTATCAATCCACAAACTTAAACTGTAAGTTCAGCTTAATTTTAAAAGTTCACATTTGAAATGAAGGCAATCATTCAACTAAATACTTTAAAATCTGTGACAACTATGGTATAGATATGTATAGCTATTTATTATATTGTCATTTGTTATAATATTTAAATTTATACATTTTATTTAAAATGTCTTTTTTATTTTATGAAATTAAAAACTTATCAATCAACCAATTTAAGTTGTAAGTTCAATTTAATTTTTACAGTTCACATTTGAAATGATGCAATTAAAACTTTAAAATGTAAGACATAGATGTGTAAAGCATATAGTATAGAATATAGATAATATGTTAATTTTTTTTACATATTTAGTGAAATTACAGACTCATCAATCAACCAATTTAAACTGTAAGTTCACTTTAATTTTCTTAGATCATATTTGAAACAAAGGCTTCAGCAATCAGTTTGATAAATACTTCAAAATCTATTACAATTATAAAATAGATATTATAATATATTATTTTATATAC
>JAJJHY010003979.1:5019150-5032456 GCA_021224005.1 Drosophila setifemur
TAAGTTCAGATTAATTTCTACAATTCACATTTGAAATGAGCCAATTAAAACTTTTAAATTTAAGACATAAATATTGAAAGCATATAGTATAGTCTAGATTATTGGTAATTTTAAAATATTACATTTTTTTTAATTTATTTAGTGAAATTACAGACTTATCAATCAACCAATTTAAACTGTAAGTTCAGCTTAATTTACACAGATCACATTTGAAACCAAGGCTTCAGCAATCAGTTTGATAAACACTTGACAATTATGAAATAGATATGAAAAGCTTTTTATTGTATAATAATATTTATATTTTATACATTTTCATTCTTTATATAAAATGTAATTTTTTTTAATATGAAATAGGCTTATCAATCAACCAATTTAAACTGTAAGTTCAGCTCAATTTTCTACAGTTCACATTTATTTTTTTTTACTTTCAGCACGTTCCAGTTGATTATCGGATTTAGTTGTGGCATTAAAGTTCGCATTTTCTGTAGTTGGCTTTACATTAAAAATGGGAACACCTCACGCTTTCTTTAATTTCAACACGTTGCAGTAGACCACCTTTGGAGGTCAGAGCAACATCCAAGCAACCCACATCCACATCCAACCAAGGTGACTCGCAGCCGCATAAATCTTGGCCATTTTCCATGGACTTGCATTAAGGTTGATTGTTCATTTTGTTTATCGCATTATTGGCCAAAGGAATAATAAACAGCAGCAGCCAAGGAGCACAACAATATAGAAAGAGGAAACCTTGCAATAATACAAATTGTACAATGCAATCAATATTCTTTAGCCTGGAGTGCAAGGATGGGGAATCATGTGTCTTCAGAGGATGTGCCACTTGTGGTGCATCTGGACACCACATGGCGCTACCTTGCCCCCAACTGTCAGAGCAATGAATTCAAATTGCTTTAAATGCCAATCTTTCAGATTGTTTTGTATAGGATTTTAAATGATTTCCCTTCTGTTTACCCCACCTTGGAAGTTGCATGTAAAAATACTAAATAATTTTCCACGCAATATTTCCAAATGCAAGTGCAATCTTATTGATATTTTGAGAGCAACCAAAGTGTATCTGTCGGATGAACCTGACTAATGGTATCTACGCATTGCTGGGCCAATGATTTATGAGGGGGCGTGGTCGCTGTCAAACGGCAGCGTGTGAAAATTGTTAACAAATTGCGGTGTCGAAAAGTCTTAGAAAAAAGTTTTCATTGACTTTATATTTAGAAAATATTTATAAATATTTTTCGTTTTCGTTTGGTTCGTTTGAGAAATGCATTGGGTCGGTGCACTCAAAAGTGAAATGTGTGAAAAATTGATGTTAATTTTTCTTCCATTTGGTTCTGTCTGTCTGTCTGAGGGCTTTGCGTGGGTGGAAATCTTTGATTTAATTGACAATTTACTCGGTTGAGTTTGACTAATGGCATTGGACGAGAAAAAAGATCTGTCATCATAAATTACTTAAGATGGTGTTACCCAAGGTTTGGGTGAAGTTTTCGAGCTAAATGAAATAGTTTATATTCAATTAGGGGCCCCTGACAAAGGGAATAGTCTTGAAAAATATATACAAATTTATAACGATTTTCCAAATTCCAAATTAATGGAAATTTGAAATATTAAGAATAAATAAATTAAGCAGGCATTCTATCCACATAAAAACTAGCTTTTATTTTTACAGCTCCCATTTGTGTAATGCCTCATCACCATATTAATTAATGCAATTATTGACCGATCAAAAATAAACGAACTGAAATTCTGCATGCTCATTGAACGGCAATTTGGGTCACCATCAGCTAAATTGATAACAATTTACACCTTAATATGGAACACATTGTGGGCAATTAACCCACTTTAGAGGGGCCTGGAGGAACACATTTGCCTCCTTCAACACATTTGCGATCTGAGGTAATTTGCGAAAATTACGACTTCCCATCTGTCGGGGCATTTTATTGTCTTCTGTTGTGAATATAGCATTTAAGCAACATGAAATACTTTCGCTTTGGAAATACGCTGTCAGCAGGTATGGTTGATTTATTTAAATTACACTCACTACTATACTATATTATTTTTATTTAAATTATTGTGAATTGTTAGGCATACAAATTGTTATTTTAAATCGTCTCTTTATAATTTTTAGAAAAATTGTCTTGCTATTTCTAAAAATATATAAATTAGAGATTATTATGCATGAACAACTAGAATAAAGTGCCAAGAAAAATTAGAATGAATGACTTTTTTGATAGAATCATTGGGATAAAATATTTTTTATTAAATCTTACATTTTCCTAATAAATTATATTTATAATTTTAAAAAAAATTGTCTTGGTTATTTTTAAAAATATTTATATTATATATTGTTATTGTTATCATGCATGAAAATTAAAGTACAAAGAAAATTCAGAACGAATATGTGTTTTCTTTAGCTCTGTAATTCTGTTAAAGGAATTTTCCAGGCTTGTGTTATATATAAATATATTTTTACTATCTGTTAATCTGTTCAAATTGTATTCCTTTTATAATTAATTTAATTTAAGAGCATTCAAATCTTAAAGAGAATTATCTGTTCGGCTTGCTCTGTTTTTTTATACCCTTGCAGAGGGTATTATAATTTTGACCAGAAGTTTGCAACGCAGTGAAGGAGACATTTCCGACCCTATAAAGTATATATATTCTTGATCAGCATCACCAGCCGAGTCGATCTAGCCATGTCCGTCTGTCTGTCCGTCTGTCTGTCCGTCTGTCCGTCTGTCCGTCTGTCCGTCTGTCTGTCTGTCGGTTGCTATGTAAACTAGTCCCTCAGTTTTAAAGCTATCAGGCTGAAACTTGGCACCGACCCTTCAATCTGTTGCAGTTAGTATATAAGTCGGAACGGCCGGAATCGGAACACTACATCACATAGCTGCCATAGGAACGATTGGGAAAAAGTGCCAAAATTTCGCCATTTTTTAAGATAATTTATTTATTTCTTGGAAAAGTCTATTTAATAGCAATTTTAACATATCCTGAAAGTTTCATTAAAATCGGACTACTATATCCTATAGCTGCCATAGGAACTATGGGAAAAAATGGGTCATTAAGCATAACTCTGGTGTTTTTCTAGACAATTAATTCATTCTTGATAAAAACAGTTTTCATAGACAGTAAAGCCTTTTTAGAAATTTAAAAATCGGATTACTATATCCTAAAGCTGCCATACAAACGATTGAACGGTTTAAAAGCAACTAGCCTGCAAGGGTATTCTAAGCTTCGGGTACCGAAGCTAGCCTTCCTTTCTTGTTTCTTCTGAATTTTGAATTTTCTGCTTCGCTTCGCATTTAATTTGTACCTTGCCTTTTACGCATTCTACTCACACGCACTTTCTTTCTTTTAGCCATCACCAGACTTGTCTTGAATTCAAGTGCAGAAACGAGACTCATTACGAGACAGGTGAGGGGGAGGAGGGGAGACTCTTCTACTGCCAACCACTTCCAACTCCATTTCGGGTGCTGTAATTTCGCAAGATTTTGTAATTTGTGCGCATGCGTCAGGTAACCCGTTTTCCCCGTTAGCGACTCAAAAAAAAAAAAAATCTGTTGCTAAACTCAAAAATAAATAAAGGTAACAAATGCGAGCGCACACACAATTTGCGTAAGGCATTTCGAATGAGTAATGTGGATCTGATTCATTTGGCCGGCGTCAATTGTCAGTTTTGACAGGTCGGCCCATTGTGCGAGGACGGTGCTCACCTTCCTCGTTCCACCTCTTTGTGGAGCAAGGACGTAAAAACCGTCGATTTGGCCAGACCTTGTATTTCCTGCTTTCACCCACCGCCTTTATGGCCCGCCCCCACGTGCGCAAGACGCCCAAATTTGGTTTTGGGGTTTCGGGGCAACTCCCGACCCGATCGCGGTGTCTGGCCAAAAAGAAAGCCTCATTAAAATAAATCAACTCGTTTATATGCCCGAAAGGTGTGTAATCGAGGCGTGAGATGAGGTTACCTCGAGGGAAGGGGCAGACCATGGGTGGCAGCTGCTGCCAATTTCAATTTGCATCCGAACGATGCAAGAGTTGTCCATGCAAAGTTGTGCCACACCAATTGGCACTGTTTTGAGGTATCTCAGATAGCTAATTTAACCACGAACGTACACAGATATTTGGCCTCTTGGACTTGTTAAAAACGTAAAAGTCAACGTATTAAACAGGTAATATATATTTTAATGTTTCAATCAAATGAATCTACGGAATAACTTGTTTTGTAGTTGTCAGGTAAATAATGTTAATTCGGTTCAAGACATAAAATTTGATTTTAATTGTGGTAATAGTTATATTTAATGTCTCCATTTTAGTCATTTATTTAACGCGTGTTAGTATGGTTTTAGAGTATTTAGTTAACCATATGCCTATACGATTTTAGAATAGTCGAGGTATTTTAGATTGATAATTAACTTGGACCTTATAAAGTTAACTTATTATACAGATGATATATATTTTATTCATAATATAAATAATTAAGGTCTAAAAAATAACTTGTTTTTTGGTTATCAGGTAAATACGGATATTTCAGTTAAAGTTTAAAGTTTGTCAATATATTTGTATGTGTATAAATTAGAATATACATATCTTAGAACATTTAAGAACTGCATTTTTATCCTTTTTAGCTAAGATGAAAGGTACAATGTAGTAGAGGTATTTTTAATAGCTAATTTATATGGACTTAATTAAAAGTAAAAGTCAACATATTAACCAGTTGATTTATATTTTATTCATCTTGAAATGTTTTAATAAAAACTATGTTACATTAATAAGGCTAAGGAAAAACTATTTTTTTATAGTTATCAGATAAATTATGTTATTTTGATAAAGAAAAAAACCCATATAAGTATATGTTACCTTTGGTTATTCTAATTATTCACATAAGGTTTGTCAATATATTTTTGTATAATTTATTTAAATATATTTATTATAGAATTCTTGAGCAATCTCATCCCCTTTATCTAAGATGTTTTTAATTGGCTAAGTTCAACTTTTCTTAAACTCAATTTAAACGCTCTGGCTTTGGAGAGGACAAACGCCGGTCTCACCTTTCCGGCAATTAGATATTAGCCTCCTCCTTGGGTACAATAGCCTATCGATTTTCTCAGAGCGGCGACGACAACATCCAGACAAAAGACTCACTTTGCCCGATGTCTCAGCTTGCGAAATCGAAATAATCCGCTTAAAAGCCTCGATTTCCACCAGAAGCAGAACCCAGAACCAGAACCAAACCAAGAACAAAAACCGAGAACCAAGACCAGAACCAGAAACTAAACCCAGACAAAAACAACCTGACCGTCGACCGACGACCGACGACCGTCGCCTAGTCATTTGCAATTGAGGCGAGAACTAAGCTCTGGCCATGTGGGATTTGAATGGATGTTGATTTCCAGCTGTGAAAATAAACGAAATAGACATGGCCAAGAAAAGTAAAGAGGGAACGGTTGACACACGTGACAGGACAGGTGCTAGACATGTGATTCTCCCTCGAAGAACGGAAACCCATTGATTTCCTATGGTTATTAACCTGGGATTTCTTGAAAAAATGTCAACAAAAGTGTAAGCTCAATAAAATCATCAGCATAACTGCTAAATTATAAATGCAATTTATTGGTGATTTTTTTTAAAAGTACGTTGTAGTTATAATAAATAACATAGTCCGGAAAATGTATGATTTATGGTTTAGAAAAGAGAGTTATTCTGCGAATCAAAATATTTTATTTAATTACGTCTAAATTAAACCTTCCAAAAAATGTACTGAGATATTTAAAGGGTTAATGCGACTATATTTATCCAGCCTATGGTTATTAACCTGTGACTTTTGAAAATTGACAAAAAAAAAATGTGTGAGTCCAATAAAAATATCAGCATAACTGCTCAATTATAAATAAAATTGTTGGTACACTTAGTAGTAATTACTTAATCCGGGAATTGTGTGATTTATGGAGTTTTTTTTTCGTAAAAATATTTTTTTTTAACACCGTCAAAATTAAACCTTTCCGTAAAATATAATTTGTTTAGCTGCGATATTTAATGGGTCAATGCGACTATTTGAAATCTGTGATGTTTTTAAAAATGTCAACAAAAGTTAAAGCCTAATTAAAATATCAGCATAATTGCCTTATTATAAAAAAATATATTGTACATTTTAGGGTAATTATATTAAAAAAAACCTAGTCCGGAAAATGTGTAATTTGTGGAGTTGTTTTTTATATATTGAATGGGTTACTATTTTACTATTTGAAATCTGTGATTTTTAGGAAAAGGTGTTAGCCCATTAAAATCATCTGCCTAAGTCCATAATTATAAATACAATTTTTTGTACAAATTGTATTAATTATATATGTATAAAACGAAATCCGAAAAAATATATGATTTAAGGAGCTATTTTGCTTAAAACTATTTTTTTTTAAATACCGTCCAAAGTAAACCTTTCCCAAAAATATACTTTGTATCGCTGCGATATTTAATGGGTTAATGCGACTCTTTTTACCCAGGCAGGTGCAACAAAGTCGACTGGGACTGGGCTGGGGATGGGGAATGGGGATGGGGAATGGGATAAGTGGGCAAGTCGCCGGCTAATCAAGCCCCGAGTGAAAAGCCATGAACCCCACCAGGTCCCACCTGGCCCCACCCATCCTGAGGTGACCCACTTGAGCATGCATCGCTCGTGACATTCGACTGGGAAACGTGCAGAAGCGACGGGAAATCGACAAAGGCGAAACAAAGCCATGGCTAACACAAACAGAACGGCAGAACGTGCAGAACGTCACTTTCGGGCCGCTTCTGGAGATGCGTCACTGCGAAAAGTGTTAAGAAAGAAATGCGCATAAATAGTACTGAAACTGAATGAACATCAGGAAATGGAAGCGGTGGGAAATGCGCATCATATGGCTAGGATAGGATGGGATAGGATAGGCAAGGCAAGGCAAGTGAGTTAGCAACACGCACGATAAATATATACATTTACAAAAAACCTGCAAAAGCGGCAACAAAACAAAACCAATTGGGAACCGAGACAGCAACATTGTTGACAATTGTTGAAGCTGACAGTTTGACGTTTTAACTCACGCGCCGAACGTCAAACAGCAGCGAAACAACACAAAAGCAACATCAGCAGATACAGATACAGCTACAGCTACAGATACAATCCAGCAAGCTAGGCAAATCCACAACCAGAATAGAGACAACTCAATGAGGCATTTTGATGGACACCTCTGACGACAGCTCAGCACAGCGGATGAATAATATTTGACAATTATTTATGCTGGGATTTCTGCAGCATTAACCGATCAGAGGTGCAGTGGGGCAGATTGGAAATAATGGTACACAATCGGAGGTCAACTGGTTGATCTGTCTATTTCAATCGGAAATAATTGTACACTAATGCTATAGAAATTAATTTGGTTTGTTCACGGTTGTCTGGTTGAAATTATGATCTTTGCGTCCTGAGTTGGAAAATGTTTTTATATAATGAGAAGGAAGTGTTTGTCTGACAAATCGTGTTTTTTAGTGACTGAAAACTTTGAAGTGTGAATGGGAAATCAATCAGAAAAAAGAAATTGACTAGGAAATAATTCGATCATAAAGTCTATCAATTTATTAGGTAGCTTGAAATATTTGTATTTAAAAAATATATATTCTTATTTTTTGAGTACAATATATGGGTAGAACTTAAGATTTAAAAAAGTCCACACCAAATATTTAATTGCAAATAATTTGTTCCCTTTGATAAAATCTAAAATATACATTTATTGAAATCATCGAAGTTTAAATGAATTTTTTTTTTAATCTATGAATTGAAAATCAAATATTTTCATCAATAATTATTTAATGATGGATCATAAAATGTGATATTTTTTATTTTTTTATGTATGCATAAATTAAGATAACCAATAAATATAGATTGTGAAGCAATCTTAGATATGATGTTATATGTAAAAAAAAAATATATATATATAAATGCATTCCTGCCCCGGATGACCCGACTGTGATCAGAAATAACTGAACTAATGGACAGGAATTGGAAGCAACAAGGGAATATATTTAGTGACATGAGTCGCGTGCGATTCGTCGCACTGATATTGCTATTGTATCTTGTTTTTTTTTTTATAGCCCAACTGACACTCTTTGCCCAGAGCTCATAAATTAATAGCAATTGGCGCAATGTGCAACTGCAAATTGCCGGCTGACCAGCAGGGAAAAGATAGAAAAGAAAGATGCAACGACCCGATCGGAGATCTTTTGTGTGGGTTGGATACTTGTAAATATAGGAATGCCATGGGATAGCAAGGCATGCGGTTCATCACAAATAGTTAGAAAGAAAGTCGAGTGGAAATTAGTCGAACAATGGAACAGAGCTGCAAGTGTGTGAGTGAGTTGTGCAAATGCTGGACCAGGAAGAAATGTCTGGCACTTTGTTATGATCTCAGCACAAATTGAACCATGGTGCATTGTGGGTAGAAAAACATTGTATCTTATAGTTAAATGAAGAATACTATCTGAAGAGATATCATAGCAGAGGAATTCCATTATTAATTACCTTTTAGTTATTCGAAATTTTTAATTTAAAATTTTCTTTGCATATTCACGAATTTGTTTTAAGCTCTACCAAAAAAATAAAGAAAGTACTATAACATTTTCGTAGCTTCTTTTTCGTTTGCTAACCGGCATGTGACTAAAGTTAGAAACGCTTGTTAACTTTGGTTCCTTTCGATTCGATACGTTTACGCATTATTCACATGGAAATTCTTTGTATGCTTAGGACAATGACGCCAGCAGCGACCTAGAATAGAACAAACATATTCCATATAATTGGCTAAGCGTGTTAGTTATTACATCACACAGCGGCAGTGGCATTTCCCCTCAAATTAGGTATGTATGTACAAAAAAAAAACGGAGGCAAACAACAAGTAAGCCAAGTTTGGAATTCTTTCTGCCAAGTTGCATACTCTTGGGCTGAGAGGAATATTAGCATTTTGTGCGTGCGTCAACAGAATTTAATTTGATTCGTTTTGCGTTACGAAAAAAGTTGGCTTTGGCGAGGGCAAAGATACAAAAAAGTTTGTCAGCTCATAATTTATGAAACCTGTTGGTGGATTGTTGGAAATTGATGAGTGGATTATTCTGGTACAAGTCAGCAAGTTAATTATTTAATAAATCAACTTAAGAAGTTTTTAGTGCCAGCTACATATAATTAGTTAATTTTTAATTGAAAGCAGTTTGAAATGGCTCATTAAAATGAATTTTTAATTTAAAGTTGTATGAAATTGCTCAATTAATTTGTTGCATACTTTTGGGCGAAAATTGTACATTTTGAGATGCAATGGCCCTCAAACTGTTTTGCTTGGATTTCAGTGATACCCACGAATCTTTTGCTATTTATGAACTTGTCCTAGTTTACCGGCTTCTTAATACCCAGATCCAGATTCTTTAAGCCAAGTTCCAGCTAGGAAAGCCAATCGTTAAAAATTGTGTTCTGCCTTTGGTAACCCCTGTGAGTAATTTGCATGTAATTTGTTGCACCGGCACCTTCGGTCCCCCTTTCGATTTGCCTGCATCCATAAGATACAGCAGCAGCAAGTCAATACTTTGTGCTCGTTGGGAGTGCAAGAAAGATGCTTATCGTAGTGACAACAACGGCCGAGCCAAATTGGACGGCAACTGGTGGTGCCGTCCTGGCAGAAAACACTTTGCATATTCCTCGGTCCTCGCATAAAATATCAAGTTCATGCTGCGCGTTGCTTTGGGTTACCCGATCTCCATTGTGGTGGCTTCTGGTCTGTGGGATCATGTCTTCTTTTGGGCAAACCCCATGCCAGATCACTGGCCCAGTTGCCAACTGTTCCTGGCTTGTTTAACCAGAGCTTCTGGGCTGAGCTGGTGATCTGGTTTTCGAAATGCGGAAGCTGATCTTGTTGTTTTCGGTGTTTGGTGTTTGCTGTTTGGATACGAAGGTGTCATTGTTTGCTTTTGGGCTAAGATTGATTGGATTCTGAAGCTGGAGTTTGTCACCTATAGGGGCGGATTATAAGATAGTTCATTAAATTAAACATAATTGGGAAGTGCAATGTTACATTTACTCATTGAATACCAATATCAGAAATTATTTAAAAATAACCAGATAAATTGTAATGGTAAAACATATTAAAAGGAATTATTAGGACGGGCTTAAGTAGTTAATTAAATTAAAGATAATAGGGAAAATTAAGGAATGAGTCGTAACCAGAAATTGTTTATAAATATTTAATTAAATAAAGCAAAAAAAGCGCTTACAAAGCGATCTTATTTCTGCGATATTTTTCCCCCCAATTATTCTTGAACTTTTTCGATATCGATCAACCCACTTTCGGCTTTCTCCACCTACTTCACACCCATCTGGAGTATCTTTTGCACCAGCCCACGTCCACGAAGTTTTCTCCACACTCGCCAGTTAAACGCTTTTGGCCAACACTTTAATACCTTTAATTACGCTGCAAATATTACGGCTTCATGAGCGATATGCGATGCAATCTGGTGTTCAGAAAAGTAAAGAAAACAAAATAAAAACCACTGGCAGGATCCGCAGAGACTGAGACTGAGGCTGAGACTGGAACGGGGACTGGAATGTTATCGGTTTCCAGTGATCAGGGGAGCTGGAAAAGCAATTATACGCAGTGTGAGAGTGTAGCCGGATCCAAGATAGGTTCTCCCCTGCACCTGACCATGTGGCTGACTCCTCCGAAGTGCTCAGTTTACCTTGAACCTCGGCCAAAAGCAACTCCAAGCGACTTCTGTCTGGCATGCAAATTATTTGGTTAATAGGCGGTAATGCATTTCGTGACAATTTACAGTTTACATTTTGCAAATAGCTGCCCACGCGACCGAATCGTAAATATTCTATAGCTAAATCGTGTTTATTTTTACGATGTAGTAATGGTTCAGTTTACTGCCATCTGAGGTGTAATATATCAGTGGCGGTGCTACGGGAGTTGAATATAAATAGTTAACACGGCCCATTAAAAAAGAAGATGACTCACTGAGATCGAGGCAGTGCGTCAGGTAATAACAAAGGGATCCGCAAATAAATATTATATTTAAATTGGAATAAATCTAAAAGAAATTTAAATGCCTTATTATGCATAACATATAATTTTCATATACGAAGCCATTAAATTAAATTGTTTCATCATTAATTAGATATTAATTTTTATAAATCTACATGTTCAAGCAATTAGCTAAGGACCACAATGTAGCAAAAAAATATATATTTTTTTTATTTATAACTAACTTATCTATTTAACATTATAAAATTCGATATTAAAGCAATATTCCCAGCTAAGGCCCAAAAAAAAAAAACATATTTATATGATTTATAAATTTGGATTTTATTAGCTAAGGCCCACACAAATCATGTTTATATATTTTATATGAATGTACCAAAAAACGTTGTTTTATTATTTTATAACTAACATTGCTATTTACATTTATAAATTTGAATATTAAAACAATTTTCCAAGCTAAGGCCCACAAAAATTATATTTATATGAATATAGTTGGCATAGTTATTTAAATATATCAATTTGGATCATATTTACATATTTTATATGAATGTACCAATTAAATTCATTTTGTAAATTTTTAACTATCATGGCTATTTAATTTTATAATTTGAGTATTAGAGAAATTTTTCTAGCGCGAACCCACAAAAAATCATATTAATTATTTTATTTGAATTTAACAATTAAATGTAATTTTGTAATTTGTAACTAGTTATTTTAATTTATATATTGGAATATTTAAGCCATTTCCCCAGCTAAAGCCACCCAAAAAAAAAAGTTTATATATCTTACATGAATGTAACAATTAAATTCAATTATTAAAGTTTAACTACCTATCTATATATTCTGATCTTCACCTATATTCCTCCTCAACTTCAGTGACTTCTTCACAAATAGTGAAAAAAAGGATCAGACACATTTGTTAACCCATTAATGACCTCGTTTCTATATTGGTGTGTCTAACAATGGCAATTAATGGACATGCAACATAGTCGGCAATATTTTCTACACCACAGCGGATTCCATAGAGAGAACAGACAACTTTATTAGCTTAATTAAAACTCTTCAAAAGGTTCATCAAAGCCAGGGGCCTGGTGTCTGGTGCCCGGAGGAAAAGTAAACCTAATAGAACACATCCAAACCGAACCGAACCGAACTGAAGTCCATTGGATTCGCTTCTCTTGAAAAGATAAATGCGTTGAATGCCGGCAATTTAGCAACTTTACAGCTCCTCAGCTCTCTGTCCAGAGCTTCTAGCTAATAATGGGAGTCTATCCCCGGTCCACAGTTGCCCAGTTGTCCAGTTCGGTTCCAAACTCCCCAGTTGAATGACGTTTTACTTGATTGCAGTTAATTTCGCCCCCCCTTTCCACCGCCTCTGTCCCAGGTTCGAATGCAAATTCCGCAGCTACAGGCTCCTCCTCCTCCTTGGTGTTTGTATGAATTTGTTGTCTTGTGGCGCTGGAGCATCTCAAATGCAATTGAAGCCACAAACTTTTGATTGTTTTGTCCGGGCGGGGGGTTTGGGGGAATCTGGGGGATCTGGAAAATGGTCATAACAAAAGGAATTAAGTTGTAAAATGCTGGGAAAAGCGTGTTGAGCGTTTTTTTTTTTTGAGGTCTTCTTCTCGAATTCTCCCCATTGGCCAAGAATTGCGTGTATTCAAATTTTACGGATCATTAATGGGAATTTCGTTAAAGGGTTTTCTGGTGATCTCTGTGTTTATGGGATGGTTTGATTCTGGGGATTGTAGGGATTAGATTTATTAATTGTTATGGGAGGTTCTATATAATTGGATTAGGTCTGCTTAATGATTCTGAGATGGTAAGATGGAAAATAAAGAGAGACTGTGTTGCGACTGGTAAAGTTATGGGAATATAAAAGAATAATAATAATAGCTGAAAGCATAAATATAGGTAAATATTCAAAATTTGAATCGATAATCGGGTTTATATATTATATTAAACTTTTTTTTTTATGAAATTAAATATATTATCATAATATTTAAAATCATTTTTAGGCAAAATTCAAATATTGAACCAATTTGATAATTTTTCATAATATAATAATAATCAAAATAACAACTAAAATCATATCTAGACAAAATTAAATAAATGAACCTATAAGTGAATATTTTCTCGGCTTTAATATTTATCATCAAGATAATTTTTTCCTAGAAAAAACAAGAATAATAATAAACATGATAGTTAAAATCATTTCTACACAAAATTTAAAATTTAATTTATAAGTTAAT
>JAJJHY010003979.1:5039855-5066980 GCA_021224005.1 Drosophila setifemur
TAATAATATTTACAAAATATATCAGATTAATTTAAAAGAATGTAAAAACCTCATTCTTTTCAGTAAACTTAAAACAATTTTAAATAGTATTATCCTTATAAAATTAGATTTATACTAGCATTAAAATGTAATCACCATGTTTTCACAAAGAATCTGTCTTATTTAGCTATTTATTAAAAATATCAGATTAATTTGGAAAAATTAATTTAATTTTTTTCAGCAATTAGAAATACAAAAATTTAAGGTTTTTTAAAATGCTCATTTAATAATATTTTCTGATGCTACATAAATGACATGTATTGACATCTCCATTTAATTTTTTTTCAGCATTCATTTAAGGTATGTAGCTTACAATACCTCGTCAAGAATATACCCCTAGCTCCCGTAAATATAGGGTATCAAAACTTAGCCATAGTCGCAGTACGAGTTGAAGCAGCCACCTAACTCTAATTGGGCATAATTTAAATTCCGCTCGTGAGCGCCATGAATTGTATTTAACGTTTTGGCGCTTCCCCAACTTAGGACTCCCGGACTCGGATTCGGACTCTCCTCGGAGTCTTGGACTCCGCACCGGCGGTAAATTTCATTTGATTTTATTTGGTTTTTCTCAGCTGTGCCCAGCTACCGCAGCCAGGCGCTAGGAATAAGGAGCTCAGATCGCAGACGATGATCCTCCTCCTCATGAATACTTCCTTATTTGTTTCCACCTCTGCGAGGTGAATGTGTTTGTTTTCGACTCTTCGCTTAATTGGTTTTGCGCCTGAAGCTGCCCCGAAAACCCACTCAAAGATACTCGGCAGAGAGCGGAGCTATTGATAAAAGTTCGATGCCTTAGTTTTGATTAGAAGGCGGCTATTAGAAAATTGAATATACCATTATGTGTGTGTTTGGATTCGGTTGTGTGGGAAAGTAGTTAACCATAGGTAGTTATGTGATTTTTATCCACTAAATTGTTTGGCAATTGCCAGAGCTCGACAAATAATCGTGCCATTCTTAGTAGGTCGTTAGAGTGAGTGGAGTGTGAGGTCAGGGAGTGGAATGTATCTTAAAGAACGCAGAAATTAAAAAGAGAAAAATGGTGAATCTTGAAGTTCTAACTTCCTCCCTGATGTGGGTATTTATATATATATATATATTTACACGTTCTATAATGAATAGTGAAGTAAGACAAAATTAATCATGTAGTATAAGGAATAAATAAATAAAACAAAATGTTAAAAAAATATTTATCCTAAGAGCTACTCTTCAAAAAAAAGACTAAAGAAACACATTGTTTATTAAGCAAACATACCACTTTCAAATATTTATCCAGAGTATTTAAAACAGGAAGTGATCCTGTGATGCTTCTACACATTCCTAACCCAACAATGTCTCTTCATTCCAGGAAATCCTTCTCAGCATTCCAAGGCCAATGGCAGGGTCCTCGCCCTCCTTCGTCCTTTCATAAATCGTATCTGTGACTGGTGCACTTGTGCCAAACAATTTGTAAGCCATCATTTCAATTAAGATGCATAAATCACGCCGAAATCAGCAGCCTCATCAACAACATCATCATCATCGTTGCCATGATTATCCTCCGCATGCCCATCGTTATCCTCAAGTACCCAACTTGGGCACTTAAAGCCGGGCATGCGCACAACCCACAAAGGAAACCCTTTTATTTCCTTCCAATCTCTGCTCCGAGCTCGTTTCATTTGGTGCCGCCTTGGGTTCGGTTCTCGTTTCTGTTAAACGAACCAATTTAAACGGCGCATCGACAATGGATGAGTCCCGATGTTCAGGAGTGTAGGAGGTGTGGGTTGTTCTGGGCAAGGGCTACTCCTCCTCCTGCTCATCCTCATCCTCAACCTCCGACTCAATCCTGTTCAGGGGTATCCCAGGGATCGACAATCGGAGTGCGGAGCAATTGCATCTCTTTTTTTTTCAGCGGGCTTGAAACTGCTGTTTCACGCTTCGACAAATGCCCTTTGAGTAGCTGCAGCAGGGGCAACAAATTGAGGCAGATACAAAACGGAGAGCCCTTGTGGCATGTTCTGGGTTCCGCATAAATTGAAGAATGTATTTTCTGAGGAATTTACATTTTGATGAGCAAGTTGATTAAATTCGAATATTTAAATTTATAATGCAAAGTAAATATAAAAAAAAATATGTTAGTATGTCAAAGAGATGCCAGTGATTGTTTGTTATTTTATAATAATAACAAATTAAATTCACGAAGAATTGCTTTACAGATAAAATTCACTTTAGTATTCCCTTTTATTTGTTAAAATAAATTTTATAATAATATGAGTAATGCTTATATTATTAAATTACTGGCAGATACCAAAGGGAGAGCCCTTTTGCATAAATTGTCAAGGATATTTTCTGAGGAATAACAATTTTGATAAGCAAGTGAATAAATATCGTATATTAAAATTTATAATGTCAAGATTAAAAAAAAATTATTTTAAATTACAATGGTAACATTTTGATATAATTTACCAATGGTTGGACACTTTTATAATAATAACAAATAAAAGCACCAAAACTGAACAACTGTATCACAAAAATTGTAATGTAAAAATAAATAATATATTAAAATTATAAATATTTATTTTATTTCATTAGAGGCTTAATTTTTGTATGCCAATAGTTGCACATTTATACAAAAATAACAAATAAATTCGAGCATAATTGCTTAGCAGTAAAAATTCACTTTTGTAGTCAACAAGTTTTAAACTAAAAATAAAAATATTTTAATATGAGAAAGGCTTCTATTATTTAATTAAGGGCTTCATATCTTTATGACAATGATGCCCATTTTTTTATTAATAACAAATAAAACTCGTGGCCAATTGCTTAGTTGCTAGAAATCACTTTTGTAATGCCCAAAAACGTTAAGATACATAAATTATATATTCGAACGATTAATGCATATATTATTTATTTAGAGGCTTAATTTTTTTAGATAAATTTGAGATTATGCAATCCGGAACTTAGACTCACTAGTTGTTCTGACAGATATGTTCAGCTTTGTTAGCAGCAGCGTGTGGAACGCAAACTTATTAGGGACAACGAGGTATTTATGTAAGTGCCACACGATTGGGTTGCAAATAGCCGCGGGCAACATGAAACGTGCGCCAATGGGTGTATCGAAAGTATCGTTCGGGATATCTTTCGGATGCATTCGATGTGGCGTTAAGTGCCGCTATTCTTTGAACTCCCCGGGGGACCTTCACCTGCTGCTGAAATGCCGTGTCCACTTCACAAAGGCACCGCAAGGATAATCAGAAATGACCCTAAGCAGGGGGAGAGGGTCAGGACTCTCGACTTGCGCGAAACTGTCAAAACGGAATGGCAGACAAACAATAAAGTGGAAAACATGTGACGAGTCCTGGCAGCGGAAACAAGGAGCAGACAACAAAAGCGGCCTCAAGTGCAAGGTGCAATGTGCAAGGCAGGACTATAAATATTTTCTTAGTCACGCCGGGAATTTCCCCGTTTGAGTGACCGATTTTTCCCTTAGCCCCTCGGAGCTATTACCTGTTCAAGTGAAACTGATTCTCCAGCAAATCCAGGCAACAGGTAAATCATCCAACGATGAGAATCCCGTCAAGGGCCGAAGAGAAAAAGTGATCGGAGGAAGAGAGCAAATCGATTTCAGGTGTGGATCGTGAGTTTTCCGGTATGTAAACAAATCAGTTGATAAGCCGGCAATGAACTTTGAATAGTTTGGATTGAGTTTTAAAATTAAACTCTCTACAATTTAGTAGATTACATAGATGATAGAATTAATTATATATGTATGTAATAATTATGTTACTTGAATAAAGCAGAATCTGATTACCTAATTTAAACAAATTATGGTACTCAATTTGCACGTTCATAATTTTAAGCAACCGCTTACTTAATTAATTATTGAAGAGGATTTAGCTTTAATATATATAGTTTAATATATAGTTAATACAAAAATGCATTAAATATCCAAGAATCTCCTATTACATATATTAAATTTAAAGTTAATTGCATTCTTTTTAAACTATATTCAAATGGAGTATCCTAGGACTCGTAAAAAATTGGAAGAAAAAATAAAGAAATACAATGTCTAAAAATTGGTTGTGGAAAAATTAAAAAACATTTTATTTACATGATTTTTCATACTTACCTATTTTATAACACAATAAAGATCGCATTTAATAATATTGATTTTTAATACAACATCACATCACTAGTTAAAAAGAAATTGCATTCAGTATCCAAGGATCATTTAAAAATGAATAGCATTTTAAGAAAATTATTTTTAAATGGAAGACACAAAAAAATTACCAAAAATCGGTTGATAAAAGAACGAAATATAATAAATACAAATTTGTTATCGAAAAAATTTATTATTTAAATACTAGTTCTTTGTGTTTAGACTATTTTCGATTATTAATCCAAACATTGTATATTATCTAAAATATAATAATTTTCTTTAAGCCCAATTTTCCCACATTAATGAATACTTTACAGAAAGTAACAAAAGTCACATGTGAACTCGAATCAATAAAATACCGGCTTACTGCAGAATCGCTAAGATCAATAAAAGCCCTAATTAGAATCAAGCCGACGGCCAATAACCCAACCGAGGTGTTAGATTTCTCAGAAGGCCAGTGCAACTTCCTCCGTCTGCAGCGATCGAATGCGATCCACAATACTCACACACAGACACAGATACAGATACACACTCTCACTCACACACACACACACACCGGGGAGCGGACGATCCGATGGATGCGAGTGCAGCGGACTGCGATCAGTTCGTGTTTGACGGTCGTTTGCGTAGGACGCAAGACACGCGACGGGCTGAGAGTGGATTGAGATGGCTGTCTTGTAGATACTAGTGCTAGTGCCTTCGAGTAGTGCTGCGTCGTGCCCTGTGAGATTCATTTGTGTGTCATAAAAAATTAAACGGCAATTACGCGATAAGCCAGTGCAAATAAATAAGTGAATGCAAAATCGCCATCGCCATACGCCATTTCCGATTTTGCCAGCCATCCGACGATCCGACGATCCGACTATCCGACAATCCGAAAGTTCGAAATAGTCGTGTGCTCCTTTTTTTGTATTTGCAACTCACTTCGTCGAGGATACGAAAATAGCCGCGAAAGAAAAATGTTTGCTTGTCGCTGAGCAGCAGGAAAGTGGGAAATGTGTCTGAAACAAAAATAAAATTAAATAGCGCAAAAATGCTGAAGTAGAAAAGTTACAAAAAAAATAGAAGTGAAGAAAAATTGGCAAGACCAAATGCAATGAAAAAAAATATATATACGAGCGGAAATCGCAAATGAGCTGTAAAGGAAATAATAATAAAAAATAACAAAATAAAGAGATTATGAATGAAAATACCACGAAACA
Source organism: Drosophila setifemur (assembly GCA_021224005.1). NCBI lineage: Eukaryota > Metazoa > Arthropoda > Insecta > Diptera > Drosophilidae > Drosophila > Drosophila setifemur. The sequence goes on from JAJJHY010003979.1 coordinate 5,045,232, forward strand.
AGCTGAGCAAGCTTTTTAATTAAATAATCGAAAAGAGAAAAAGAGAAGTAAAGATCCAAGTTCAAAGTCATACTGCATAAAATGTGTTTCTAGTGCTTGTGTGTTTTTTTTGCTCAATTGATTCAGTATGCAATTTAGAAATTATATCAAATGGCCACTGGGCCTGCTCCTCATCCTCATCCTGTTGGCCATCCAATGTCAGGCCAAGAGGCAGCGCAAGCGACTCCAAGGACTCTCCGCCGCCAAGGAGCTGGGGGAATTCCGACTGCCCCTCAATGACAGCTCCTTGGAGCTCCATCAGAGTATTGTGTCCTGGACAGGAGTTCACATCCCTCCCAGCGAAAGGAAGAAGAAACGTCCACCGCAATCGTCGCGTCGGCACAAAACCAAAAGTGGCCTCCTCATAGAAAGTAACATTGCCGTTGAGGAGGAGTTCTCATCGGAATCCGTCACCAAGAAGAAATCACCTCACCGCCGTCGCAACGGAAAATTACAGAAATCAGGAGGAGGAGGAGGAGCTGGAGCTGGCAGTAAATCGAATGCCAATGGTAAATGTCTATAACTATGGCCGGGTCTTCTAAATATGGTTCCCTGATCGATTGTGCCTCACCAGAAGTTGCTCGCATTGCTCGCCTTCGGTTTCCTGGTCGCTGGTCGTTTTTCTGCCATATTTGGTCGCTCAAGTTGAAAGAACTTTCATGTGAAAGTTGTGACAGGAGGAGGAAGAGATTCTTTTTAATTTTTTGCCCCGTTCTTTATATATTTTTTGTTATTTTGTTATTTGTAACTCTATACGTTATTACGTGAGAGGTCCAGTTATGGTCCGGCAATGTTGTAGTTGTCGTCGCCCGGGTCTTTCCTTGGTTTACTTGGTCTCTGCCTTGGCCTGGGCCGGCCTTGCTTTTGTTGTTAGTTGTTGGTTGTTGGTTGTTAGTTGTTAGTGGGAAAAGAGCTTGGCTTAACTTGGCTTTTGTGTTATGTGAACTTTTCCTATTAGGAATATGAAGAGCTGGGTCTGAGCTCCAGCCAGCTGGAAGCTGATAGATCTCCGGCCATGGCCCTGTGCACTCTGGGGTTGACGGGGTGAACGTGTCTTTCTGCAGAGTAATGGAAAAGTTGCGTCCGAGTTTTGCAATAATTTGCATAGCCATGCTTTTTGTTAACATATTGCAAGTATTTGTTTTATGCAGTGCTAAGATAAATCGGACTCATTGTGGATTTCTTCTATATGTTCAATTGAAGATATTTTTCTTATCTAACTTTACTTTGAAAATTATTCAAAAAGATTAAAAAGAATGATAAATGGGAAAATATAAATATAAAATTAATGAGTATCATTAATCGAATGAATTTCATACTATTTGTCAGTGAATAATGTTCAATTGAAGATATTTTCATATTTATTCTTATTATCTAACTTTTCTTTGATAAATATTAAAAAAGATTAAAAAGAATGTTAAATTGGAAAATATAAAAATTATTAGAATTCATTAATTTGGTTCATCTTAAATTTGTCTTAAATTTAAATTTCTTTGTTTGAATTAACAAACTTTTCTTTTAAAGAACTTTATACTAACTTTGATGAAAAATTAATTACAGAAATCGAATTCAATTCACACAAGTAATTGTATATCCTCTGGTTGCTATTTTTCTGTATATCTCATTATTGTTTTTAATGAATGCCATTAATTAGCATCTTTAAAAATTGAATTTCTTGCTAATATCACAATAACGAAACAAAACAAGGCAGCCTAAACAAATTATTTATAATTAGTATCCAACTTTTTCTTAAAAAGCAAATATACAAATAAATATTTTTAGATCGAAGAGTTGACACTATTAATGTTTGTTTGTTTTGGTTGCTATTTTTGTTTTTAATATCTCAATATCTTACAAAAAATGCCCATCAATTATCATCTTTAAAAATTGTTCATCTCTCAAAACGAAGGCAACCTAAACAAATTACAGTATTACCTTTGTACAACGATTGGAAGGCAATTGAATTGAAATAGATGGGGAACAAAGGCGATCAACAAAGATGAATAGAGAAACAATATATGCACATGTTTATGTTCGGTTAGATGTACCCTGTAACCCTTGGCGATTGTCGCCGAGAGGATTGTGTGTGGGTTTGAGCACTTCAAGGCATTTGTTTGAAGAACCAACACATGACCCCGAACACCGAACCCCGAATCCAGAGGATTGAGGACAACAATAGCGCCGGGTCTGGTGTTGTTGCCTCCGTAATTGTGGTCGGCTTGGAGGTGGAGGCGGAGGAGGAACCCAACCGAACCGAAGCTAGAAGAGACTAGGCAGACAATGGTCGATTGTTAGCCGAGTCCCTGGAGAGGATAATTGATGGAGGCATGCGTATCGCATTTGGAGAATGCCTCACGCGCTAATAGGAACATATGTTTCCTGGGCCAAGAATGCGGGAGAGGGAGGCCGAGAATGCCTGGGATGATCAGACCAGACCAGATCTTGCACATATGGCCCTGGAAAAAAGGGGTTTATTAAAATATCTATCTCAACTGGCATGGTTATAAAACCTAAGTGGCTTATTGTGTCTGCTTTCTTGAAAGTTTTTGTCGTAAAAATTAGTTTCGGGAGGCGGCAGAACGAAAACAAAATTCGTTCACGCTCTTAAAGATACAAATTAAGCTTCCAAGATATTTTCAGAAAACTTTGTATTTGAGGGAAAACAATCTGGTGATAATCTTTTCCTAATGTTAGAATATATTTAATAGTGATTAGCCTAGAAAGATAAGAATTAATATTATGTGTGACTAATTTTGGGTAAAAAATAATACAATATAAATATTCTCAAAACTACTATCTAAATTTCTATATCTTTAAAATGTGAAATCTTTTCGAACAAAAAATGGTTTGTTATAATTAAATTGCTTACATTGAATGACTAGTTTTTCTAGGTTTACTTACTATTATTTGCTCACTTAAAAAAAAACTTCAGCTTGGGGCAACTTTTCAATAAGTAGTCGGTAAATAGATTTCCTGATGCGATAATGATTGCAAATCAATTCGAAATCAATCAATCGCAAATAGATGCAATGGAACACTTTTCAACAACAAAAGCCTTGAAGACATATAGTAAATGCGAATTGATCGGGCAAATTATTGACGATTATATCGAGTTAAGGCGTATTTATAACGCCCAGGCCAGACGATTGGCATTAATTGATTGATTGGCTTGTTTGGATTAGAGAAAAACGAAAGTTTCCCAATGGCGAAATGGGTCACGGATACAGATACAGATACAGAGATATCGAATGGATTGACCCACGCTCGCATTTCCGTTGGGATTGTCGGCGTGTTTTCCAATCAAGCGCGGAGATACTTGGGCAAACACGCACACTTTATCAGCTCATTAAGTATCTTGTGGATACATTCTTTGGACTGGAAGCGCATAAGTCATGGCCAACTCATATCCAGCTGCTGTTTGCTCACCGCCGCCGATCGAAAAGTGTTTGTGAAATGCATTCTCCATTGATTTTTCCCATTTTAACGTCTCGTTTCTTTTCGCTTTGGTTTGTTTTTGTTTGTTTCTTGTTAACTGAATTACACAAGGCCCAGAGCCGAAAAGCGTACTTCAGTTTCCTACCCCTTTTTTGGTGCTTCTGGAAACTTAGATTTGTGGGAAAATAATCGGCAGCCGGCTGTTGTCATTGAGTGTTATTTGTTTTTAATTTTTTATTGACATGTGAAGTTCGTAAAAGTTTAGTGAACTTTGCTTTATGGTTGGCTGATGGGTAAAAAGTATTGAACTTGAAGAGCTTGTAAAAAATATTTTATCTCGTTTATGATAGAACTAATGCACAAGGCTCTTTCGCGTAAAACGGAAAAATATTTAACCGAATTTATGACAGAACTGATGTTAATAATGTGCCAAGACGAAGGAATTTCTTACCACACATTTCCTCCGCTCTTTTGACCATGATCTATGGCTCCGAGATTTTCCACGAATGTTGAAGCATTTCCCTTTGTAACCCGGTCTTGTTTATCACTTATAAATCTCCCATTCTCACCTGCACCTCATTTTTTTGTGTTCCTTCCACACTCAGCCCCAGCTATATGCCCTTTGTTGTGATAATTTATTTAAATGCACTTTATAGATCGAGCGGGTAACACCTGGCCGGGGCAATAATTTGCGCTGTCTTAACGGAAATGCACAAAATGATGGATGCACCAGACAGCTGGCTGGCTAAGTAAATGCAACAGTCTACACTAAAAGAAAAATCCCCCCAATCTCAGACCGAACACATGTCAAAACTGAGCCAAAACAAAAGAGGGGAGTTGGTAGATGGAAGATGGGAAACACAATTGTTGAACTCATTAAAAGCAAACAATAGAGCGTGGAGCATTGTTCTTGTTCTTGTTCGGGTAATTCGATATTGAAACTTAATATATCTTTCAAATAATTCAGCCCAAGCCTTTGGAAGTAATCGGGCACTCCGGCAGCAACAACTCCAGTTGAACTCCAGTTGGAGAGCATTAAAATATTTTTATAGACCACAGAACGGAACAAACACAAAAACTAAGAAGCCCGGCGATCTCCGCATGTAAACAACACACAAATAACCGAAAAGGGCGTTTCGTAAACAAACCGTTCTGTGGACCAAACAAAAGATACTTTTAACACTAAACTCCGCTGACCAACAGACGCCACAAATGATCTATGGAAATTCCTCAGCTCTCAACTTCCATATCAACATGAGCGAAACAAAACGATTCCCAGTTTACACAAATGGGAACATTACTCTCCAGATACTTAATTGCTGGTCCAAGAAGAATCCCACCTCTCCCAAGATCCCCCCACTCCTCCTCCTCCTCCTCCTCCTCCTCTCAAGAAGTCTACCCAAAAGTCCAGTCCCACTGTGTGCGTTTGCATTGGCCATAAATTAATGTTATAGACCAACTTTTGATAAGACATTGACGCCGTCTGCTCGTCGGCGTCTTCCAGAACAACAACCACAAAAGATACAGAACAACAACAACAACAGCCCCGAAGATACTGAACCACAACAACTGGAAGTGGAACTGGGAGAGGAGTGACGACGGCCACCGGAACATTTAACGGGTCAGCTACGGCTGATGTCCAGTCACACGTTGCTCCGTGGAGGGTCAGAAGGTGGAGGAGGAGGTGGGGCTTAGCCCCGGGTTGGGGTCTTCAGGCCTTCCAGAGAGCGTATAACAAATTCGTAGCTCGTTAGTGCCGACACTTGAGATAAGAACGCAAAGATGGGCCAGCGAATAAATTGTTCCTAGTCTTCAGATTGTTTTTCTCCCCCAAATGTGGGTCAATTTAAAAGAGATTTGTGGAAGACTCTTGCTTAGAGACTCTTAAATAGAGGAAAATCATGCATAAGGGTCTATAAATATTTTGATTAATAAATTTAAATTTCAAATAAAATATCTTTTATTTTGATTCTGGTTTTGTATAATTTGTTTAAATAAAATGTATATTTGGTTGTAAACAGTTAGCACTAAAGATTAATTTATCAATGTATTTGGAATTATGTACGAACTACGCATTTAAAGATTACTGGGAATAATGAATCTAAACTGTAGAAAAATTTCCTCAAACTCTTTGATAATTTTTCTTGCATAGGGAAATCAATTAGAAAAAATAATGCATTAGGAGTTTTCAAAAATTTTGATTAATTAATTTGAATTTGAAATAAAATATTGTTTATTTTGGGTCCAGTCTTAGGTTTTATTAAAATGTATATTTTGTTTAAAAAAGTTAAATTATTGTTATGATTTCGGTAGCATGAATAATTATTTATTTTTGTCAATTAAAGATTTCTGAGAAAAATGAACAACATTAACAAAAATACAAAGTTCCATAAAACAATTTATTGACTTTCTTGCATATGGCAATTAAATAGAAACAAATTATGCATAAATGGTGTTTATATATTTTGATTGATTAATTAATATTTCAAATAAAATGAATTTTATTTTGAATCCGGTCTTTTACTTCACGTTTTTTAAATATATTTTTTTAAATAGTTATATTGTTTGTTTTAATAGCACTTAGGAATTATTTAAGCATACTGTTTGTCAATTAAACAAAATAAACCGATCAGAAAAATAATTCCTTTAAATAATTTCATGATTTTCCTCGATTGTTAAAAATGTTTAAAATGTTTTATGTGTCACAGAGCAAACTATATTATATTCTTAGTATAATTTTAAGTAAATATACAAATAATACAAATTATGAAATATATAAAGTAGTAATATATGATTTTCAAACCACTTTCGATTGAAAGTGATCCCCAGCCTTTTAATCAAAACCAATATTATTCCATCGCTTTGAGTTATCAGAATATTCCTCAACAAATACGGACTCTGTCAGTTATCACTAACAAATAAACTTATCTGTCTCAATCGGGTGACAGTGTCACTCAATCGGATATATCCCCGAGTGATCAGCAGGTTGAATGGAACATTTCCATGTTCCTCTTGGTTGTTATATCTTGTAACCCCTACCAAAACCAAGACCAAGACCAAGACCGGCCGGTGTCTTTATCAGACGGTTTGTCAATACTTTCGAGACTGATAAATGATCGTTGATCGAAATGCCACAACAACTGTCATTGAACTTCATTGATAAATGCCCTCAGGGAGTCGGGCCTGGAACTGAGGACTGAAAGTATCGGTTTGCGATGCAAGTGATAAGCTAAACACATATAGTATAGGATCTCCCAGCAGACTTGAGAATATCAGGTTTCAATTTCTACCTTTCGATGGTCCCACATCGTAAGGTGTCCGAAATAATGCCCCTCCGATCGTGGCAAATATATCAAAATTAAGTCCCCCTCCTGTCAACAGTTTCGACTTCCTCCCCCGAAAAGTCAATTGAGTTTCCCATTCCCAAAAAACTTTGGCAGAGATGAAACGCTTTTCCATTTCTGGGAAGGGAAATGCCAGTTTTCCTTTGTCGGAATCCCTTTAAATCCCTTCAGAACGGAACTGCTGCCAAAACACTCGAAAGTGCTATGTAAATATAATGGATCTCAATTCCGGGGACTAATTATGCTTTATTTTAGCGTTGAAAGAAGTTCTTCTCTCAAATGTTCGGGAATTGTTTGTTTTCCCCATCTTAGTGCGCTTTCTTTGAGGTGATTTTTGGTGTGTGTTTTCCCTAATCTATCTGATGAAAGCTTCATTAAAAATTAGCCGCACTGGTTGATCTTCATATGGTCCACAACTTTTAGGGAGAAAGTATACAGGATGTAGTTTTAATGTCTGAAATTAAGACCACCCGATTACTGGCTACTACATTTGGGTGGTACATTTTGGATAGTGTTTTCATTGTAAATGCATTTGTCTTAGACATACAAAATAAAGCAATTGCATTTATTAATAATGTTTTTTTGTAAGCTTAAAGGTTTTATTTTGGAGTCTTTAATTTTTGATAGATATTTTGATATTTCAAACTATTTAAATTTGTATGGTAAAAATTTGAAAGTGTGCACGTACTTGTTCATTACTCTTTAGAAGTACATACATTTTTATATAATTTAAAACAAGTTAAACGTCTCTTTTCAATAAATATTTTGATATTTTAAATGAACTAAAGCTTTCATTTATTAAACCGTATGATAAATACATTAATATTTCCAATGTATAAATATGTATTAAATGCGTTTATAAAAATATATATTAAAGAGCCTAATTTATTCATTTAAAAGGTATAAATTATATATATTATATAGTTTAAAGGTTTTAATCTCGTGCCTCTTATATGTTTCATAATTATTTTAAATATTTAAAGTAACTAAAGTTTCTGAAAACTGTTGATAAAAATCAAAACATTTTACTTATGATAAATATTCTTATTCATTAATCTTAAGAAAGTACATAAATATTTAAAATAATATTAAAAACACATAAATGCCTCTTAATATTTTAAAATAGTTTTATTGATATTTTAAATTCACCAAAGCTTCTTAAAACTGATGGTAAAATGTTTAAATGTTTCTTTACTCTTTTTTGTATATTTTTTAAATTAGTTTAAAAAAATGTTACGTAAAAGAGTAGACTCAAATGGTTTCTATTAAAGGGTATATCGATTGAACTTTCGATAAGGATCCCTTTTTTCCTCCACTTCATTTATCAAATGGACACCATAAACGATGCAGCATTTTTCTCTTGCCTCCTTGTCTTCTGTATCTTTTGCTCATTTACAAATGCGCCGACAATCAGCGACAAGTTTTCGCCAATCTATTTTGAATGCCGACGACGACGAGGAGCGAGTGGAGAGGCGCAACGGTGGCTCATCCATCAGCAGACTTTGTACAGACTCTGGATAAAATGGGTGAATAAGTACATGATGGGGGGCAGGAGTATGTATATCTACTGACAGACAGCTGCCGAAACGTGCCACCGAACATGAGTCACGCGTAGAGTGTGAAAATCTTGGGGCATCGTCACAGGGCTGTGGGGCAGTGGGAATACCCATGGAAAAATGCGGTCACGCCCATTCGGAGTTGGTGCAAAACGTTGCCACTTGAATAATGGTTGGAAAATGGAAAATGCGCGTTTTCCGCACACACATTAAAATGCCAAAATCCAGTTGGAGTCTGAGAGAAAAACTAATGAAACGACAAAACAAATTGTCGACAGACACGCGTGGCTAACACGCCGAAAGAAACCGTCCTGGAAGATCAGGTTCAGGTTTGTAGTTGGGGTTCGAGATCAGACTCGGATTCGGACTCGGGTTCAGGTTCAACTCTACGGTTGTCCACTGCCGTTGGCGGCTTGTCTCCTGGCTTTCTGCTCCTGACAGTCGGAATGAATTGAAACATTTTGGCATTGCCATTGATTAGAGTTCTAAATAACGCAACTGCCTTGTAGCCGGGCCAACACCAATCAATGAGAAATTGACACCATGCATGCAAAGTGGCCAGGAGAATCCCATCCGATCCGATCCAATCCAATCCGATTGGGATTCTCACTCGGATTGGGATCAGAGAAGTCGACCGACTCGCCTCGACACGACGCCTGACAAATTGCTTAATTAATGCGACTTGAAGGCTATTTGTTGGCAAAACCAGTTATTGACATTTCTTTAATGACCACTCGACTTTACCCTAAATTATTTCGAATTCGATTTCAATTTTTTTTTGCTGTGCAAAAATTGCTTTCAACTGCTGTCGGTATGTCATAATTATTTTGCGGTTTTTTGGGGCATCCTTGAAATAATATTTATGGGATGTTTGAGTTGTTTGCAAAGTTTTGGTCGGAGGATAATTTGTTACCTAATGATATTGATGATGATTTTTGAGAACAATATAAATTAAATGAAATCGCAAATTAGTCAAAAGAGGAATATTAAATTAATATCAGAATATTTGCTATTTGCTATTTATTCGTTTTTGAGCGCAACCAAGATACTTTTTTTTAATAATCAACATCTTTAGATTTATTATGTGAAAATATGGCATTTAATAAACTGCACTCAGACCGTCATAATTTGCATGTGAATAAATAATCTATGAAAAATAAGTAGCATAAAAAACGCAGCCAAATTTGAATTTTTTATGATCGACATTAACAGGATTATTTGGTAAAAAAAAGCCATAAAATAAACTGCACTGAGACAGTCATAATTTGCAATGCGATTTAAAAATCTATAAAAATAAGGAGCTTAAAAAGTGAAAATAAAATTATTTTTTTAATAATTAACATCAATATTGAGACATTAATAATTGGCAATGTTATTTAAAAATCTACTAAAAATAAGTAGTTTAAAATCGAAACCAAACTGTTTTTTTAATTATCAACATTGTTAGGTTTATTTTGCTTTAAATACCCCTTAAAAATAAACGGCACTAAAATAGTAATAATTTTCCATATGACTAAATAAGCTATTAAATATAAATAAATATTAAATAAAAATTTCCATAATCTTTTCGAATAGTAAAAGGTTTACGATCAGTAAATTGTTTGCCTATTGGCTTTGCAATTAGCTCAACCAAAGTTGTTAGATTAATAATCAACGTCGCTGTGGCTTAACTTAACTGTTACTCCGCTCAATTTGGCTTTTGAATTTCTCAGGCATTTTCGCATTCAACTTAGGAGTTAATTCCAGCACAACATGTTCAATAAAATCGTTAATTGCCACTCAAATAGCAACATTTTTGTGACGCAGACGCGACAGGATAAAGGCCTATCAAATGGCCATAACAACGCAGCCCCGTCTGGGGCGGAAAAGTGTGATGCAAACTGGTTGGATGTGGGGGCCAGTGGACAAGGCGATAAAAATTGGTAGTCAAAAACGAGAGATACGAATCATCAACGGCGTCAGGCGACAGGCAACGTAAACAAGCTAAATTAATGCAATTTCTTCAATGTACGAACAATTAACCAGCTCCTCCAAATGGAAATGGAAACGGAAGGGGCTGGCGGATTGGTGGACTGCCGGACTGCCTGGACAATTGGCCAAGCAACTCCGATCGGTGGCCAAAACGGCGGCGCCATCAAATGGTTTACATGGCGCCTGGAGCTGCGATCGTGGGCCGACATCCCCGTGACTCGGTCGGCGCCTTTTTACAACCAAAACTAACACGCTTACGGAGCATGTGCTAATTAAATAGTTTACAAGTCAACTCTGATTGCCAGGAAGGTTGGCAGCCCGGTTTTCGGTTTGGCCGCCTCCAAAGATTTATGGAAGCTTGGCCAAGACCAAGGCGGTCCGATGCTATTTTTTTTTTATAAGCCCAAATGGGACAGCTTACTTGCGGGCAAATGATTTGTTTACTGCCCGCCGATCGCATATAGCGTGTGCCATTAATGGCTGCCATTTCGAATTAACAGTCTTCGATGACCGGGCGACCCAGTTAATGCGGAGTTAACTGTCGGAGTTAACTGGTTACACGACAAAATAAAAAACAAGACATTAAACACGCTCGTTGGCGCTAATTTAGTGCGGATATGTTTGGCAATTTGGCAAAAGGATATTTATGCCGGATTTGAGAGAGTTTAATTATATTTTTTGGATATTTCGAAAAAAAACATATATTTAAAAATTTTTGTATCTACGATGTTACGTCATCTTAAATAACATCTACTTTTATTTTTTTGTGCTTGTTAGAAATGCCTTAAATCGCATTTAACTTCCTTTAATTGCCCCTTTCCACATTTGGTTTTTCTTATGTTTAGTATACTAATTTGGTTGAGGGGTATTTAATCTGGCTTTGGGATAGTTTAAATATATATTTGGGACTTTTTTTTTAATACATATATTTGTATCTACGTCATCTTGTCTTACGTCATCTTGTTTTTAAACATTATACATATATGATTTCTATTTTTGTGTGCTGTTCTGTTAAGCATACTACTTTGGCTAAAGGATATTTAAGCTGGCTTTGAAAGAGTTTTATTACATATATATATACTTAAAAATATACTTAAAAATTTTTCTAGCTACGATCTTACGTCATATTGTTGACAAGCTTGAATCACATCTGATTTCCTTTTTTGTGCATGTGAGAAATGCCTCAACTCGTCTTCTGCAACTTCCTTTAGTTTCCCTTTTCCACATTTGGCTTTTCTTATGGCTCAGTCTAGACAGAAGACATTGTAGGCGACACAACTTTTCAAGGGGGAAGATGACTCAGAGTTTATAAATTTAATTATGACATTACTTATTATGCGAATCTCGCCTCAAAAGACATAAGGCGAGTGCATAAGCAGAATGCGAATATTAATAAAATCTGACAGTTATCCCTATCCCTATATCCCCAGGGGATATCGAATATCACAAAGCTCACCCAAGGCCCACTCAGGCATAACTAATGAGTGCGATATGAGAGGAGGCCCCCAAATAAAACAAAAAAACAACTGAAAAAGCCAACTAAATGTGTTCAGAGCAGTGTTGGCTAACAACTTCGGGCCAACATCCAGGCCATATGAAGCTGAAAATGCATTTCTGTATTTCGAGTGATTGGCAAACACAATCCGGCCATTTGTCTCTCCCCCCTTTCCCTTCTAATGGCTGCACTGCCTCTTGGCTAATGGCTAAATGGCTAAATGGACATTTCAACGCCTTTTCGTGCAGTGATCGCAAGTGGCCGATAAGAGCTTTTGACTCATAAATCGTGATAATTATCGGATCACAAGTGCAGCGGAGGTTAACCCGCCGAAAGTATCTGAGTATCTGAACATTTTCATGATTTCGTGGCGGTTATTAAATTATTAAATGAACCGCTACACGAAAAGATCTTGCTGCCGGTTGCACAATTCTGATGCCCGATTAGATAAAAGCCAGCTTTTGGCACTTGGCCGAAACAAGTCGCTTAATTACAGTAAGAGCCAACTTGGTTATGGAATTTCCCTTACCTACGATTAGGATTAGGTCGTGATCTTGTTGGCAAATACTTTTAGTACCCGTAGTTGAAAGAAGCTACTGGAAGGTTTAATAATCAGGTATACTAAATTGTTGGGATAATTTAGAAACTAAAATAAAATAATGATCAAGTTGATATTGAGTTGAAAGACGGGAAGATAAGGAACTGAATAATAATGTCTCTGTTTATCTATATATTATTGTTTTTTTTTCTTCTTTTAAAATAAATAACTTACATGATATACTTTTAAATAAATTAAAGTAAGATCATGATAATTTTTAGATGGGAAAGTAGGAAAATATGCAATTTAATTCGGTTTATGCTGTCTTTTCAATACATTTTTCTTTCTATTTTAACAGAAACATTTCTAACTAAATCCAGTTATTTTCTTAAATTACTTCTATGAAATACACATTTTTTTTGACAATAAAGGCTTATACATATCAAGCTCTTCAGTTTTCAATATAACCTGCTAAGTACTGCAGAACTTAAATGTTTATCATAGCAAATTCCTAGCATTCCCATCTGGTTAAATGACAGTTGTGAAAAACTTTGTTTTCCATCTAATTATGAACAAAATCAGATCAAAACCGAATGCGACAAATTCAACACTTCATGGGGAATTTCACACACATAGTTTTCAGCAAACAGAGTTAGGTAAACAATTTTCCTTCCTTTCGCAACTACAGGCCAAACCAAACATCCGTCCAAACCAACAACCAGAAAGGGCCAAGAACTTTTCGCCAGGTGTGGTGCAGGTGACAACCGCAGAGAAACTTTTACGACGTCCGATGGGTGGAACGTTCTTAAACGCTTCTCCGGGAGGGGGGATCGGGGAATACACTTGAAAAATTAATGTACCCGGTCGGTGTTGGCAGCCGAACGCTTGACTTGTACTTGGAGGTTTTGGGAAAAATGCATAGACAAATGTCAAATATTTATTGAAAATAAACAAAACGGCTAACAAACAAACAAGCAAACAAGCCAGCAAACTGACAAACAAGACGACGACGACGACGGCCAAGGTGGACAGGGACATGAGGAGAAGGAGAAGGGGCTGGGGAGGGAGTTGCGTCAACAGATTTCCAAGAAAAGAAATGAAATGAAATGAAGGAAACTGACCAGAACTGAAGATGTTTGGTCATGCATCGGTGCAGAGGAGCGTTAAAAGCCGGGAAACAGTGGGAACCGAACGGGTTGAGATTGCTCCGACGACCAAGTGGTTGGATGCACGAATGCTGGGATCACTGGACGGATGGATGGATGGCTGGTTGGTTCGATGCTGTGTTCTTGTTGGGTCCCGTCCCGTCAGTGGGTGCTTCAAAAGCTGCTGACCGATGGTGAGAAGAACATGTGCTCTTCTGTCCACCACGTTCGCGTCTTTAACCCACAACCCGACCAACCTCTCTCTTTCTCTCTCTCCATGGAGCTACCGGCTTTTTCCCGACGTGTTCAAGTGGCATCCAGTCCGAGTTCTTGCCTCCATGTTCGGCCGTCGAGTTGTATTTTAGAAAAATATTTATCCACCGCCCGATCGCGATGATGATGTTCATCATGTGGACAATGTGGTCGATGACTCTGCCGGGTTATGCAAGTAATGCTTGATTTGGTATCGAAGACTGGTAGCTGCCACTCAATGGCCATTTCTTGTCGATCCGATGACTCACAACAACACAAGTTGTGTGGGTGAAGCATTCAAAAGGGGAAATACTGCAGTTGCGGTCTTTAAAGATACACACAGAAAAACGAAATTGACTTGAATAATATATAATATTTAAATGGTGTATACAAAAACTTATGAATTTACTATCAGAAATCAAATTTAGTATTGTCTTTCATTTAAATTTTTGATTACGTTTTCCTTTAAACTAATGTATTTAAATACAATTTTGATGTTCACTCCTATTATTATTATTACAACATTAAAAAATGTTAATTGTATTTAAATAATTATTTTCTTTTCAAAAAAGAAACAATCTTTCACTTGTGAAAAAAAAACTGAAAGCATGTCTTGAATAAATTATGAAAAACTTTTAAAAACGAACTTAATTTACTAGCAGAAACCAAATTTATAAAAATCGATATTCATTTCTATGATCAATATTCTCACCCATTAAAATTTTTGATAACGTTTTGTTTTAAACTAATATAATTAAATATAATTTCAACGATAAATGTATTAATCTGAAGTTTTTAGTGAATTATCTTAGGCACTCCTATTATATTGTGAGTTTTTTGGTTAAATATTATACCGTATTTTCTTTTTAGTTTCTTCATTTGGTATTAAAAAAATAAGTTTGAAGAGTTGAAATACTATAAATTCTGCAGAATCGTAAACTTCGATTTTCATTCATATTATTATTCATACATTTAACAAGTATTTATTTAATCAAATATTTATTTACTTTTAACAAATGGAACTATTATAATGGAAAACTCAAGGTGAACTAAAAAGTAGAAACACCCATATTGCACCTTCAGACTTTCCATTTACCGACCATTCCTGATTAATTAAGAACCATTTTAGACACTCACTTGGGGAGCAGGGGGGAATCAGACGGTGCTCCAAGGGAATGCCTCGATCCGATCCAGTCCAAATCCAGCTGCTGCATCTGCCTCCGGAGGTTGAAAGCATTTCACTGTTCTCCTGCATTTCATTCATACTAGCATCGACAAGGCGCATAAAGTACTGAAATTTGTTCACTATTTTTGGACAGGCGACTGTGGATTTGGCTATCTATCCGCCTTGGCCCAGCTTTGCTTGTTTTTCTTGTGGCCAATTATGCATACAAACCGACAGCTGGAGGTAAAAATTACAGGGGACTAGACCATCTCGCCTCCATTTCCATTTCCATTTCCAGCTCCAACTCCACATCCAGTTGCGGTTGCTCTCGGGTTGCTTATTAAGTCGTTTGGCGTTGTGTGCCAACTTCAAAGTTTGTGAATTGCCGAGTAGGGATAGAGATAGACAAGCTGCTGTTAGGGTAATCTCTAGATGGTTAGCAATTGGAATGCTTCCTGTCAGAGAGCACCATTCTCGTGTCCAATCAATTTCCCAAACGCAATCTACTTTGCATACCTAAATTGCGTTGCAGAGTCGCAATAATTCCTTTCGGTAGCCCGTATTTATTCCGTATATATATATATATAAATTTAATAAAGAGAAACCCAAAAAAGGCTGGACGGCCAGACTCTTTCAAATTTGACAGACCGCCACTGCCAAAGGAGTGGAGTCTGGAGCTGGACGGATGACTCGATTTATGGCTGGGGAAGTAATCAAAAATTGTGGCCATAAATAGGCTTCACTGCCAATGGAGGGCTCTTCAGTTGGGAGGCTTTTGGCCAACGGCTCAATTACAAAAATGGCGACAATGGAAAAGAGTTGAAGAGCCGAAGAAGACGAGGATGACGTTGAGTTATTTGGGAAGTTGGGGAACGAACCAGACGAAGCTCTTAAAATTAATGGAATATTTTCATACTTATTATGGGAAAGTAATCAAAAATTGAGAGTAATTCGGGGAGTTTAAATAACGAAAAGGAAAGATCAATTAAATATTATCAACACGTAATTTCAGCTTATTGTAGTAACTAAAATTTTACTAAATTTATCAGCATCTCTTAGTTTTTAGTTCCCAGTTGAAAAGTCATCTATAATTGTCAGTCAACATGCAAATCAATAATTTACAACAGAGTTGTTTTAGAGTTTCACTTTCACTAGGGCTAAAGTCTTTCAAAAATAATAAACCCCAACAAAGCTGACTTACAAAAAATGAGTTTCCATTGAGAAAAAAAAACACAAGATACATTGCTCTGGGCAAAGTTCAGGCATAAAGTGTTAAAAGCGTGAAAAAAAAACAAGAAAAACTTATCGACAGCTGTCAAAGTCGGTGGAAAACCGGCAAATGGCATTTAAATGTTTTGACAAATGACAAATTTGCGGTAGCCAAAAACAAAAACACAAAAGTTAAATAACTGTTGAGAGCTGGTAACTGGAGGCTGGAGGTGGCCTTTTCAATGGAGGCACAACACCCGTCTAGGCCTCCTCCTCCTCGTTTTGGCCACGTTTTCCGGCGCTGACAGCTTAAGTGAGAAAAGTTTCGCTGATTAAATTTCTTGACAAATCGAATGCGCCACAGAAAATGAAAATATTTATAAATTTTCAATGAACCTAATAAGAGCTGAGTTTGGGCCACATTTTTCCAACTTTCAAATGATTTGTTAACACAAAAGATCTTTTACAAAAGAATTCTTTGGCTTGGGATATCTTTGCTTTTTTTCTATTCCCCACTTAACCCATTGAAACTTCACTTTCGAGTTGCGAACTTTTCTCATTCGACCGAAAGTTTCTTTGGTAATCCTCCCTATAACTTATATGCCATTTTACTGCAATTACGTCAACATTTTTGTCTTGTTGCCAAAAGTTTCGTGTTGACAATTGGCCAAAAGAGCTGGGGAAAAGGAGACAACAGAAGCAGGAGCAATTCGGAGCTACCAACATTGCTACATGCAAATGGCATACCAGGTCAACATTTGTGCACCAACTAAGATACAACTGCAACTGCAACTGCAACATACACAGCAACTGCTGCCCAGCAGCAGCTGCTGCTGTTTTGGTCAGAGATAAAGTTTATCTCGAAAAGTTTCCCTGTTTGGTTATCTGCGCACACCGTGAGATACTTTTGCATTTTTCATGCCTTGCCGGCCAATCAATAATAATTCTCATGGCACAAAGTTCAGAGCAATCCGGAGCAGCTGCTAGGTTGGTAGGTGATTTATTGGCCATGTTGTCTTGAGGGCTTGTTCTCGACTTGTTCGGTTTAAGCCATTTAATTGATTGGCCTGGGAAAAACTGTCAGACTTTGAATAATGGAGCAGGAGCAGGAGCCAGGAGCAGCAAAGTTCAAAAGGAAGCCCGAGTGCGGTGGCTTTGATTGAAACAATATGATTATGGTTTGATAGACATCAACTTTAATTAATTGATCGCAATCTTTAAAGTGGCTTCTTTATTCGCAATTGGAAGACTTCAAGAAAAAGCTTCAAAAGATATGCAAATATTAAAGAGAACTTTATTAAGAAATTAAAATTTCTATATAGCGTATATCACATACATGTCTGAACATTTTTCTTTAGTTAATATTACTCCAAATTCATTTTAATTATATCACTCTTAATAATATTTTAATGTATTGTGCACTTTAACACAATAATATATATTGTATACTATATTTAAAGAGAATTATTTTCATATTTATTTTTTATAGAGAAGAAAACCCCGTTCTTATTCCTCTAAATATAATATTAAATTATTATTGAACAATTGATTATATATATAAAACAATTATACAATTATATGGAATTATAACATACCCATTGAATTGGGCCCAGTTGTAAGATTTATTTTATATATTATTTATATAGTTTTCTTAAATTAATACAAAGAAGATACATAAAATTATATACACATTCAAAACTGTGTAAAAAGCAATATTTCTGTATATATGAAAAATCGTAAATTATTTTAAAATTTTTAAAAACTGTTCTGCAACTCATAATAACCTATTAAACCTATTAAAAAATCAATAATTATTACCTATTTTTAAGTTATACCTTGATCTGAAACTCCCATTAATCTGCTTAACTTATCTTTCAGCTGTTCGATTACTAAGCAACCTACAATCGGAGGAATATTCTGTCACCGGATTACCGAATGGACTATATCCTCCCCACTTCAACGTGGCTCCCCGGGCCTCCATCTCCGTGAATGCAACATGTGGCCAGAATGGGGCGGAGGAGTACTGCAAGCTGGTCAACGCCGATCCGCATCGCAAATTGGCCAAACAGTGTGGGACCTGCAATGCCCATTCCTCGGATCGGGCCAAGCAGCGTCCAATTCAATCCCTGATCTCCCCAGGATCCGAGGAGAGTTGGTGGCAATCCCCAACGCTGCAGGGTGGCCGACATTTCGAGTATGTGACCATCACTCTGGATCTTAAGCAGGTGAGTCAAAGTTGGGATCGGGATGGGGTTGGGGATGGCAGATCTCGGATTCCGGGCATCCGCTGTCATCCAAGCCATCGGTAATTGCTGGAGCTGAGCTCTTGTGACAGGCGAGCTGTGATCCAGTTTGTAATTAAGCCGCTGACTTGTCACTCATTTACAAGCGATTTAACGCCAGGTCCATGATCTGTCCCAATGGAACTTGGAAATACGATCATCGCCAGATGCCAGTAACCCGTTTGATGCCTGGTCAATTCTAATGCTCAAAGCGGCCAACATAAATTGGATTTGATGCAGTTTTGATTAAGTCATATTGGCTTACAGACACTTTCATTTCCGCTATTGGAATCAAGGGGTTTCTTTTTTAGAGAGTTTTATTCCAGGTGATTAACTCAATAAGAAATGTTTAAGAAACGATTTATTACTTGTTTCCAAACAATTGCTATAAATAAAATTGCATGGACCGCCGTGAAGCCATCAGTTACCATATTTTATTTCACACTTCCCTTTTTGGATCTCTGAATCTCTATTGGGTGCTAATCGTTCTCCGATAGTGTTAATTTGAATTTCAAAGTGCACTCACCCACAACGAATCTTCGGCTATAGAGGCGATAATGTGCTAAAAAATAAGCAGGGAAATGAATCAGAGAGTATATATATATCATCTGCTTAGCATCAGCCGACACAAAGTTGACATTTCAAGTGCAGCTTGCACTCGAGTCTTCCAATGTTTTGATATTATTCGTTCACTGCCACATGCCCCGATTCATCCTATACCATATACCATACCATATAGTACAGCAAGCCATACAAAGATGCTGGGTAAGGGAAAAGGGCAGAAGGAACCAGAACCATTGAGTGTGCACTTAATTAAAACGAGAAGTTGCCAAAGAAGAGGAGGAACATCCGCAGTCTCTGGAAGTATATTAAAATTAAAAACATTGTTTTTGCATATGCCTGAAAGTATGAAAGATTTATGACAGCCATGCGTTGCCCTCGGAGTTTATTAATAAATTCCTGCTAATCTCATCGCTCTCGTGCAAAAAGAGGGTCTTTACCGGCAGTCGCAGAAATATTTAAATTGGTCGCTTCACTTAATTAATTCCGACAGTATCTATTTCTAGTTGGCGAAACCCAATCCACAAAAATGTCAAACCTTTTATGGAATTCGGTTTATTTTTGGTAGCGGTTGTTCAACTAAAATTGTTGGTCTGACAACGAAAAATAAAATTGTATTGGTTCCCATGACTTTTCCGGAATGGTCAGAGGAGTCAAATGGGGGGCATGTGTCAAAATTTTCACGCTCTCATTATGCTGATTTGCTTGATTGACAAGGAATATAGTCCTAGCAGCCTGTCTGGAATATTCTTTAAAATATATGGCGTTGATTTGTTTATTTATTTGTGATCTGTCATCGTTTAAAAAATATTACAAGCCATTTTAAAATCACATATCCGGATATAACCATTTAGAATTTACTACAATTAAATCGAATCCGTAAATTTCCTTGTTGTGTATTTTCTTAAAAATTCATGGAGTTGATTTGTTTATTTACTTCTGAAATACTTGGAAATAAATCTAAAAAGATGTTAAAATCACAAAATTAATATCCGGATTTCAACATTCACAATTTACTACAATCAAAATCATAGAATAAAATAAATAAATATAACAACAAATCAAGTCAATAAACTCACTTGTTGTTGGATTTTCTTTAAAATTTAAGAGTTGATTTGTTTATTTATTTCCTACCTATCATCGTTTGAAAAACATTTAAAAATTACAACATTTATTTCCTGAATTCACTATTAATTACAATGAAATTCATGGACTTTACCATAAATAATTTATACAACAAATCGAGTAATTAAATTCACTTTTTGTGAATTTTCATTAAAATTCTTTACATCGATTTGTTCAATTATTTTAGATCTATCATCGTAAGGAAAAATCACAACAAATTTCCAAATCACAATTTACTACAATTAAAACCCTAGCCCAAACATAAATAAATTATACAACAAACTGAGAAAGTATATTCCCTTGTTGTGAATCTTCTACAGCTGCTGCCTGCCCCATTCAATACAAATTTATTTCGAGTCTCCCCCCTCAACAAGTCCACTAATTAGTTATCTCCACAATTAAGTGTTGTGTGTGATTTGCCTGTGGGAATAACTTAAACATTTGTCGCAACTATTTAGAAACACATTAGAGAGATCTCCCTCTGTGTTTTCCCCCTAAAAACAACAAACCAACCGAAACGGAACACAATTTATGACCTCTGACGAAAACTTGACATTGACGTTTGGTTGTGTGTTCGCTTGTTTCATGGGCGACAAAATCTCTGGGACTGGGACTTTGGAGCACGGAGTGGATTTTAACAATTAGACTAATCGAGTGATTTACAACAACAGCCAAACTGGATAGGAACGACAGGCGTGTGTCAGCGATTTGACAGCTTAAAATATTTCTCCTCATTGGGCTGGGCTGGGAAAACGGCGACAGACTCCGCCAGTCCTCGCAGACCGGTCAAAAAAAAAAAAAACAAAACTATGGCCAGAGCAAACTGTCAGCCCGTCTATATAGTATGTCGCATTGTCAGTCAGTCAGGCAGTCAGTCAGCCAGTAAGCCATCCAGTCTGTCAGATGGCCAGTAAGCAGTCTGTCAGCCTGTCTGTTCGTACAACAATGTCTAGATTTATGCTCCGACGGCTTCGTGGAGCGCGTGACTAATTGAAAGTCTACCGAGAATTCTACCAAGAACGCACACAGTGGCGCTCAAACTGTGATGGAAGTTCGAAAAAAAAACATGTTAAGAAAGGAAAGCAAAATGGAAAGTGAACTCTTTTTAGAAGTAGATTTTGAAATTTATTTTATGTAATTATTTCATGCGCTACAAGAAGGTATCTTATAATGTAATACGTATATCACGATTTGGGAAAATAAAAATAAATTAAAAAGTAATCTTTATATCTTGCTTATTTTTATTTGTATTTTAATTGTTATTTTGTATTTTCTCTCTCTTTTTGTTTTGTTTTAATTGAACAACTTTGTTTTACACTTTTCACTTAACCCTTGTCTATGCACTTGTTTTAAAGTCATATTTTATTTATTTGAAAGTAAAATGTTTTGAAATTTTTGTAGTAGAAGTTTTGAAATTTAATATTATTTTTGGAGCTTTAGTTGTTTATTTTATATAATTCTTCCATGCGGTACAAGATGATATCTCTCTGTATATATACCTCTATATGCTACAATTTGGACAATTTTATATTCGAAAAATTGTGTATATAATATCTATAATAACTTGGTTATTATTATAGTATGTAGTATTCAGTTTCAATTTTATTTTATTTGTTTTGTTTTAATTTTTGT
>JAJJHY010003979.1:5067112-5084557 GCA_021224005.1 Drosophila setifemur
TTATTTGAAAGCGAGTATATTTTACCTTTTCATTACATATATACAATATATTATAATTGTATAAAAATTTTCCTTAGCCTTCATATTTTACCATTTTATTTTTTATGCTTTGAGTTTTACCGAAAAATATTTCATAAAATACGAATTTAAGAGGTAAAATATATTTCTTTATTCTCCAAAAAATATTGACTTAAGTTTAGCTCCAGCCCTGGTAGAATCTAAAAATCAGTTCCTTTTTTTGGCGGCAAACATCTGACCAGACCAGATACGTCTATTTCCAATTGGAAATGTTTTATGTTTGTTTTGGGGATAACTTTGTTATACAGACACTTAATTGCTTCATTAAATTTAACCAAATTTGGCAAAAAATAAAATCCGAGGGGCCGGTCATTTGGCATCGCTATTGGTTTCGTAACTGTAATTCAAATGTTTGACAAGTTGTTGCAACATTTGCAGCACGGCAGCAACAACTCGCGGCAAACAGAAACAAATGCAACAACAACAAAAACAACAACAACAAGGAGCAAAGCGTGTTACAAGCCACGTACGAGACGCATTTTAGGCACAGCAATTATTTTAATGGTCAATTTATTTATTTGTTTTGGCTGCGATTTTGGTTTTTGTTTTTCGTTTTTTTTTTCGACATTTTTCTCTGAATTTGCCTTTTAAAGAATGCTTCCTCTGTTGTTCGTCGTGGCTGCTGCAGCAGCATTTACTGCATTTGCATGAATTTCAAGAAAGCCACATTTTTTTGGGTTGGGACTTTAACGTGATTGAAGCTTCGCTTGAATTGTTTTCATGTCATTTACCAGGAAGCGAATTGTGTTTTTTAATGGCCAAAATCACGTGGAACATAAAGGGTGTGAGAAAATCAGGAGGAGAGTAAATAATAAAATAATAATAAATAAATTAAAGTGCTCGTACCACAGAAATGTAAGTGGGATAATTAAACTTTTTATTATATTTATTAATTATCTACAAAGTTCAAACTGATTTGGAGTAGATTCAAGCTTATATTTTGTTGAATAGTTGAATTAATAAAAATTGTATGAGGCAAAAAAACTATATTTATACTTATCATTTATTTTTAAGTATCTACAACTGATGTGTATTAAATTCAAGTTCAGACTTTGTTAGCATTATACCTTTTTAAATAAATATTTGGATTATTTATTAATGTTACACAGAAAAGGTAACTTTTGTTAATTTCGAATCAAAGAACTCCTAGCTTAAAAATAGAAATACAATAATGAAACTATCTCTAAGTATATCCAAATCTCCAACTGATCTGAATTAAATTCAAGTACAGATTTGCTGTTAACATTATACATTTTTTAAATTAATAGTTGGTTTATTTATCACTTGTCAAAAGTATGTAAATAAAGTGCAGTCGAGAATTTATTCCGAACCACATTCCTTGGGTATTTAAAGTATTTGGCTTAACATTTATTAAGCTTTACACCGTAGCAGGCTACTTGTTCAATTGGAATAATAATCGTTTTTGTTTTTTTTTTTTCCTTAACTCAAGACCAAACAAGTTATTCAAAACTTTGCCCATTCTTGAGCCGCATTAATGCGCCAATTTTTTGGGGAGAGATAAAAACTTGCAGCAGACACAAAACTTTCAGATACTTCAGTGTGAGCTACGGACACGTCGGAAGGCCCGAGTGGGAGATAGAGAAAAAGTAAGACAATTTGCAAAAATATATAGATATTCACGATGGACTCGTACATGTCTGCCATGTGGGTTCATTCACCATATTATCTAAAAGCGTGCCAACTCGAAAAAGGGGGGAAAAACAAGAGATTCTGTTTCTTCAAATGGGGCAGAAAACTGTTTTATATGCCAAAAAAATATGCTCAGATAATATGCTGTCTAGCGGGTCCAAAAAAAATAAAAGCAAAAATAAAAAAAGCGAAGCCCTCAATTCGTTGTCTTTTATTTTTGGTGTTTCCGTCTGGTCTGTCTACTTCAATTTTTCGCTTGTTTATTTTTCAAAATTTTACGATGCCATAAGTTTTCTTTGGAAAGTTCTAAAAATTGTGAGTAATTGTGTGTCTTTGCCGCAGAAGCTTCCTGTCATGCTCGATGGATTTCCTTCATTGGGCGATAAGTATTCGAATGCCATTAATGTTAATTTATGTAATTAACAACACGCCATGTTTTTCCCTTATCACTCAACTTTGTTTATCATTTTAAATTAGCGTTTTGACTATGCCTCCGTCTCGTTTCCAATTAAGTTGTCTCGGCTGAATAATTTAACAATTTTGTTAGAGTCCCTCTCCGACTTGGCCTTATCAGTTGACAAGAATCTGGCAACAGGTTTTCAGTGCCTGAACAATAATTCACTGGCTGGGAGAGGAATCCGATGGGCAAATATTTGTACAACCCGTGATCCTCATCAGTCCATTGTAAACAAGTTTCCTGCAGTGGCCGTCAATTGGTCCAAAACTGATAAAAACGTCAAAGTGTTACCCTTGAGGCCTTCACCTGTTCATTCATCGATTGCAATCTACAACGATTTTCACATCTCCTTTTTTTTTTGCACAGGGTAGGAGGAAGAAACCATCTCATAGTTCGCTTCCTTTGACTCGAACTTGTTTTTACACTACTTTTAGAAGGAGAGAAGTCAGTTCAGAAGCTCTAGGAAGGTGCTCTTAAGTCGATTTTAATATGAGCAACATAATTCACTGGAGATAACTTATCGGCATGGTTTTATCTTATAAAGTTCGGTGGCTAGGTAATCGGAAAGGATAATTCGATTTTAAAACCAGACAAAAATATCTGTCATTTCTCTTTTTCATTTCTTGGATACTTATAAAGGTTCTAATTTTGAAAAACTCATATTTATGCAATAGTAAAGTTTTATTATTTTGTATTCTTGTGGGTATATTTGTTAATTGACAGGGCTACATTACAGCGTTAAAGATACATTTGAGCAAGATTTAATGAAATAGTTTTCATTAAATAAATAAATTATATTGGACAAAATATGGTTTTAAAAATAATTTAATGTACATAATTTAATAAATGTTTTATAAGTTTATTTACTTTACTGGAGACTAATGGTAAGATTTAATATTTATATACAAGTATATTACATTTTAGGAATAAGACTAATTAGATTGGTTTTCTTTTAATTCTTAAATAAAATCTACATATTCATATTAATCTCCTTTATATTTTAGTAGTTTTCAGTATATAATCATTAACTTATAGTGATATATTTTTTTGTTAGCGAATTGACAGCATTCTATTCAAATTAAATATAAAAACTAATTGAATTTAATTTATTTGTAAATTTATGTTAAATAATTGTTCTTCATCATTGTGTTCACTTTTCTGAGCACGCTAATATTGATGTTTTGTTGTTTTTTTAGGTATATAGGACACTTTTTGTCCAGAGATGAGTGTTTATATTCAGGGTTATTTCTTGCAGTGCAATTCACGCAAGACAGACCATTTTCGCATAAATCCATTTGATCATTTCGAGTATGTTGTTCCTTTCCACATTTAACGCATTTCCTTGTGTCAGTGCAGAATTTCTTACAGTGCCCAAATTTTAGACAATTTCTACATCGAACAGGTGTAGGGATATATGGTCTTACCACCAATTTTTCAATACCGATTTCTATTTGCATCGGCGGAATGTGTGAGGAGAATGTTAAAACGATGAGTCCAGTATCCACAAGATTTCCTCCGCGTTTTGTTTTAAGTTTTCTAACTTCACAAACTGCGACGTCATTCAATGCATCTAATATTATTTCTTCATTGATGGTTCTCAATCTATTCGAATAGATTACTCCCTTGCTTTGGAAATGAATTAAGTCGGGAAGAGGGTTAACTTGTTCTTGATTTGTTGTTTTTATTAATAAGGTACCATTGGGATTTGGTTTGCACATTTTAACTGTGCCATCGCAGGCAGAGTCGATGAAGATTTTAAGAATGCCTCGTGGGACACTGCTCAAGGACTCATCCGTTCCGGTGTTCCTTTGCATAATTAAATAATTATCTTCAATGGATCTCATTTTGTTCGTTTAATTTAAACTGGGATTGAGCTAACCGCACAACTCGTTGGCAGTTATCCTTAAACTGCGATGGCATTTTTCTCAGCACTTCTTTTTATAGGAACCTCATTAATGAGCAGAAAGGATTATATTTTGAATTGTTCGATGCACTTGACTGTTCGAAAGCTGTTCAATTGACTCTTGGTTTCTATTCAGTAGTCTTTTTAATAAGGGGTTGTTTAGAATTCTTAGGTATATTGCATTCCCAAATCAAATTAAGAACTAAATAATACATTGATTCCTGCAATGTCTTTCATCGTTTTAATACTTAATAATAATGAAACACATTTTAAAACAATGCTTATTATCTGCGTTTTTACTTAAATCTTTTTTAAATGTGTTCTTATAATTTGTATGAATTTTTGAATTTGTGAAGGAAACTCCATAATACTTGCAATTTTAAAATAGTTCAGTCTCTACTAGGTATTTCTTAGTCGACTTTAGCGATAATTTGTATTCTGTTCTCTGTCCAATTATGGGTCTCCTAAACCCTTTCGGAACATATATGCATATGCACAGAAAAGCTAACTAATAGTACCACTTGAAAGCTAAAACTCATTTCCATGACTCCTATTATTGTTTAGCTTTAAGTAATCCGCAACCCGCACTGCGGTCATGTGTTGGTAATTAACGACACACTTAACTGGGTAAAGATTCCGCCGGATTAGTTTTATTACTGAGATACAAAAATAGTTCTTAAGCCAATTACTAGTTAATCATAAAATTCAAATAATAAGTAAATTGAAATATTCCTAATATTTAGATATCAATTAGGAAAGAAAAATATTTTAAATTTTTAAATCGCGTATAATCAGGGCATAAACTACTCTGCTAAATATATTGGAAAATATAATATAATTTATCACATTTAAATTCAGATAAATAAAATGTTGCTTAAAAGGTAATCATTAAATAAGTCCGCATTCCATATAGTTTTATCTATTCATGAATGTATTGCTCTGTAAAAACATTAAAAATAACATTGAATATAAATAAAATAAAGAAACAAATACCTTCGCATAGTAGGGATGCACATTTTGTGATATTTTTTGGAAAGCAGGTACATACTGCATATGTAGATGCAGATATGTTTATGCGAATACAGATATATTTATTTGCCGGTCGCCTTCACTTATTTATTCCGGTAATCTTATCAGTTTGACAGCCGCTGTTGTTGCTGTAATCGAATACAGGCGGCAACCAATATGGAGAACGCACGCATGTGCAGTGCCCACTCTCGCCTCAACTCTTGACTTCTCGTGTTTTTGCATTTTATCGGACTGGGGAAATCGGGAAAAAATGGGGGAAAATCGGGGAAAATGTGTGTGTGTGTGACGAGGAAATCGGTGTTGGCGATGCCATTAGCTACTTAGTGAGTTGCGGGTAAACAAGTGGCTTTGAAATTTGATAAAGTTGTTGTCTAGTTTGGACGCAACACCGACTCCGAACGCTCTCCGCTATCATTAGCCGAGCTAAAGATACGGATGGCTTAGATCTGTGGAAAAATGAAATATCTGGATAGTTGGTTGGATGGCGCCAGGTGGCTGGGCCAAGACGTTGCGTCGTAATCAATTATACACCTGGCCACACCTTCGACACAAGTCGCCCGTCGCTAAATTCAATTGCATGCCTTTTATTGATTTTTCCTTTTGGTCCGCTCGGATTTTGTGTGTGGCTTTTTTGGTCACTGATCTTCGATAGGCGCAACATTTTCAGCGGCTCCAACACGCGACGCTTTTGGCATTTCGGTTTTGTCTTTGGTTTATTTTTTTGTATTTGATTTTTTTGTTGTTAAATTTTCCGATATATCGCTTGTCAGCTGTTTGCTGCCAGCCACGTTAAAAGAGCCTTTTTGGAGGGTCGACTGCGTCTGCGGTTGGTTGACAGTTTGGGAAATTTATGACGCGGCGATGGCGATGTTGGGTTAAAGATTTTTCCCGGCACTATGCGGCTTTAGCGGTGATTTGAACGCAGTTTGTTCGGCACTCAGCGATGCAGAGATATATACGAGTATGCATATAGCCGAATAGAAACATCAGGCAGTGACAGAAACACTGACATTTGGGTGCGTAGATAATTTATCGCTCATTTGCCCAAAGGCTTTAGCACAGTGAAACCAAGGTGTGAAGGCATTTAGTCTTTGGCGGAAAATTTTGTACTTTTTGTATATAATATTAATATAGAGTAATATATTAGTTTGTATTAAGCAAACATTTTAATTAATTCAATCTAATAATTTGTATATACCATTTATGTACATAAATATTTAATTTGCATTACCTTGCATAGAGTATTATATTTTTTGGCCAGTTTGTTAATGGTATATCTTGGCCAGCTTCAACAGCCCAGTCATTCTAGCCTTGTACGTCTGTTGTTTGCTACGCTAACTGGTCTTAATTGATTGATTCTTTACAAATTACCATTTAATACTTAGTTTCAACAATTCTAAAAAGTCATATTAAAATCGGAATACCAAATGCTATAGCTGCTATGGGAATAATGGAAATAAATGGGTTATTGAGCATAACTCCGGGGTTTATTAAGATATTTAATAAATTTTTTGAAAATTTTACTTTTATTAAAGAATAAATCAGATTTATAAAATTAATAGAATACAACCTATGAGCTGTTTTAAGTTGTAAGTTGAAGGTCAGGAAATTGTTATATTTCAACTGCATTCAATATTTATTTTTAGTATGTTTATAAAATGGTTTAGCAAATGTGGGATATTCACTTTTTTAATATAAGACAAATTACATATACTTTTATCTAAATAATTTAAATTTGTTGAGTTTAAATTAAATTCTCCATAACTCACCATTTATTATCATTACTCTATATAGATTCATATTTTTTAATTTAATTAATTTTTAATTTATTAATAAATGTATTATTTCATATTTTTACAGACCTATCACATCTTCTATGTGATGCTAAAGTCGGCCAACTCTCCTCGTCCTGCCTCTTGGATCCTGGAGAAGTCCTTGGATGGCATTAACTTTGAGCCTTGGCAATACTTTGGCTTAAACGATGCGGACTGCAAGAGGCGGTGGAACCTGCCCGGAAAGAATGGCAAATACGTCTTCCAGAACGACTCGGAAGTGATCTGCTCCACCCAGTACTCCAAGCCAGTGGCGGAGAATGGAGAGCTCCATGTGTGGTTGCTCAGGAATCGTCCCGGTGCCCAAAACCAGAGTCCCGAACTGATGGATTTCATAACCGCCCGGTACATGAGGATCCGGCTGCAGGGAATGCATTCCACGGCAAACCTGGACAACAGTGTCCTGGACTCCGCCTCTCTGGAGAAGTGCAGCTTCTACTCTCTGAAGCAGCTGAGGGTGAGTGCCCGTTTGGATTGTCATGGTCATGCGAATCGCACCCAGGAGCTAACGGGGGATCCCCTGATGCAGTGCCTCTGCCAGCACAACACCTGCGGCGGGCAGTGCGAGGAGTGCTGTCCCCTGTTCCAGGATCGTCCGTTCCAAGCGGGTGAGGAGTGCGAGGTCTGCCAGTGTCATGGTCATGCGGAGAGCTGCACCTACGACTCGTACCTAGACAAGGGTATCTGCCAGGGCTGCTCAAACCACACCGCGGGCAACGAGTGCGAGTTCTGCGAAGGGGGATTCTACAGGGAGCTGGAGGCTCCACTCACCGATCCCTGCCTGCCCTGCTCCTGCAATCCGGAACGATCCACCGGCAACTGTCAGCCTAAGGGAGGGAGCTGCAACTGCCTGGAGGGTTTCCAGGGCAGGAACTGCGAGGAGTGTGCTCCAGGATACTACGGAGACAGTTGCAAGCGGTGTGAATGCGATGAAAGGGGAACCTTCCCCTCGGAAGAATCCTGCTCCGGTAGCTGCCAGTGCAAAATGAATGTGGAGGGCATCACCTGCTCCGAGTGTGCGCCCGGTTACTTCGATTTGAGAAAGGACAACCCCCTGGGCTGCTCCACCTGCTGGTGCTCCGGTGTCTCTCAAACCTGCCACAGTGCCAAACTGCAGACCTTGGCCTTTGAAACCCTGAACGATTGGAAACTGACCAGCATACAGAGATTGGACCCGATCTCAATACCCGTGGATGCGGAGGAGAAGAAACTGATTTACTCCAATGAGCTGGACGACGTGGAGGCCATTTACTGGCAGGCTCCGTTGGGTTACCTAGGGAACCGCTTGACTAGCTATGGAGCAAGGTTGCAGTTGCTCCTTTCCTGGGGAGTGATGAGGGGCGACACCTCGGGCAAACCGACCACTGGTCCCAATGTCATCCTGTGCGGCAAGAACGGCCTGAAGATTGCCTTCGCCGATGAGTCCTTCATGGGTCTGGAGGCCGCTTTGAATGTCACTCTTGTGGAGGAGGGCTGGTATCATGTGCCACCTTCGGTCAAGGATATTAAGACCCGTCTCCGGCGCACAGAAGGTGGGGATTACCATGGTGAACCAGTGACCAGGTCGCAGTTCCTCTCCGTTCTGGTCTCCCTGGAAGCTGTTCTCATCCGAGCTGCCTTCCACACCGACCAGGTGGAGACCTCGCTGGATCGGGCTGTCATCTATTCGGGCGGTGTGGAGCTGTTGGGTCAATCCTCCAGCCAAGTGGAACAGTGCCTCTGCCCGGCGGGCTACACAGGACTCTCCTGCGAGGGCTGCGCCTTTGGCTACAAGCGCATCTACGAGAACTCCTCGGATCACCAGCTGCTGAGCAAGTGCATCCCTTGTCCCTGCAATGGCCACTCCAACTCATGCGATCTGCAGAGCGGAAACTGTGGCGATTGCATGCACAACACCTTCGGAGATCGGTGAGTAAAATTATTGGGTTTTAGAATTAAAAAACTTTTTTAAAATTATCAAGTTATTCCACAAAAATTTAATGGAATTTTATTTATATACTGGCACATAATAAATTATATTTACGGTGCTTATTAAATTAAAATTAGACAGATGACTAAACTAACAATTTTTTTCCTCATATTAATAATATAGTATAGTGATTCATAAACGGAATAATTTGTTTTTTCCTATGTGATTTTTTGTACCACCAAAAATGTGGTCACCAAAAGCTAAAATGGTCAAAGCTACAGTAAATGATTTAATTATTTAATGCAAGTAAATTAAGAAAGTCCGGTTGATATACCCTATAAGAGAGGGGTTTTTAGACCCTGTACCCAAAGGGTAAAGGGTATATTAAGTTTGTGCAAATGTATGTAACAGGCAGAAGGAGGCGTGGCAGACCCCACAAAGTATATATATTCTTGATCAGCATGACGAGCTGAGTCGATATAGCCATGTCCGTCTGTCCGTCCGTCCGTCTGTCCGTCTGTCCGTCTGTCCGTCCGGATGAACACACGGATCTCAGCAACTGTAAGAGCTAGAAGAACCGCATTACCAGTGTAGATTCTTCTAATACTGAGTAAATTAGAGTTTATTTTTTTAAGTCGGTGCCACGCCCACCGCCCCCGCAATTTGTATTTGAATTTTTGCACTGCCCTGCACTGCACAATTTTCAAGCTAAAATTTTTTTAAAAATACACATGCAATTGGAGCATAGATTTCTACCGATCCTGAAAATTTCATCAAGATTGGTTAATTAGAAAGCGCACAATAAATACCTAAAGTTTACAGGCGCTAAACACAAAAAATCTGTTTATTTGCGCAAAGAAACGGTAAATCGCTTGCGTTCGGTGGTTGATTTTTCTCGGAAGTGCCGCTGCAGCTGCGCTGCCACTACCTTCATATACATATGTATGAATGTGCGTCTTCAATATATTTATTCTGTATTAGCTGCCGTTTCAAAAAGTTTGGGTTTGTCGAATGGTTACGACGTTCGACTTAATACGCTGAGATCTTGGGTTCGAATCCCAGACCGGACTCGGTGTGCGTGGTGTGTGGTCCATCAGATCCCAAACTAATTACCCCTAAATTGCTTAAATAAAAGAGATGCATAAATATCTTATTCCTTTGATTGTATCTTTGAATTTAAACTAAAATTTGTTTCATAACTTTAGTTAGCATTTTTAGATACTATTTTATATAGAATAAACTTAAAAGTCTTGCATTCATATACCAACATAAATATTATTTTTTAAAGTATTTTAAACGTAATAAACCATTATAAGTGTTATAATATTTAAATAATAAATAATCAGATTACAATCCACATCACGCAATCCACAACCAGCAAAGTCACAAACCATCAAACAAACTTCATGATACGGTTTAAGTATCCGCTATCCCACCACCACTAGCCAGTAATAGCACCACTTAGCCCAGACACTCTCCTTAACCTCTTCAATCGTTTGTATCTTTCAGATGCGAACGTTGCCAGCTTGGTTACTATGGAAATCCTCTGCAGGGAACACCGCACGACTGCAAGCGGTGCGCCTGCCCTCTGTCCGAGGAGTCCAACAACTTCTCGCCCAGCTGCCAGCTGAAGAGCTACAACTATCGGGATCTGAATCCCCAATTTGAGTTGATCGAGCACGCCGAATACATTTGCACCCAATGCCCGGAGGGTTACACGGGCGACCATTGCCAGGTGTGCGATGACGGATACTTTGGCAATCCTCTCCAGCCGGGGAGCAGCTGCCAGAGGTGCGACTGCGCCGGAGGACCCTGCAATGTGACCACCGGAGAGTGCATCACCTGCAGGGGCAACACTGAAGGCTGGCACTGCGAGCGCTGTAAGCTGGGCAACTGGGGTGATCCGGCCGTGGGATGCGAACCGTGCAACTGCCATCCCGAGGGATCGGAGAGCGGACTCTGCGACAGCACCGACGGTCAGTGCCTGTGCAAGCCTCGATACGCGGGTCAGAAGTGCGATCAATGCGACCAGGGATACGCCTTGGTTGAACTCCGTTGTCCTGCCTGCAACTGCGATCCTTTGGGTGCGGCTATCCTGGACAGGTGCGACATCCACACGGGACAGTGCCAGTGCAAGGTGGGCGTAATGGGGGCCAAGTGTCACGAGTGCCAGGATGGCTACTTTGGCATGAACGTGAATGCCGAGGAACTGGAAAATCTGGCTGCCCTGAGGCAGATGGATGAGGATGACGATGCCGAGGACTGGGTATCGGTTTCGGACACAGATACAGATAAACAAGAGCCCGTGGAA
Source organism: Drosophila setifemur (assembly GCA_021224005.1). Lineage (NCBI taxonomy): Eukaryota > Metazoa > Arthropoda > Insecta > Diptera > Drosophilidae > Drosophila > Drosophila setifemur. Next base: position 5,078,282 of record JAJJHY010003979.1, read on the forward strand.
GACAACACAGTAGTGGCCTGCGAGGGTAAGTACCCCAGATAGCGTATAAGAACAAAGAAATTCCTCGAAATGAGTTCACTCCGTGATGAATCGAGTGCACCTATGAAAAACAGATGTGGCAGAGGTGGGCGAGTCCATCATTAGCTCGGAAAGCATAATTAAATTGGTGTTCCACTTCGTGCCGCAAAGTGAAGCGTTTCTGGTGCTCTTCATTGGCCTCAATGTAAAGAGCCTAATGCACAAATCAGTCAAGTTCTGGGGGGGTTAATTAAAAAAAAAATGGGAAATCATTGGGAGCATTCTATAAAAATTTCAAACTTGAGGCAGACGAAACTAAACGATTCGGAATGAATTATGTATTATTAGTAATAATATGCCAGTTAAAAAAATCATATTAACTGCTGCCCAATTATCTGGCCAAGAAAACTACAAACTACAATTTTAGTTGAGGCCATCATAGCTTTAAATTCAACTTATCCATCATTCAAAATGCATTACCCGCACACAAACACCATCACCACCATTGTAATGGAATACTCTTTGTTGGCCAGTTCTCCTTGAAGTTGGCTTCTCTATCTTTTTAACACCATTTACAGAATGGACAATGGGCAAAAAGCTGTCCCGTCTCAAATAACCCCTTGGTGTGTGGTTGTTGTGTAAATCGAAAAGCATCAGCCCGCAGTAAGTTGGTCTGTTCATTGAGTTGTACTTGAACAAGAACTCGGATTGCATAACACCACTTACGATGTCTTTTCTTTTATTTAAATTTCTGCTTTTGTGTGTGGCACAGCCTCTCAAAACGTTTTTTCCTCGTTTTCCTCTCCGTTTTCTAATTGTAAGTCTGTCATTACTTCAAGCTTCTGGTAAATTACTCCTTTGGCCATGCGCAATCTTTTACTTTGGCCACAGCCGCAGTCGCTCTTTGATTTTTATGACCATACAGATTTTGGACGAGGCTCAGCTGCTTCTGCTTTTTTCAATGGTTTTAAATTGCAATTCCAAGAATTTGTATAATTGGTTATCCCATTAAAATATTAGTACCAAGTTTCTTGAACGATTTTAGGTGTTTTCAAAATTAGTATGTTTGCTCTCTAGCGGTAATAAAAAAAAATTTCTTTTAAGTCATAGCCAAACACATAACTTTTAAAAACAATTTTAAATTAGTCATGCATTTAAAATTACCTTTGAAGCCCAAAAACAAACAAACTTTAATTTATAGCCAATGGCAGTCACATCATAAATGTCAAGGAGTTGTGAAAATGGTTTTGCCATATATAGTACAACCCAAGACCAATATATTTAACTATATGTAACTTGTCAAAAATCTTGGACAGAAGAGTTTTTGTTAATATATTGGAGACTGTTCATCATATTGTTTGTATTGCAAGATATATTTGTAGATACATTTCTGTTGAGATAAACGTTATCAAATTTTGTAATTCGAAAGCCGTTCGGTGGGAAGCAATCTTCAAGCTCGCATTACTGCCAACTAATGCTCAGAATAACGCCCCAAAGCTTAACTCCACATTTGCATAGCCCAACTCTGACAGGCACTTGGCCATTTGGCAAGACAACAAGCTCTCAGCCAACCATGGCCAACAGTAGCACGTGCGTTTTGGACTGTGGAGCTGTGTGGCTGTGAAGGAAATTTATAACCCACGCATTAAATTGTGCAGCTATCTAAGAAATTAAGCAGCAAACTGCGAGATACATTTAGCCGCTGGTCATATTTTGTAATCAGTTCCATTTGCCGCTCACCAAGCAGCAGCTCCAGCAGCAGCACCAGCCTCAGTAGCATTATAAAAACCAACAACAAACGCAGACACACTTTTGTGTGTCGACCACAGCAAAGTCACAGACTCCGGCACAGACAGCATGGAGCCGAGATGGTGTCCAGTTTTAAGAGCAGACCCAACCCAAGCCAACCCAATCCAAGCCAACCCAATCCAAGCCAAGCCAAGCCAAGCCACTTTGGCAATCCAAGCCGAGCGGCATATTTTCATGGGGCTACTGCTGTTGTTGCTGCGTTGACATTTTTATGGACATCGGAATGTTTTGGTCCGCAGACTCTTGGCCAGACCCCGAAAAAGATCGGAAAATGGCAAACAAAAATCGAAAAATCGTCGAATCCACTTTGGTCTTTGCTCACTTTGACTTTGCCCCGTTTTTGTTCGCTTCTCGTTCTTGGCCAACTGATTAACGAAACAATTTCAAATATTTGTGTTGAATAGCTTGACAATTAATTGCATTTCGTGGATGCGGTTGCGTTTGTTGTGGTTCCGATGAGGTTGCTCATTGGCCTTTTGGGGCGGGTGGGGGGTCCAAATGAAGTTATACGATTGGCGAGCAAATTGTATTGTGGCATTGGCGGCGCCTTAAAAGGATTTCGCGAGTTCACTCGAAGAAGATAAGGCAAATGAATTGAAAACTAAATGAGGGATCTAAATAAATCTAGAAAATTCAATCCGAATTTCCCCCAGTTCCTATGCGGACATGTGCAAACAATTTGAAATGCTTCGGTTCTCAACTAGGCCAGACAATTACAAAATTATACTCACAAAAAGAGAGAAAAATTCATTGTATATAAAGCAGAGTGTCGGAGTATCTTTTTCCGCACACGATGAGACTGAAAAATTGCCATGGCAAAAGCATCTTTATGGACAAAACGAGCCACGACCACTTGGACACTCCGACTGAGCGACCGACTGTCCAAGGTAATCAAGTAGCGTCTAAATGGACAAAATGGAGCAACCACTGGCGGCTCTTGTTCTGCATTGGCAGTTGCCAGTTGAATGTTGCAAGTTGGCAGTTGGCCTGTCAACGCATCACTCGAAATGGGGCAAGAGGATTCTCGGAGGCAATAAATTTCAAATAATTTCCACAGCCATCCACATCCACATCCCAGCAAATGTGACATAAATCGTCTGACTAACGGTAACGGAAGCATGCAAAGCCAAAACATTGACACTAATGAATGTGGCCAACACAAATGTAATTGTCAAATGACAATTTGTTTACAATTGCCAATGCAAAACCATACGAATTTATTACTATCAAGGCAGCAAACAGACCCAGACAACAGCAAAATAAACTTTGGAAAGCATTTCGACTGGCAGATACCTGAGATATTGACTATTAATAATTTTTTAGATCGTACTCAACAATAAACAAAAATTTAAAAGAAAAAAAATAAATTATACTTAACATTCTCCAATTGTATTGTTTTTGAAAATTATAAATATCCAAGAAAATAAATATATATGTCTCTAATTTGAGAAATCAGTGTTATCAGACATTTTAAAGGCCTTTATTAATATTTTAAGAAACAAACAAAAATTATATTTAGGGTATTGGTTAAAAGCTGGTAAAAACAATGTAGAAGTCACAAAAAAATTGAATCCGTAATTATGGTCACTACGCCACCACCACAAAGGAAAAGGAAAACAATTTAAAAACATAAAATTATTTTACAAAAATTAAAAAAAATATAAATTTAAATTATCTTTAAAAATATACCCTCCATACGACAATTCATTTATAAAAATATCCCCCTAAAAGTTTAAAGTCTGAAGCCTCTTTATCCTTACAGTTGTGAGGTAAATAATAGGAGTGGCAATCGAATTGATCGCTAATGCAGAAAATAACTATGCTTATAATATTTTATTCCCTAAAAATTATTTTTTTAATATACAACTAAATAAAGAAATGGAAAATAAAAACCAATCATATGATATCATAACCAAAACGCTCCTCACAAAATAATAGGAGTGACTAAGATAAATCCCTCAAAACTTTAGATTAACAAAATTTTTAAAATTATTTTAGTTTTAAGCAAAACATATTCCAAAAAATATTGCATATACCTATAAGCTCAGTAAGGTCGGATAGTAAAAATAATCAATCCCCTACGAGACTTTCGAACTGTAACCGGGTCATTATCGCAAAACACTTTTGGCTCCGACTTCAGCGCTGAGCAAGAAGTTTGGCATTTTGATTTTCTAATTTATGGCCCAGACTTTCGCTCCAATCGAAGGCCTGGACTGGCCTGGTCTGTCTCTCTCTCTCGAGTGCTCTCCTCCCAATCCCCTCGTATCCATATCCTTCCCGGCCGTTGTATCTATATCTAGTCGCCTGGTTGCCATGTTTTGCTATCGCCAGCGTCCATGTCGTCGTCTGCTTCTCCTTTTTGGTCGTGGTGTGATTTTAATTGCTCTTACAAATGTTCTTCGTCGCGCATGCGCCGTAAACTTTTCGAGTGCAAATCTATGTAGCTTCAAGCTCCCAGTTCCTAGCTCTGAGCTCCGAGCTTGAATTGGGATTGGGCAAGACAAAGGCTGAGATTTATAGCCAACCAGCCAGCCAGCCAAATGTTTTGAGAGGGAATTTTGTCTGATTTTTCGGGGATAGTGCATGCAACATTTTCATTTTAGCCTCCTCATGTGGGAAGGCTTAGAAAGGCATTGGGAGAGTAAACAAATTTTTTTTAATAAAAGTAAAAATATCTCTACATATTTCAAGATGTATTTAAACAACTTTTGGTATTATTCTATTAAATACCTATATTTGTAAGAGTTTTCGGAGTTAGTGCACTTAACGTTTTTATTTTAGTCTCCTTATTTTTGAAGGCTTAGAAAGACACTGGGTTTAGTTGATCTCTAAAAATTTACCAGATGTATTTTAAACAATTTATTTGTATTCTATTAAATAATTACTTAAATTTTATGATCCCGCTTCCTTTAATAATAATTATTCATTATTATCAACCCTTCCTACATTCCTGTCATTTGTCTTTTAACACTTCGCTTCATTTGCAGCGATTTGGGTAAGAAATTGATTCCATTAATTCTTCGAACTAATCAGCTTGGAGATTGCCACACAGTCGCATTCAGAATGCCACCCAAATGAAAAGCCGTAAAATATAATCTCCCAATATTCGAAGCTTCGACAAAAAATATTAATTAGAAAATATAAAAATAATATTGTTGGAATGAATGGGCATCCGCAGAGATGTGAATGAAACCGAACCATAATTAATAAATTATTTCCAGTCAATAAACTTTTCGAGTCTCTCGGTGTTGCAACATATTTTCCGTTCGTTCAGTTTCCAAGATCCCGACATAAGGGGGCATGCAACACAGGGGCAGGCACCCCGCAGATGAGCAAGCGCCTCACCAAGCGACCGAAGTCGCTCCATGTCAGTTCATTAGGGTCAGAGTGACTGGGAAACTCGGAGTGCGAGGAGACTGTGGGCTGCGACGATGCTTTGGCGGTTCATAAAAATTAGTTGGCCATATTGGAGGGTATGGGAATGGGTATGGGTATGGGTATGGGTATTCAATTCTCGTAAAATCAACACAAATTGCATTGCACTCCATTCATGGAAATTTAATTGCGTGGGCCGCCTTATATTTTCATACTTTATGGCTGCCGCATTTTCTTGAATGGAAATCAAAAGAACTTCACATCTCCAGATCTCATCTCGAATCGCAGTTCATTGGCTGAAGTATTGAGGAAGTGAAATGCAGGTGTGAGCCTTGTCGGCAGGTGGGTTTGGTTTTCAGTTTTTGGTGTGACTTTTAGCTCCTCGTAAACCGAAAACTTTCCAACAGTTGGAACTCTTCTGGGAGCAGAATATTCAATAGAGTGTCATTGACAACAAAGTGTTTTATATATGGAATTTTTCTCACCCAATCCTTTGGGTGTTTGATGAGTTTGTAAAAGGGAGATATTTATTTGGACATTTTTTACCTGTAACTTCAAATAAATTTAAAAGCGTTAATTATTTTTAATATTTGCAAATTCAAATAAAATTTCCTGTAATTATCTTGTAAACAAAATTGAATCCCAAATACACACCCTCACTTCTTATCTGGTTAGTTATTTATAATATCTCTAAACTCAAATAAAATTGTATCTTATTTTCTCTAAGTTCAAATACAAATTTCATTAAATTGTCTTCTAAAAAAATGACTTGGACATTTATAAATTCGAATAAATTCAAATATCTCAGATGGTTAGTTATTTGTACTATCTTCAAATAATATGTCATAGAATTTTCTTAAAACAAAAAAAAAAATTCTTGGACATATATTAATTATAATAAATTATAATATTTCAAATGGTTTAAGGTTAGTAATATCTTCAAAGAAAATGTCACTATATTTTCTTCTAAAAAAACTTCATTCCCAAAAACACACCAACAATTTTGCACACTCGATTTGTATCTTGCACTTCTTATCCCTGACTCTTGTTAGCACTTTTCATGCCCACACGATT
>JAJJHY010003979.1:5084618-5129632 GCA_021224005.1 Drosophila setifemur
AACTTTCCTTGTCGGCTGGCAGTACTTTCTCCTACCTTGTCATCTTTCTCCACCGCTCCCGTCTGAGGCTGAGGTGAGTGTGAGGAACCTTCTCTAGTCTAAATGACAACTCGTTAGACTCTTCGGCGTTGCCTGAAAACATAGTTGGAAAATATTTTGGCCAGGCTTTTTGGGCTTTTTGCGCTTCTAACAGCACATTGATTGATTACAAAACGTGCGCCAAGCATTTTCACGGCAGCAACACCAACAGCAGCAACAACAACAACAAGGCATGGCAATTGTTTTTCGCGCTGAGATTTTCCACAATGGCATTTTCTTCATTTGCGCCTAACAATGGCAGCACTTTGTCACGATTTTTGCCGCACAACTAACAAGACAAGACACCGGCAACATGTTGCTGGCGGTAGATTCATTGTTGCTGCTACCATTTAATGCTGCTCCTACTGCTCCTGCTGCCGCCGATGCCGATGCCTATGCCGCTCCTGCTCCCTGTTGAATTATCACCGCGCATGTGTGACTAACCTCCGCAGGCGGTGCACAACAAAAAGCGACCATCTCCGAACCCAGACTCTGGGTATATATAAAAAAGCGCCACTCTACCCGCTTGCTTTTTGGGGGCCTTCTCCAGAGGCTCGGCTCCAACCTGCTGCTAATGCTTTCCTCAAGCCGGGCCCGGGCTTCAGTCATAATTTTTGCTGCCAACCGAGTCCCAGAGCGGACGGGACAGGAGATTCCTTTTTTATTTATGAATGCAGCAGATGCTCTCCCCATTTCCCGGCATCAACTCCATGTTGCTGTTGCTGCTGCTGTTGTTGCTGTTGCTGTTGTTGCTGATGTTGCTGCTGTGGCTACTGTGGCGGCTTTGAATTTTGACCGTCAGCGGCATGTGGTACGTTAATGATCTTGTTACCCCGGAGACTCAGTCGGGCCCTTTTGCATAAACCATTGAATGAGGTGTGCAACTAACGAGCTCAACAATCTTTCCTCGCCTCGAATTCTGCAAGTAGAGTGTGATGATGAATCTGTGAATCATCAATAGTGGTGGCTAGAAAGATGTACCATAGGTATATAAAAAGGTGAAAGACTTGCCCAAAGAACTATTAAACCATATACAATTACTTAAAAACAATTTATATTTTTTCATACAATATTTAATATTGCTTAGTTGTACTAAAAAAACTCTTTAAAATTTTATTTTTACATTTTTTGGACCATACTTTGGATTTATTTCAATTCTGAAGGGAAAAAACCTGGAAAAAATTTGACCAATACTATTAAATAAATCGTAGTATTCTATGAGGTTTTAAAACTATACGATTAGTGCATATTTCAGCCTATTGCTCAAATATTAAATGTTTGTTTGGTTTTTTGAGCCAACAAACTATAATATATTTTTAAAAAAATGTGATTTTTCAATGACATATTAAATATAGTTAACTAATTAAACCATTAACCATTTCCATTTCCATTTATGTCCAAAAACAAAATGCGAGTATAAAAATATTGAATTCCATAAATCTCGCTCCCATAATTTCAATCATCCACATTGAAATTCATTTAATTATTTTTATACTGTACTTTATGTATTATAAATTTCCTTTAATTGTAGATTACTAGACTAACCGGTAATTATCGAACAAAATAATAATTGTTTTCATTACGTTTCGGTTAAAAAAATAACAAACGTGGTCTATATTCAAAATCGATGTTACACAACATTAAATTCAAAAATTCAATAGTCCAAGATTCCTCGTTTTTAATGAAATCTATGAGCATTAATCATTTCCAAATGATGTATGTCCAAAAACAAAATACAAACTTTGGACTCTATAAATTACCCAGACCCCACCACTCCATATCTCCCTCCCCATGATTTCAATCATCCACATGGCGATGCCTTTTGGTCGTGTTTCGTGCTCTGGATGATTAGCACTTCCCATGCACACTCCCTGCTGAATTTGTTTAGACTGCTGCACTTCCGTTCGGCGGCTGGTCTGGGATTTCTTTGGCCAGCTGCTGGTGCTGCTGCTGCAGTCATCTGACTATGCCAAACCGACAACAACATCTACATCTACATCCCAGAACCGACAGAACTGCCCCAGCCTCCTGGAGACAAACAGACACGACACGTCATCAACTTGACATTTAAATTGTGCTCCTGATAAAGTTGCCAACATTTCTTATGACACCGCAAGGGGAGGGGGAGATGGGGGGCCAGTTGGAGTGGAGTCCAACAGTTGGATACATTGTTGCAGGGGCACACAATGCAGATCTCATGGTCGGCTGTCATATTCCCTAGGAGTTAGCAGATCTTCGTGTGGTCCCCGGCCAGTATATCACGGTAGGCAATTAATGTCATCCCAGGTGACAGCTTTTTTTTTGTATATTCCTCTGACTGGGCTTTCACTTCAGCTGGAGTTCTGTTTGGAAAATTGTTTGTATAATTCCAGAATCTGTTTTCTCCGTTATGGTTTTATCAAAATGGAAAAATCTTTTAGAAAAAGCTTGAGTCACCTGGAAATTCAGAGCGAACCAGTTTTAATTTTACGGCTCTCAACGCATGTCACCCACATTAAAAAATCGTAAAAAATATATAGCCCAGTAGTTACTTTTAGTACAAAACTCTGGAGAGCTGAAAGTTTTGCTGGACCATTAGTTTTATACCCAGACATGTCAAATGCATTTAGATAGTGATTGCATTTTGGCCCAGAGCATCGGGAAGTTCTTTCTCTTTCTCTTTCTTGTTTTTGTGGGCGTTACCATTTCTCCGACTTTCCCCCGAATGCGTTCAATCAATCATCATTTCTCAAAAGTATGAAGAGCTATACCCGATTCAAGGCGTTTAATCAATCTGGCGATGTAAATAGTAGTACTCCTCTGGTGCAGCTTAACCATCCTAATGTCCAGCCCCTCATCTCCAGCTCCAGCTCCACCTCCATTCTCATCCTCATCCGCCTCGTTGCGTGTGTTGACACTCGACAACGTAAATCACAAGTGCAATTAACAACGCAAACGGCTAAGATCATCAGGCAATCCATTTGCAGTTGGCATCGCCAACGGAAATTGTTGTTTGCCCAATAAAAGTAAATTGCAATTAAACAAAATTGCTAATTTCAATGATGACAGGCGCCATAAATTCGTTGCTCTTTCGGTGGAATATTGTTGCTAGATGGTAATGGTTACAGATAAAATAAACACTGCAGTCGTAGTTGGTTTTTGTTTTTTTTTTTTGGTTATTAATATTTGCTAGTTGATAGCCATGGGAACTTAAAAAAAATAGTAATTTGAAAAATCAATTAATCGATTTGTCTTAATTTATTGAAATGAATTTTATGGTTGAAAATTCGGGACGAAATTATTTTGTGGTATTTCGAAAATAAAATGGTTTTCCAATATAAATTTAAATACCTTTATTAAGCAGTAAATAAGTAAGCCATAAATGTATGGGGGAATTTCCATGAATGGAACCTCAATTGGTCATAAATAATTTTGTAATATATTTATTTATTTTTGTGCAATAAAATAAAATACATTCACAAAATGTAGGAATGTGGTTCCATAATAAATAATTGCTAACAAGATTTAAACAATCTTTACATAGTAATATGTAGTTTTTAAACAATATAAATGGTACAGAAACCATTTATTTAATTGCCAAAAAATTACATAAGAGTCAAGCTAAGGAATCTTTCCCACTTAACAAACTAAAATAACACTTTCGAGGCTCACAAAAACCTCTTAACATCCTTGACCACATTTGCTCAACCATTAACCCAGTCCGATCCCGACCAGGCTCTTCTTCCATAAACTTTCGCCCCATAGCAACACGTTCTTTCTCGGCCTAAAACAAAGATTTTACCGCCAACTTCTGGAAGGCAGACAAAAAAATCAATTAAAATCAAGACGACAGCTGCCCCAACAAAAACAAGAGAAACGCAGCAGACAACATTTGGCCAACGTCAAAATTTAATGCATTTGCACTTGACACGCAAAGGAAGTTGCAACAGTTGCCACAACGGCAGTGCAACAGTTGCTGCCACCAAAAGGTGGCCCCTGGCCAAAAACACATTGGCCACAAAAAAACTGCAAAAAAAAAACGTTAAAAGAAATGAAAAGGCTTGCTGTGGAAACAAGATCAAAAGGTCGAAGATTGCGCTAACCTGGGGACGCCCACTTTTTCGCACGCTCCACGCCGGATACGCGGATACGTGTCCGTAGATAAACATGGGAGTAGTATAGTGTAGTGTAGTGTACTATGCCCGAGTGTAATCTATAATCCCTGGTGGAGACCAGCTCCACACCGACCGAACACCGAACACTGAACAGCGACCAAAATGATAGCCACGGGATGGGGTTGCTCGCAGAGTTAGAAATTGAAAAAAAGCACAGGAAAAAGTGGCATCGAGAGCCGCTGGTAAAATTCTTTCATCAATAGGCGCTTTTGGCCAGAATCGAATGGAAAGCTGAAAAGCTGATGAGATGGAGGAAGGGGGAAGGAGGATGGATTATCTGGAGGAAAAGTGCTTAGACCAAAAAGCGATTGGGAGATATTTAAAAATAAAGGAAGGAAGGTGTGTGTGTAGCAGAAGGCTAAAGGGTTGTCAAGTAAATTACTATAAATATTATATTTATAGTAATAATACCAGCTTACACACATGGTTATTAAGTTATTTCTAGGAATCATTTTGGCAAACAAAAAATGACTAAAATATTTTTTTTTGGCGTTGTTCACACTATAAAATCCATATAAGCAGATCTAATTAATTTACTTTATGATGAATATCGTTCAAGTAATGATGTATTCATTTTTTGATTTTTCATAAATAAATTATAAACTATAAAAGTACTTATATCAGTATTATAAAATTGGTGTTGATTCTTAAGTTCTTATGAAATAGATAACAACTTTATATTAGACACACAGGTTGTAGCTTTTTCTTCATTGAGTATTATTATTTGTTACATATAAAATATTTTGAATTAATAAAATATTATTTTTTCCTGCGTTATAGAACAATTTTAATTTTACTTCTGTTAATAAGCTTACCCCTGTATGAAATTTTATAAAAATAGGTCAAGTCGTTTTGGAGGAGTATGACAACCAACTCTGTGATATGGATATATGTAGATATATGTTAAATACCAATAATTATTTTTGGAAAAGAAATAATATTTTCATATTTAAGTTTACGATAATTTGAAAAGTGAGCATTCTTTGATATGGCTATTTTTATGCGGATTACAATATTCTTTTGCTAAATTATTAGTTTGTTTTTATTGAGAAAACAGGTGTTTATTTACAATATATTTACTTATTTACAATATACTTGTAATTTGAACATTCTTTTCTTGACATAATTTGTAGCTGCACCCCTTCTTAAAGGTTTTTCCTCGATACTTGACAACTCTGCTGAAAGCCATGCATTAGGCCCATTCAGCTGGCGAATCTTCCGGGACAGGCCGAAGCCAAAACAACCAATAAATAGTATCAATCACAAATGATCGCAAACGAGGAGGCATCGACTGCACCCAGCGGCTCTCAGCTGGCCAAAACTTGCAGCTGTCTGTGGCCAAGAAACCTTCCGGGCCAAGACCCCTCCCCACCTCCTCCCCCTCCCTTCGAGTACCCCTTAATGTCCCCGGTCCGCCTCGGAGATCTTTAGCTTTAGCACAACAAATAATGATTCATGCGAGAAAAGTAGCGGCAGGAACAGGTTCCAAGTGGCCAAATGGAGAAACGTGACTGCCTGGTTGGTAAGGGGGAGGGGAAAGGGTTTGGGTTGGGTATTGGTATTGGTATTGGTTTTAGGATTGGTATTGGTACTGGGAGACCTTGCAACGAGTGCCGGTACCCGATCCTTTTGCGGCACATGTGCGGCATTATGGTTCAATAGGTCAACGATGCGTTGAATGACGACCGAGACCGGGGACCACAGAACTCGGAGGGACTCAGAAACAGAGACGCCTTAAATGAAAAATGACGGTGAGGCACGTCAATCGTCAAGCCGATCTCCCAAACGAGCCATGTAATGGGCCACGGCCACGGCTACGGCCACTCTCCTGGAGGAGAGCAGGAGGAGCAGGAGAGCAGGAGGAACTGGAACGTATTCCCGCAGACTCCATAACCGATTGCGATCGCAACAAATCAGAGAAAAGTTGTCTTAACCGCGACTCGCGTTTGCTCTTTACCTATTGGAAATGCAATGAGCAATGAGAAATGGGAAATGTGTGTGGACCACCAAGGGGATTTGGGCGATCCCGGGTCCAAGGAGTCCGGAGCGGGGCCTGGACCGGGCTCAGTTCGCAGTTTGTCAAAAAGATGTTGGCGTTTTGATAATTTGCTGCACAGCCTAGAAGTCGGTGTGTAGGATTTCCTGTTTTGGGGTAAGCAAAGTGTGTTTTCCCTCTGATTTTCCTCACAGGCTTTTCTTTTACTCTTCTCTTCTCGGGGCCCGCAACAAATCTGCGGCTGATTCAAATCTTGGCATTTACTCTTTGTTACTTTGCGTTAGAGGTTTATGAGATTTACGTATGGTTTTGTGGCTATGTCAGTTTATTTTTTTATTTTTTATGGGTGTTTTTTTTTGTGGGCTTGACTTTGACATTTGTGGCGTAAAATCTCTTAAGTGATTTCCTCGTTAGCTGGAATACCAGTCGGGATTATCCTTATTCGGGAAGAGTGTGTTTAAAAACAACTAGTTGGTAAAGTTTATATTTAAAATGGTTCTCTATATTTCATGATTTATGAAAAAGTATTTCTTAATTACATTTTTCTTGCACAGATTTATGAAAAACTCCATAAATGATATGAGATTGGAATATCTTTTTCCTCATTCGTGAAAAGAGTAATTCCAAACTATTTTGTATTATTAACAAGTAGTTGATACTATTAATATTTAAAATGGTTCTCTATATTTTTTTTAATTATGAAAAGTGTTTTTTTGTTGCATTTTTCATTATTAAAAGATGACAGATTTGACATCTTATAATAAAATAATTTTCAATGTTAGAAATGTATGAAAAACTCGAAAGATGAGATGGGAGTTGATAACTTTTTTCCTTATTTATGTAAAGTGAATTTTAAAACTATTTTGAATTATATCCAAGTACCTGCAAAAATCGACAAATTTAAAATGGTTTTTTATATTTTATGATTTGTGGTAAATATTTTGAAGTTTTCCTTTAGTTTAAGGTAACAGATATGACATCTTGCATTTAAATAATTTTCATTTTTAAAGATTTATGAAAAACTCGATAGATATCTCATCTAGTTGGGAGTTGATTACATTTTTTTCTTTATTCATGTAAAATGAATTTAAAAACAATTTTGTATTATTACCTGAAGTACCTAAAATGAATATTTAGAATAGTTTATTTGTATTTTATGATTTCGGATAGATCAATTTTTTAGCTTACATCTTTCTGAGACACATTTAATATTTTCCCATAATGCACATTTTATTTTTCCGTGATTCAAGTGGCATTGTTCTTTCTCCAGAATCAACACCTTTGACCTTGTTTTTTCCCCTTCTTAGCCCCAACCACTGGCCATGATTTCAGATCCTAATCATTCGTAGCTATTTATAGGAATTTCATATGGGTTTTAATTGTTTTAATTGTAATTTTGGTCGGGTGCCGATAAGATCAACAAAGAGCTTTATTTTCGGGTGCACTTGAGCACGTGTTGCTATGTACACGTAGACCAAGAGTTCCAAATCCACGAGTTCCAGATCACCTCCCCAACCCAAAAACCACTTCAGGAATCGATGGGAACACACCCCAACAATGCAGCTAGAGACAATGATAGGAGGTCTTAGAGCCGCATTTTGCATACGTAATTTCCCTTATGGCCAACTAATTAAGTTTTCTGCTCCGTGGCGACAATTCAATGGAAAAGAAATCACGAAAAATGTTAATACCTGGATTTTGTTGTATTATTATTATGCGACACTCGTCCGATTATGGGCCATAATTTAGAGCGAGTTTTTTCGGATTTTACCAGTATTTTGGATTTTGACATTTTTATAGCTCACTTAGACGGAGCCTAACTAATTGGTGACAAAAAGGTTACGAAACCCGAAGAGCCGCCTGTGAACCACTTTGCCGGGGAGCACTCTCCGATCGTTTGGCTTTTAGCATTTTAAGATGCCTGGCACGTTTCCAAGACGTTTTGCTTTATTGGAAAAAGTGGCCGGCAGTGGCAGAAGATCGAACGAAGCCCGAAGAAAGGAAAGAAAAACTGAATTTTCCTGCTGCACACAGAGCACACAGAATGCGGACACACGCAGTGGACTCGAAGTTGGACTTGAACCGGCTGCAATTTTTTGTATATTTTTTTATACTATTTTTTTAGCCGAGAGTCGCGGCAATTAAAATATTGACAGTTGTGCTCATAGAGAGGAATAATAAGTTTTGTGTGTTGGATATCACATGCATAGAGCTTGCGGCCTCCTGCGGTGCGATTTTGGCTCTGGCTTTGGAAAGGTTAACGCGACATGTTCATGTGACAATGTCGGGAAAAACTGCCGGCAGTCACTGGAGTCCGTCCTGGTATTGGGATTCGTCGGTCCATCGGTCCACTGCCTGGCTGGCTGTCCCCTCTGAAGCGCATAAATAACTGCGTTTGTGACATGGAATGTTTGTTTCGACCAAGTGTAAAAGGCCCAGTCGTAGGCCAGATCTCACTGCCCGCCAGTCTGGCCTGGTGCGGATCGCCTGGTGCGGATTGCCTCTTAGCCGCTTAGCTCTGCCAGTGATGTTGCATGTTGCTGCTGCTGCTGCTGCTGCCGGGAGATGTTGCTGCTGGTAGCAAGGTGCGGTGCCCATATGCAGACAACCCAAAAGCTATTTGTAGCTCACTGGCTGATTATGGAAAAATTGCTAGATGTTTTCCTTGTGTCGGTTTCTTGTTAACGTTCTTCATAGCTCCATAGCTTCGGTCTCGGTCTCGGCCTCCGACTCGGTCTCAGATTCATCTTCTTTTACTTTTACCATTGCATCACACACCTGGAGAAGATCTGTGGCGATTGAAAAATCAGTGGGCTGCTTGCTGTCTGCTGGCTTATAATATTTTGAGGGTGAAGTATAGCAGTGCATTTTGGTCAGATAAAAGAGGATTACAGGATGTCGTGGCATGAGGAAACATATCTGACTGATTAGGGTTTAAGATGAAATTTAAATATTTGGTAAATAAATCGGACATGAATTTTAGCTGATTAGTTTTAGTTGGAAAACATTTTTGATGGATCATAAAATCTGATTAGCTACTGGAATTAAATTAAATGTGTAACAGGAATCATTAAAACATATTGATTTCGAAAAACCAACGTACAGTTTTTTGTGTACACTTTTATTTTCAGAAAGAAATCCTTCGAAATTCTGATTATTTTTATTTTTTTAAACTGATATTTATGTGCACCCGAAAATAAATGAAGTTTGGCTGTATTTATTGATGTTTTTTTGTCATTAGTATCATCCCAGATCAATTTAAAATTTAAATAATTTTTATATTGGGAAATTGTGAGGCAAAAATACAAATAATATATTATCTACTTTTTAAAAAGGTTTTATAAGTTCGAAGTAAAAAAATAGATATATTTTCCCACATTGCCGGATATTAAAATGATCTCATAAGATCCCTTAAAATCAAGTTATTTTAAGATTTCATAAACATATCTGTAGGAAAGTGGCGGATTATTTATGTCTTTCAAGACGGTGACTAGAATTTTAACTATTATGCCCAATCGATCGGTTGATCTTAGCACAGACTTCGTATATATTAATTTTATTTTAATTAAAGAAATAGGATTTTAGAGATTTAATTTTGTTTGTTAAATAAAAATCATGTACATTTTCTAAAATATATATATTTTTTTTTATTATTTCCTTGATTAAAGGAATAATTTTGTTATTTTGATTTCCGATAAACTAATCCATAAAATTCATGGACACTGCATTAGAGGACCTTTAAGAGATCTTCTTCAGGAGCACTCTAGAAAATTTATTTTTATGTTTGTAAGTGCCACTTAAAACTTAAATCTTCACTTAATCAACGTAGATGTTTTGCTTTTTTATGAAAACATTAAAAATAAATAAAAGATCGGTAATTCCTTGGGAAAATCCGTCTCGCAACCGCTTGCAACATGTTCGAAGCGTCAGCTTTTTTTTTGGCCCCAACCGCTCGAAGATCGGGGTTCCAAGTTGGGGCTCCAAGTTGGAAGACCATGTTGTGGGTCCCAGTTGGGGTCGGCATGAAAGTGGAATCAGTTGCAACGAGACGTCGCGCGCGTTTGGATTCATGGAAATCGGGCGGGATCGCGATCGTATAACCCGGGCTCGTGTGGGAAATTGTGCAGAATTGGTCAAAAGAAAAAAGCGTTTTCTTTGTATTTCGGTTTTCGTGTGTGTTGCGGACGACTCTTCCGAGGAAATGGCAAGCGGTGGAAAAAAAAGAATCGATTCAGCAGTAAAATGTTGACATTGATTTGGGTGAATTCCGATTGATTTCCACCGGTTCGCGGAGTTACCAACAATAACAACAACCACGAACTCCAAGTGCAACTCCCATTCGAGTGGCAGGGAGTTGGCCGAAGCGATTGGACGGATTGATTGCTTGATTGATCTATTTTTGCACTTGATTTGCGACGCACGCGCCGTGAACGCGACGTGACTGGCGCTTCACTTCACTTGAAGTCGGACTTGGAGTCGGTGTCCCAGTCTCAGTCTGAGGCAGAGACTAAGTCTGAGGCTGCCCCACCGATGCGCCTTTTGTCGGGGGCAATTATGTTGATTTGTGCAACGCGAACGATCCGCATCGTCGATTTCCCCGAGCTGATAACAAAAATTTGCAATGCAAAGAAAGGAAATTGATTTGATGATCGCTCATCTCAGCGCGATATCTTCCGATCGTGCCACGCCCACTATTTGATTACAGAATGTGTATGTGGTGATTCAAAAAGGTGATCATTGAAAGATAATCTAACAAAGTGTGCCCAAAAAAATAATCATTTCAAAAATGGTTAAAAGTGAATAGCAGTGCTTTCAAAATGTGTTAAATATGAATATAAATAACAAAAATTTAAAATAAATCAAATTGATATATAATGTTTTTAGGGTTTTGCTTTATTTAAATTGTGTGCAGTTTCTAAGATAGGCATTGCCATTTTTTAGACCAACTTTCAAACAACAAATTAAGCCAACTATAATAATTTATTAAATGGTTTAATCTATGTTAAAAGAACGTGAATGGCAGTGCAATATTCTTTTATAACGCTGAACATACAAGTATATACAACAAATTATAATTTTAAACCATAATTAAGGCATTGCATTCTTTCAGACCAACTTTAAACAACAAATTATGCCATAAATAAACATTTATAAAATACTTAAATCTATGTAAAAATAGCATGAATTGTAATGATTTTAAATGGTGTTGAGTTATGTTGAAATATTTTTTTATACCGCTGAACATACATACAAAAAATAATAAATTTAAACCATTTAAAACACACAAAATTATGCCATAAATAATCATTTATAAAATTGTAAAATTTATGAAAAACAAAGTGAATAGTAGTGCTTTTAAATGGAGTTAAATGATGTTGCAATATTTTCTTTTATTATTTTTTTAATATCTGAAAATTAAAAAGAAATATTAAGTATACAAATTGTAAATCGATTTGATATATATATATATATAGCTTATAGTTATATAGTTTATTCAAAAATGTTTATAAATTCAAGATATTTTTCACACCGTTTGCAGTTTTAAGTTAATGTGAAAACCCGAAGTTTCCACAAAGATCTGTAAAAGTATTTAGTAGTTTTTGGAGCTTATTCCGAAGGTCCAAGTTTACGATTTGGTGTTGCCCAAGGCTTCATCTCGTTATATTAGACGCCTCTGCCCATTTGGATTTACATATGTGATTACCAGTAGATGAGTTTTGAGTTTTAATAAGCAGCTTTGCCTCGGAGGAGCCTAAAAAGACTAAAGAGACACCTCCGCCAAAGGGGGCCAGAGATGGCAATAAAAGCTGGTTAATTAAAAGTACAAATCGGCGAGTGGCCTGCTAATAGCCGAAATGATTGCGCAAAGCCACAACGACCCATAACTCATTAGCGGACGCCCCAGAGGTCCACATTTTTAGAGGTAGCCGGAGTCGGTGGACTAGCAAGTGATGATTGGACTGGGACATCATGATGATTAATGGGATGCAGTGCTGAGAGCGGCGAACAGATTTATGGATGAGCAGCGCGGACTTTCTTGTTTCTGGTTCTGGGAATGCTAATAGAGCTGCAACCTGGGGCCAAGTTGCAGTTTGTCCCCCTTTGCATCCATTTCCATTTCCTCCCTTCCCCGGAAATCTCCACAGTAGTTGCCTTTTGTCTTGGATCTCTCTCTCTGTTTGCCCGGAGTCTGATAAGACTTACAAGATGAGTTTTCTTACCAAAGGTACAGATATAGAGAGAGACACTATTTGATCAATGATAAGTTCGGAATGCCTAGCATTTGGGTGACTCTAGGTAAACAAGGGCTGGCCCTCTGCCAATGTCTCATCCAAATGAGTTCCCGGGTCGTTCTATAATTGCTAAACTCACACCCAGCTGTATAGTATTTATGAACTGTGACTCAACCCCTTCGGATGGGCGCGTGTTGCCAAAAAATCATAAAAAACGGGAAAAAAGCGGCCGGAGGAGGGCCTTAATCAAAAGGCGGTAATCCAATTAAACGGCTCGGAGTCCCAAGACCAGCTGACCCAATTAGACTCGCTCCGCGATCGAACTGGAGGATCGTCGGATCGCTGGATCGCTGGATCCGCAGATCACATTGAACTTGAAAGCGGCGCCTGGCCATTGTCTTCCTACCCAGACTCGATTCGGGGCAAAAACAAGTTCTTACTATATATATATTCCCTAAATAAAAGATCGCATCGGATTCGATCTAACGGCCGCCCTGCAAATTTCTTGTTCGGCGTTTCAAATTGTAGATCAAAGATCAAACAAAAACCCAGAGAGTGGGAGGAAGAGAGAGGGGGGGAGAGAAGGCCAAAACCACAAACAAAAACTGCTTAAATTGGCATACCGAAGTCGGTGAGAAGCCTGCGGGAGTTCGAAGTTTGAGTACCCTATGATTTTGATTCCTGAGCCAGCACCGATCATAAATGTGATCATGATCGTTTATGGTCTCCTCGGACCTCGGACCGCATATACGATCGCATAAATTGCTTGGAGTTAACTTTGCATTGCGGCTTTGCAGGATAAGAGAAGAAAGGCATGGGAAAGGTGCTATAAAGACAGAGATTCCCCTTCAAACACTAATTAAATATTTTTCTCTTAATTTAGAAATTACTGCTCAAACCTCGCAAAAGAATCGTTAAACTCCTTGAAAGGCCATCAATCCCCCGAATGCGAATTTCTCTTTTCCCAAGTGATTGCCTTAAATTCCGCAGATCCTATCGCACTCGAATCGATCAGAGATCCGAGGACCTCCCACAAAATCTTCTAAAAGGCACATAAATCTCAATTGCTGATCCGGCTGACACATATCTGTAAATTTATTTGTCATTATCCAGATGCAAAACATTGGCATTTCGCACACTTTTCTCAGTTCAATTTCCAGTTTCAATTGTCCACTCGAGTGCGGTCAGGCAGATGGAGGCTGGAAAGTTTGCATCTGTTGGCCAGTCAAATGGGACAAGTGCAATCAAGCCAAACCAATTCATATGCATATGAGCCCTGGTGGCACTTTCTACCACTCGGCTAACCCTTTTCCCATGACCCAAGACACACACGATTAATCAGATACTCGCTGGGAGGCTGCAGCAGCCACGATCTGTGATTGTTATCCGATGGGGCATAAACTGACACAAAGTCAAAGTCAAAGTTAAACTTAAACAATGAAACTAGCTTGAACTCTGCTAGTCTCTAGTCGCTAGTCTCTAGCTCTAGCTCTAGCCCGATCTTAACAATCAAGATCAATATCATGCAGCTACAATGTACAAATATTACCTTCTCCGCTGTCTGGACCATCGAAGACTCTCAGCCTCCGGGTAGAAAATGCAAAACAACCAAAGTCAACAAAAGACCAAGAAAATCCATCATTGACACAATGAACATCAAATACTCTGATCGAAGATACACAACTTAAAATATATTCCATTTATTTAAATACCCCATGACATGTTTTTTATTGAGATTTAATTCACGGTTTCATTTTACAAATGTGCTACATTTCCGTTAAATACACAGATTAATGTGGCTTATTTAAAATCCATTTAGATTAGATATGATTAGATGTTAACTCAACATAATTAAGATCATATTTCACATAGCGTAAATGTTAAAAATGAGACATTTTAATTTGTGCTTTAAAATATTTATGTAGGATTTTAAAACCAGGAATAAAGAGGGTTTTAATATTAGTGTTTGTTATTTCTGTTAGATAAACAGATTAGTGTGGTTTGATAAAAAAAACTATTTAGATTATACAGCACTAAACATAATGTAGTTAATATTTCACCTTTAAAAATTTGGATTTCAATTATAAAAATACTCAAAATGAGACTTCTTAATTTGAGTTTTTATTATTAATAACAGATTGTTTTAAATCCAGGAGTAATTTTCCCGAATGCCTAGTAATTGTTGAAATGCAAATTTATAATGTATAATAATCGCTTTTCTTTTGCAATTTTTTCTATAACCCTTTAACCACTCATTTTATCTCGTCCAGAGTATTCCATAAATTATGTACAAACAATCGATTTCGATTTAGTTAAAGGACGGAGACGGTTAAACAAATTAGTCTGAGCCTAGGCCGGGCCAGGAGGAATGTGGATGAAGCAGTCAGTCATTGGCCGGGCCAGGGAAATGCTATAATTATGCAATTCCTCAAAGGCAATGACGGTGGTCCAGGCGACTGACCACCTTCCCTTCCCCAGATCCCCAGATCCCCCCCTCTCCCATGTCCAAGTCAGACATATAATCTGCAAACGATTCGCGTTTTGGGGGCCTCAGAAATTATTGACTAGCAGTCATGGGTTGAGGCCTTCGAGTAAATTGCCGTAAATCTTTATTTGTGCAGCTACTTAAAGACCCCGTCTTACCACGTCTTACCAATCCCCCCATCAGCTGTTCAGCTGTTCAGCTGTTCACTTGCATTGGCCAAGTCGGGCCTTAGGCTGGGGTTAACAAGCCGCCAGCGATTAAGTCATTTCTTATGTCGGTTCATTATTTCTATTTTCCTTAGTCTTTATTTTTTTCTATCTTTTTCCCCTATTTTTTTTGTATCTTTTTTTTTGTTGTTGTATGTTGCATGCGTAGCTACTGGGCTTGTCCAGGTTGAGGTCCCCTTCTTGGCTGCTGTGCAATTTTTCTTAGTCTTAGCCCAAAATTTAATGTAACGTGTGGCTGGTAAACTGGTTTTGGCCCGTTTCGTCTGTTCGGTTGATTGCCACTGCTAGTTGGTTAGTAAAATATTCCGTAGTTTTCGCATTTATCTTGACAATGCCAGACTAGGAGAGTGTCGTTTGGCTCCTTCGCATTTGTTCTAATTAGACGTGACAATTCTACGTAATTAGTCGGCAGGTCGCCTTTACACTTCACTGAATTTCTTAAAAAAAAAAAAAACGAATTAACTTGAAATGATGAAGAAGGAAGCGAAACTGAGTATCGAATTTCTCCCACTTAATTGATATGTTTTTTTGTTTAGCCAACCTGGATAATGGGTTGTGACAGTTTTGCTTCTGTGTTTTGTTCAATGGGTGACTGGACCTTAACAAAATGGTTATTTATTTCTTTTGAGTTTAAGCTTAAGTTGAATGCTTAATTGTTTTTTATGCAATATAAATAATATTCTTAGTTTACCATGAGAAAACCTGGACTAATAAGAAACATTTATAACAAAATGGTCTTTTCGTATTTTTCCCACAGAATTTAATCTTCATTTTAACTCATAATTATTTTGTGCAAAAATATATAAATGCTAAATATTTTTTATTTATTGAAATATATATTTTTGTTCACTTTCCAGCCCTAAAATTTCTCTGTCAGTACCCCCAAAATTCAGTTTACCATGAGTAAAACTTGAGCATTCTACTTTTTGGACAGCCAAGATTTTCCACCTGTTTCCATATCCATATAACCACTAGCATATCTTCATTAAATGTAACCCACTTACAGAAACTGTTGAACACTTCGCACATGTCCAAGTGTTCACAATTCACACCGCAAACCCGGGGGAACTGGGGAAACTCATCATTTAACGCCTTCATCTTCCGACTGCAGAGAGCACAGAGCACCGAGCACAGGGAGTGGAAATGTGCCATAAAGTATTTGAATATTTCCCAGTGCTCTGGGATTGGAGCAACCGAGCATCCAAGCAACCAAACCACACCAAATAACCACCCGCTGACCCGTTTGATCAGTCTCCCAACTGGACGGGGCCCCATGTTGATTCGCATATAGAAATGGTTTCGTTTCTTTTTTTCGCTCTGCGGCTTTCCAATCTTTATTGCATAATTGCAATTGAATTGTTTGTGGAGTTTCGATTTCGAATTCGTTTCTCACTCGGTAAATTGGAAAATGTGTTAATGATTTGATGTAGAGCCAGATCAACAAACACATTTACGAGTAGTTCAGGTGCCGTCATAAGTTTACCTTAGGATAATATTTAACCCATCAGAATGAGGAAGCGTTTAAATAGTAATTGATGAACTCAATATGTTAGCGAGAAGTTTGTATCTTTTTCATCGCACAGATAGTGAATTGATATAGGATTTTCCACACAGCGGGAGGTTTTTGGAGAAAGGTTTCAAAACATCCAAAATTAGGCCATCGAAAAGTGGGGCTAACGATGTTCTTTAATCAATTGATTTTTCTTTTTATCTTTCATCAGATTTGGTAGATACAATTCCAGCGATAATCATCAGAGATAGCGTTTGAGAGTGAATAAATTAGTTTATATAAATGATTGTGTTTGCTTTTTAAAAGATTCTTTTAATGAAAAACATTTTTTAGATCCTTTGAGTAAGTTATTGGTTTCAAAACATTTCCATTGTATAATATATTATTCAGGTACATATATAAAAGCTAAGTTTAAACAATGGTAAATTCATGAGATTTATTTTTATTTTATTAATCATATGTGCAATAATACATTTAATTTATCATTACTTCACAATAATTTAAACTAGGTCACAATATATTAGTTCTGTATTAAAGCCAAGTTGCTTATGAACTTATTATCTTAAAAGATGCAATTATTCATCGCAAATAAAGCTTTCTTTTTATACATTTTCCATATAACCCTTCACTTCTCCCGGGGGTAAGGACAAACCCATGTCAGAAAGTACCAGATTCCGGTCTCTCAGCCAGACAACCATTCGCAAAAATGGTCGTGGCCCGGCCGTCAGATTCAATTAGGTCCAATTTGGGAAATAATTATATACGCACACAGTTCTGACATTTTTGAAAAAATCTTACATTAATTTGGCACTAAACTGTCAGCTGCGGAATGCCATGGCACTCACATTTACACCGAAAGGCAAATGGCCCGGGTATTCGAATAAAACGGTCCACAAACCGAATACTTCGAACCCGGCAACAAGTTTCCTTCAAATTTAATTGTAATGTGAGAAATTTAAATTAGGTAGCCAAGAGGAGGCTTAAAAAAAAAAAAAAAAAAAAAATGGACAGCAACACAAAACCGAAAAACAAATAAAAAGCCCAGACTCTGACAATGACTAAGAAACCTCAAAAAAGCGGAAGATGCCCAAAGAAACAAAAATTATGAAAAAATGTTTCTCGTTTTTTTTTCGGTGGGGTTTGTTAAGAGAATAAAAAAAAAAGATCAAATAACCGAAAGCCGCCAAATTTCAAAGGAAAACAAAAACTTGTTCACTTATTTGAAATTGTGTAGCCTTTTCAACTAATTTTCCACTTGTGGATACGTGGGGAGAAGGTTCAGGGTTCAGTTTGTGGGTCCATTCGCTATTTGTCAGTCGATATTTGATTATTTACAATACACTATTCATCAGAGGATTTCGGTTTGCGTCATTGGATTGGCTTTTTATAGACCAAACAATACCAAACAAAATCCACAAGCACTTTGTTGTATAGTTTTTTTTTTTATTAAAATCGCTTTGGAAATTTATTACATCACGATTTCGAATTGGTTTCCTCTATTTCACTCAATCTGCGAATTCTTGAGTTGTCCGATTCGTTTGTTTTATTGTCTCTCGCGTGTGTGTTTATGTATATTCTATATGCGAATTTGTTTGCAGCTGGGCTTCCTGGAAAATATTTATTTTATCTAGCGGATGCTCCAATGCCCGGAGTTCCCTCGGCGGATCCCTTTTATAATGAAGTTTTCAAAACAAGTTTATGGGATTTACCAAGCAAATTTATGCTATGATGTTTAGCCTGATATTTCCTTATTTATCTAATACTTTTTGCATCGCCTTTAAGTGACCCATTTTGACTTGGGCCAAACAAATTTCCAGCCTTTTCTTGATCTCTGTTCCCTCTGCAGTCTCTAGGTAAACAAACAAATACACCAGAAAATTCTACAAAATTGTAACACATTTGTTTAAAGTTTATGCTGTTTTTGTTTGTCTTTACTAATTAGCTCATAGGCCCCACATCAACACATTTGTGGATCAACCGAAACAGTACAGTAAATTACCATTTGTTTATTTACAAATTGTCATCTTTAGTTTGTTTGTTAGCAACTTGTTGAATGGCTTAGAAAACGAAACTGCAAACTGTTAAATCTTCTTTAAATATAACATTCTCTATTAAAAAACTACATATATCAATGATTTATTTCCATAATGAATTTTGTTTAAGTTACGTGTGAACAAAATGTGTTCCAGTTTAACCGAACCACAAAAAAAAACGACATCCAACGAAAATGATTAAATACTAATTGGGAAAAATCGCTCAAGCCCAAGCTAAAGAATAGATAATGCCAGCGTCTGACAAACGAACTGTCAAAATGACAGACGCGTCAATAAAGCCACTCAAATTACAAAAACATCTGCCCCGGCGATATGTAGCAACAAGATTGCTGCACCTATGCGTTTATCTAGTCTGCATAGCGCAAACGTTGCAGCTGCAACAGCAACATGGCCAGCCCGGGGGCAACATGTTGCAGCAACATCACCGAGCCAGTGTAAATAGCAGTGTAAATATCAATATAAGCAGAAATTTCAATGAAATTATCCAAACGGCCACGGCAAGTGCCTCGGCCAGTGCCATGGGAACAAGATCGGGAACAGCAACCTTCGCATCGGTGACAGCAACAACAGCATCCACCATTACTCCAGGGCGGCGCAAACTGCGCAGGAAGTTCCCCACTCCCAGCCGAAATGCGACCTTGGGCAGGAGGCGAAAGTTCCGAGTCCATCCCTACCGGAGAAATGCCACCCATGCCACGAGGACCACGACGATGGCCACGGTTTCGGCCACGGCAGCATCACTGATACCAAAGAGGCAACCCTATCACACGAGCTTCCAGCAGCAGCAACAGCAGCAGCAACAGCAGCAGCAGCAACAGCAGCAGCAGCAGCAGCACCACCAACAGCAACAACAGCAGCAGCAACAGGCGCATATTGCCGGGGTGCACATCTCCCAGCAGCAGCAGCAGCAACAGCAGCATGTTGCTGGGGTGCACTTGAGCCAACAGCAGCAGCAGCAACAAGTGCATATTGTAGCCGTAACACCGCGCCCCCAGCAACCGGGATTTGCCATAGTGCCAGCTTATTACCAGCACCAACAGCAGCAGCAGCAACAGCAACGAACATTGCTGGGCAACCTGACCCAGCAGCAACAGCAGCAGCAACATCTCCTCATCCAGCCGGGCCGCAACATTGTTGTCTATAGCAACCTGGGCGCAATACCGCCCTGTCCTCCGGGTCTGCTTTCCGGATCGGGTATGCCCGTCTATACGCAACAGCAACACTTTATACCCCTGCGATCCACGACGACCCCGCGGCCCAGGCAACGTGGTAAGCAAATCCTCCCGGCAGAGATCTCCATTCGGTGGTTCCTTATTCATTTAATTGTCGTCGCCCCAGACGCACCAGAGGGCGGGAGAGAGTGGGGGGTGTCTGCAGGTGTTAATTACGCTAATAAAAATTGCATTCACAGCAGTTTATGGCATTTAATGCGGTTAAATGGATGCCAAGACCGCCGCGTCTGGCGCCTTCATCGCCTTGTCCAGGTCCGCGTCCAACTCCAAGTCAAATAATTACCCCCAGCGGCGGTCCGCATAGAAAGCTTGGCTAATTGGTCAAAGCAATTGGCTTCAATTTCGGAGAGCTGCGGGATTCGAAAGGTGCCAATGAGGAATGCAGCTGAAAAGCCAATGGAATACTTTGATTGAGTTATTTCTAAGTATTTGACGACTGTTATTAATGATGGCTCGCCGAGATTAACTCATAAAATGTGCGCAAATTATTAATAACTAGAGTCCAATGGGGGGACTATAAATTTGTAATCAATACAACTCCCTTTACAGCTCAGTCTTTTTTTATGATTAAATATTTTCTTGGATTTATAACTTATATATACCATTTCGAAACCGTCTCCTTTTTAATACAGCCCAATTATGATTTATATTTATGTTTATTTCCCATCAAAAACCCCATTAAGAAAATACAATCAGCAGCTTGTCAAAATGTTTTCTTATCATTACAAGTGTCAATACTTCAAATGCATACACAAATACTTTGATTGCAAGTTTTTTTATATAATTTTTTTTTACTTGGAGTTGATTAAGTATTTGGCAAGTTCGTGTCTCGAATCGGTTGACAGGCTCTCCACTAAAAAAGTTTCAAAACTTGTTCAAAAATAGATTTTGCAAATGCAGCTGTCGGGAAAATAATAGTGAAAAATGCATTAATTTTTTTTCGGCAGCTGGCGCAATTTATTGATTTTCACTTCCCAATTGATATTTTTTTTTTACGAGTATTTCTGATTTCCTTATGCAATCACTCAACAAATTTGCAAGCAAATGAAATTGCACACACTTTAAGAGGCATGGAAAAATGCTCAGACTTTGGTCAGGCTACTGCACATTGATAGACTGTCTCCTCTGGTGGACACACATTTGGCGCCTGCCTGCTCCGCCTGGCGCTAAATTAGCATTTCTGGGGGGGAGGCAGTGCATCCATAGTCATATAGCCCCGAACCAGCACGAAAATGGCATTATAGGTGCCGAGGAAGAGATGGAGATGGAGAGCCAGTTGTGGTGGTAGCCTTTGGGCCATTTTGGGTTATTGCTCGCTGAAGTGGAGCTCAACAGGGGACTCTGATGACATTCTGCGCCTTTCTGGGATTTGTTTTGGAAATTCGAATGGAACAACATCAGAGTACTCTTGGTAATCCAACTAAGCAAATTGGTGCCGAACTTTGGGTAACGAATGAATAATTCGATCAATTTTTCATTGGTGAATTTTTGAAGTGTCATGGAACTTGATTATAATCAACTTGTTTTTTGTGAACAAATTTTGTGATATCTTTTTATTTAACATGAAATATATTTATTTATATGTTAAATTAAAATTTACAAAAAGGAATGAAATCAGATTTTGCACTCTTATTTTACTTTAAATCCTTACTGATTTGATTTAAGATGGTGTTGAAAATATGGAGCTCATTAATCATAGGCTATGAATGAATGATTCATTCAAATTTTTATTTAAAATGCCATGAATTTTACAAAAGCCAATCAATCAATTTATCTACAGCAAAATTCGTCAAATTGATATTGTTTACCCAATGGGCAAAATTTTTTGTTGTCTGTTTTGTAGTTTAAAATGATATATACATAATGTTATTCCCATTTATATGATTTGTAAGGCCCAAATATTTAAACCTATTTGAATCCAATATGAATTTATGTGATAGTTTTTGATGAATTATGGGTCATCAATCTATGATGTTGCTTTGAGTAATTCAAGCAATTTTTCAGAGTTGAATATTTCGAATTTTTTATAAGCCAATCAATCATCCTTCTGATGAAATATTTGGCATATTGATATCGGTTAATTAATAAATTTTAAATTACCCATCCATTTATATCATTTAAAACTTTTCTTTTAATTGAAATGAATGGAATGGTATTTCTTTAAATTTAAAATTTTTGAATCTTATATATGCTTTATTTTTGTGCCAGTGGATTTGAAAACTCTTTTTTTCTAGCCAGGCCAAATGAAAATCTCACATAGTCATTAACTTTAAGGCATGTCATGTGCGCAGGCAACAAACAAAAATAAGCCGAAATGAAAATCAACCGGTTGGTTAGCAGCGACAAATATTGACATTTTCAGTGTCTCAGTTCTCCGAGCCAGAGCCATGCCAGAGATATAGAATTAGTGGGGGGACATACTCGAAACCGCAACGGACACCTACATGGCGTTTATTTTTTTTTTGGGGTGCCTAGGAGAGCGTGGAACTGGCGACCAAATGAAATCGTACAGGCAAAACAGTCGATTTTTTAATTACAACGAAACGTGCCACAGAAAAACAAACAAACAATGCGCTCGCTAATTGCACATAAAGCCCAAAATCACAGACAAAAAAAGAGCATAAACTAAAAAACAGGAAAAAACAAAGATGGAAAGATGGAGCGGAGGGTAACCATGGTGAAGAGGTTAGTCCGGAGATGGAGCTGGAGTTGGATACTGTAACAAAACTCGTTGTTGTTGGCGGAGCAAATGGGTGGACAAACAAACCCAAACAGCAAACAAACAAATGAGCCGAATGACAAATGCAAGTGTCAATCTCGTCGACTCAGATACAATTCAAGTTTGACATTAAGCTGCAATGGCTCCCAAACTGTAAGGCCTAGGGCAGGCGATTGTTGAAACTTACGGATTAACGTACAATTGGGCGAGGGCATTGGCTGTCTATGTGTGGTAACTGAATTTTGAGTTGGGAAATCATTAATAGAAAAGCATATAAATTGAGCCTAAAGGTGGAGTACTTAGTGAAGGGTAATTCATAGGATTTTACAATTAAAAATATTCATTTCAAGAACAAAACAGTTGCTAGTTTCTTATTTAATCTGCCTATTTGCCTCCCACTGTTGATTGCTTTTGGTGTCTATTACAAACACAGAGGTTAGCCAAAAATATATACTCGTACAATATATTTTCCAACTTAAATGGTAATTTTATCTCACGGTATTCATCTATCGCCTAGGAAAACATTAATTCCCTGGGCAGGCAGCTTCTGGGTGTTTGAAAACATTAAAGCAAAATATTGCGGCAATTTTCAGCAATCTTTTTCATACCCGCTTCCACGCCTGATAATATTTATTATTCAATTTTCATTAAATCTGATTATGGAGAACTCGTTTCGGGTCTTTTTAGTGGCACAAGGGGAAAAGGTGAGCAGTACGAAAAAATGCAGGCAAATTATTTTTCTGACGCTTAAATTAAGCATTAATTTTGCAACGCCAAAGACTTTAAAAAATAAAAAAAAAAAAAACGTTTTTCGTAAAGGTGTTGCTAAGAGCTTGTTGCAACAACGAGATAAAAAAACCGAAATTGCATTTTCCAATATTTGGCTCTTATCGTTTTTGGGCTTGATTTATCTATACAAATGTAAAATAAATGTCTAATTAGTAAACAATAAAAAAAGGGAAACACAATAAATCAGTAACCAATTAAAAGCGAGGCCAAAGACCGGAAATACGAAACCCGCTGCTGGAGTCTCTTGTGGTTTGTCGATTGGGAAATTCAGGTCAATCATGGAGAAAATTGTAAAACTTCATATGAAAATTTCCCTTTTAATCGTGGATGGCGGAGGGCTCATGACCCTTTATTTTCAAAAGTATGTTATGGGTTCAGAAGTACTAGTATTCCCAGAAGTATTGTAATGACTGCATTTCACAGTCACGTTCTCCATATTTATTTGGCAATTATGACTTCGAACCAAACCCCCCACAACGTGTGCCAGGTTGTCCGAGGTCAGGGAAAATCCAATCCCAAAACCAAGCCGACGGCTCCAGAAATACAGCAAAAAAATAAAGAAAACACTTCTGCCCTGGCGCCTCCTCGGTCACTTTGATCTATGCACTTCAAATGATTTTGTTGCCGTTCCCGTTCCTCTATTTGTATCTGTATCTTTTTCCGTATATGTATCTGTGGCTGAGACGCTGCGTCTGTGTTATTGTTTGTACCGATGCGTAAACAACGAAGCGGCAGTTTAAATGATACGGCAACTTTTTTTCTCAGCCGAAGCATCCAAGAAGTTGGCACATAACATGTGCTTGAGTTTGCCCAACGGCAAGTGCAAACCTGGGGGAGATTCGAGATGGCACTAGGAAAAAGAAGAAGGGACTTGGCAACTGGGAGCAGGATGCAGGGAGTTGCTGTAAGAGTGCGGAAATCTCCAGACAGAAGGCACTAAACCATTAAACGACAGCGAAGGGAGTGTTTATGATTTAAGTTTTCACTGGATTTTATTGCAAGAAAAATAAAGATTTTATATTGACAGACTAGACTGCAGTAGAAAAATCTTAAGTCTTTTTTTGTAATATTTATTTGTATTACATTTTTAGGTACTTTACTTTCATTATTTTATGGTCTTTCAATTAGAATTCTTAGCCCAATTTTATACTCCCACACTTTTCATAAATTTTTAGCTTTGAAAATTGTGGCACACTCAAAGAGTTCAACCATAAAATCGGGCTGAAAAATACCACATATCCATTACCAACTTCCGTCCTAATTGTTAAGAGTTATTTATCCAGTCATCGGCTTTTGCCCTCAATCACCTTTGTTTACCCCTCAAAGTTTAAGCGCTGCAACAAATTTGCTCGCTTAATTAAGCAATTCCAATTAAAATCAAAGATATTTCACTTGGATTACGCCCACTGCGATGGCAACGCCCACAAAAAGTATTTACCACAAAAAAAAAAGATACTCGAAAAGTGAACTGAAAATCACATGTGTAGTACTCCGAATAGACTTGTGTACTTTCGCCTATCAAAAGCTAAACGCAGTCAAAAGTTTAGCGCACTCAAATTGCATTTCCTGTCACTTGGTCGAGATCGCTTGACTGCTTCTGCTCCTGCCCCGCCAATGCTCCTGCCCAGCTCCAGCTCCAGCTCTGGCCAATGGGTGTGTTCATGTCCCTGGGTCTATGGTCTATGGTCTATGGTCTCCGGATCCGATGCACGGGCATCCAAGTTGCCTGGCTGTCTGGGGCGGCTCGGATATGCGAGACATGCAAAGTTACCTGTATGTCAGCCCAAGCCCCCTGTAACCGAGTAGGTGGGAGTGTCCCATGGGGGCTATGTTGGTCTAGGAGTTGGAGTTGGAGTTAAAGTTGTCCCGTGTGCGAGTCCATGATTCCATGATTCCGACCAACATTAACACCAACACCAAAAACCGGCAATAAACTGAGGCCAGTTACGGTTACATGACATATGATGTCAAAATACGTTCAGTAAGTCGAATTTATAAATTTAATACAAGCCAATTGGATACTCTGGCTTTAATATGTTTACCAATAATTTAAATGGATATAGAATACTATTGGCAACACTCAAAGATGCCAAAAATCTGCAAGATTCTTTAGAAAATTAGGATACTTTCGGTTTGAAAATCTTTTAAAATTCCTGAGATTTGAGGGGCAGCTCTCTCGCTAATTTAAATTGTAGGTAGTTAGTTTTATGTTTAAATAAGATTATGGTT
Organism: Drosophila setifemur; assembly: GCA_021224005.1. Lineage (NCBI taxonomy): Eukaryota > Metazoa > Arthropoda > Insecta > Diptera > Drosophilidae > Drosophila > Drosophila setifemur. Next base: position 5,110,325 of record JAJJHY010003979.1, read on the forward strand.
ACTCATATATTTTTAAGAGACTTCCCAGTTAAAAATCTATTAAATACGTCATTGTTTTAAATAGTAAACGTTAACAAAATGCTTTTCCCCACACACTTCCAACACAAAGTAATAAAATAAAGTGTCTAGCTAATGTATTCTTGGCTAATGGCAGTTGATTTTTGCTTTTTTTTAATTACAACTGGCCTGCACTTTTGGCCAGTTTTAATTAACTTTTAAGGCCGGCATTTGAACCACCCTCAATGTCCGTTTATTATACGGAAGGCTTGTCGAACTCGGCCTTATCTTTATTAGCGACATGTATTTCTAATTTCGAAAGCCATGGCTATCAAATATTTAAGCCGGGTCGAACGGCAGTTGGTGGGAATTGTTTTTGGCCAATTTGAAAAGGCTGCTGCTGCTGCTGCTGGCCAAACCGTAAAAATAGATAGCGTGCAAAATTGATTCAATATATGTACATAGCTGGTTTCATTCCAGATCGGCCGTGTGGCAGGGGAGGGCAAATAGTTTTGTTAATTGAAATAAAATTCAATTTGACGTTTTTATGGCATGTGGAGATAGTTCGGCTAAATACGTGAAAAGCTGCTGCAATTGAGAGTTGCGATCTGCGAATTGCGAATCGGTGGTGTGAAAGTTGTTCGAGAGATGCAGCCAGTGGATTGGCTTCCTTACGATTCTTTACGATGTGCGATCGAAAAAGACCCCGGGAAATGTGGAAATCGAATTCATTGGTGCTTAATCGTTTTTCTTATTTATTCATCGTCACAACTTAATCCTTATGGTCCGATATTTCTGCGTCAGAAATTTAAAAATTACATAGTTTATGGTGCCAACTACTGCTGAACATGTGAAAAGCATATTTTCCATTTCAAATTTAATGCATCTTTTTTTAGATATCCATTGACGCCCGCTGGTTTGCTATTTGAATATGGCATCTATATTTCCTCCAAGACAAGTGGCAAACGCGGCCGTAAAATGTCTGTGTGTATATATATATAGTATAATCCGCATATGCAAATTTGCGTATGCGGGCACAATTTTCCATGCCATAAACTTTGGTATTACCCACGAGTTGATTTTCCACGATTTTGAAATCGACAAGATATAGAGGCGGCCGTCAATTCGCGACGCTGTGACCTTTACCAATGCTTGTCAAACTATTTGCAACATGATTGATTGCAGTTAGCGTAAATGAATGGCACATTAATTTGCATTTAAATGTGCCAAAAATATTTCTCGCCGTTTTGCAGCATGTCATTGACTAATGAGCAGGCAGCCGAAAACTTTGTAAATTGCAACCAAAAAAAAAACAACAAAAAAAATGGAAACATTTTTAGCAAATGCAGGAAACATAAATTACAAGAGCCAGACGAAATAGATTGCAGTGGTTGTTCGGCGAAAACATAAATTTGAGAAATATGAAAAACATTTTGCAAATGTCACATTCGCATGGTGAGGAAAACCGATCTCAGTGCCAAATATCAGGCGCACCCCATTTGAAAAGCCAATTTTGAATCGAATGTTGGCGGTTTATTTGCCCTTCCCGAGGACATATTAAAAGTGTGTTTATTAAATGGTTTTGATATTTATTTAAGCTGTATAAGAAATTTGTGTTATTTATTTTGAAGCTAAAAAGTAGAGTATCTCAGGTTGAGGTTTGCCTTTTTTTGTTGACAGCTTTGTGCGTGCAAATTTATGCACAGTCGTTTCTGAGTTGGAAATTCAAATCGGCTTTCGACACATCATTTGAAGAGTCTTCTGTTCGTAGTTTTTGCAAATTATTTGCTCAAATAGTTTGCAAGTGCTTACCTCAAGTGTTTTTATTATTTTTGTTTCGTTTTATTGCCGGTCGGTAGATTATAAAGGCTTTTATTGCTTCTTTTGTTGACTACGTTTAGATGGAAAATGATATAAGTCTATTATATATTTTTTAAGGCACGTTTCGCTTGTTGAATAGACTTTAAAAGATTTATTTTAGTTACGTTACTTTGATCATTTGCTTATCTAAATAGTCAACAAGCTTGTGTTCTTGTATATAATCTAAAAAAAAATATTCCACAAAAAAAAATATTTAAAAATTCCTAAGAAAATCTTCTCTGCCCGCTATCCGTTTTGGCCTGATCCCATGACAAGCTAATCACTTGTGCCGGCCACAATAATCCCCAACACGATTTCCACATCAGGCCAACTCAATTCGCAATGAAGTCAGCTGGGGCAACATGGCTCAAATATTTATAAATTGCATACGCGATGTGGCTTAATGTGGCCACTTAAAGAGACGCCGCCACTTATCGGGCGCCGTTGATCCAAACACCAACAGCAAAACACTCGGAAACCATTTATTATAACAAACAAAATGCTATAATTAATTTTTCTATTATTTTCTCAAATACACCCCGCCATTACCAAGGAGGAGGAATAGGTGGTGGCGGAGCAACTAAGGCCAGAACGTGGCCAGCGAGGAGTCAAACACAATTTCCTGGCCAACTTAATACTCGATTAATTTACGACGAGCACGAAAACAATTGAGTCGAGTTTTTTTTTTTTTGGGAGGATGCGGAGGCTGGCTTCGACTCCATCGACTATTATGATGTGCCGGGCCGAGTTCGATCAAAGAAAGCATAAATAATGTCCCGACAGCCGCCAGTCGAGGAGCAGTCGAGGCGGAGAACTGGTTCAGCATTTTGTTGGTGGCCCGGGAACGGGCCGAAATTTATGCAAACGGGTTAATTAACTAAGGCAGAAAAAAAGCGGGAAAATAACGAAATTCGGTACGCTGGCTACGTGAAGCTGTTAAGAGACCAGCTCCAGCCGGGTGGTCCTCCCCCTCCCCCTCACTCCCCACTCTCCATTACCAACTATTACTCTCTCTATGTATTGCTCTCCCCCAATGGCTTTAAATGTGGGTCAACAGTGGGCGGCTAACAAGGCAGTAAGAGCCATTAACAAAGGCAAGTTGCAAGTAAGTTGCATTTGTATCCATCATTTCGGACATTTCGAATGCCAATTTATAAATAAATCGCTGCCAAGTCAGTCGGCTGGTCGGTGAGTCAATCACTCAATCGAATGCAATTCATTCACTCGCTCACTCGCTCATTCATTCATTGATTCACTTACTTATGCAGTCAATCAGCCAGCGTGTTGCCAAAAGATTTTTATCTAACTTGCCTACAGAGGCTTAATTGCCGCTTGATTACTTGTGGAAATATCGAATGACATTCGCTATTACACTCGCATAATGATTGACTTTTGGATGTGGTTTAATCTTCACATTAAGATCTTCAACTAATATATCCAAATTGTATATATCACAAATCCCTTGCCTTGGCTTTTATAGACACTCCACTTCTGCCCGTTTTTTCTTAGCCTTATTTATATTTATTTCTTGTGTTGATTTCAGATTTATGATAATTGATTGTTGTGCGTTTTTTGAAATTGTTGCTGTTGTTTTTTTTTTGTATTCGAAGCAGACAGGCATTGCGCATACGCAACGTTGTCCCAGTGAGCCAGTGAGCGATCACATAAATCATTTAATCAATATTTTGTCGTGTCGAGAGTAACAAAAGTTATGTTGCCCACAAAACACGTGCTCCAAATTGAAGCGATTGAGCTTAGATTTCTTGAGTGTATTTTTTTTTGGCACTGGCCGAATGCAAGAGACTTTGCAATTAAACTGTCAATTCATTGGTATTTTTAGAATTATTAGTATTTGATTGTTAATTTATTGCAATGCATTTGATTTGTGGCCGCGTTGAATGGCCAGACAGGTTCGGTCTTGGTAGTCGCATTGTGTATACGCCATGTTGTGCAGTGGAAATGACAGGCCCCAAGGCCGCTTCAGAAGCGAGACTAATGATTGTAGTTCAGACCTCAAACTTCGAAACAAAACGCCAAGGGAAATATCATATATATATATTTTATGACTCCCGAGCCACAGCTGGCGGGAAATCCCTCAATCCATCAATCTTCCGAAAGTAGGAAAACGACCAACTCCAATCGCCGCCCATGCCAATTCGAAGTGGAACCCTCGAATTTTACGCACATTCGCGCCGAGAACTGTTAAATGAACGGAAGTACACTTAAGTACAGCCCACATGTCTGAGTTGGCTGAGTTGGCTGACCAACAAGCCAGTCCAATAAACGGCAGCCCGAAGATATCGGTGGAAGGCAGCTGAAAACAAACAAAACGTGCTCATTAATAAAAAATCAAAAAACACAAAATTGTCAATAAAACCAAGAGTCTGAAACTAACAACCTAATGGTTGGGCAAAACAAAAAAACAAAAACAAAAAAACTCTCGAGACCCACGCAATAAATCTTCAGTGGGTGTGCGAGTGACTCTCAAACTGTGCTGTGGGGCATGACAAACGCATTTCCAACTAAGGCCAAAACCGAGATGAAGGAGATGGAAGGCACAGAGTCGTGATCCTCATCGTACACACTCAAATGACATCATTTACGACATCACCAGGCGAAACATCTCTGAATGGCGTCAGTTGATTGAACTTTTTATTGGTTGCCCGTCTGAAGGAGTCCTCCTCCTCCTAGGCCTTTCTCTCTTCGGGCCACTCTTTTCTTTTCATTCATGAAAATGCAAATCCCCCGATCTCTGCCAAGCACTTGACAGCTGCACCGTAGTCAGTCTTCAAGTCCCAGCCAAATGCCAAGTGCCTCAAGGCGCAGCTTCCTTCTCCTCCGACTCTCCTTCTCCCTCTCTAGGATGACTAGGAAAACTGCGATGGAGTGGAACTACTATCACCTATCCTATCGTGTCGCGTGCTATGCCTTTTCATATTTCCATACATCCATTTGCCATACCCTAAGATTGGGCCAAAGCATGTGGATTATGTTGGCTTGAAGCAATTTTCCTTATTTATCTTTGGAAAATGTGGTACATCTTTAAAATTTTTAATTCAATTTCTTTAACGCATAATAACAAATTATTTATTTGAAAGAATATTTTATTTAAACAAAAATTTGTTTCTAAAATATCCAACACATAATACATGATAATGCATGTCTTTATGTTCTGCTTAAAAATTACAATAAAAGATGTGATTGCAAAAATAGAAGGTCTTATTTAATTTGAATAATGCTTTGTTTTTATTTACGTAAAATATAGCATTTGCACCTATATATATTTCTTAGATTTCTAAAATCATCTAATCACTCCTAAAAATAATTCAACAACGTTCATCATCGTGCCTTAAATATATAAGTCTTAGTTCACTTTTGTTCATTTATAATATTAAATTTGCACCTAAATTTGTATTCCTAGATCTTTTTTAAATCTTTTTTTTTTGTGAGGCCTAGCAATAATTCAAGCACAACAAGTTTTTATTAAATCTTTTTAAATCTTTCTTTAGGGTATCGTATAAATTTTCTAGGCATACCAATTTTTGTATTTTCAACGTTTGCTTTAATCATAGTGCCTTAAAAATATATAGATGAAATATTTGTTGGAGAAAGTTGAAGATTAGAGCAGACAAATGTCACTATTTCAGTGTCCCTGCTCTCTTTTTAGTTTTTGCCTGTTTTTTTTTTGCCTATATTTTAGCGTTATTTTTTTATAGATCGTGCAATCAATTTGAAAAGTGTTTTTTGCGTTGGTTTTACCGGATTTATGAATGAATTTATTTTCGTATATTTACCACCTTCTTGTCCACATACTCGCACCGAACTCGCACCGTACTCTTGGCAGACTTGTCTGGCTTGTTCCGACGACGACGTCGTCTCCCACAGCTTTTTCGGTGTCCATCGTCCGTTTGGGCCGTCGTCGCATTTGTCGTTTGTCGCCCGAATAGGAAACCCAATGCAAATGTGGGCGGGCTCTGCTCTCGGGGCTCTGCCTACGCGCAACCCACAAACCCACCAACTGGCTGGATGGAGTGGCTAGTGGTTTCAGTGGGTCTGGGTCTCTCCATCTCCATCTGCATCTGCGTCTGTATCCGCTGGTGGCTGTTTAGGTGCAGTTAGTTGGCTGCCACCGACAATGACGTCGCTGTGGCCCAGTAACCCAAGCCGGGGAAAGCTCCCAGAAACGGAATTAATTGTTCCGTTCCAGTCTGTCTTGCTTGGGCCTTGATTCATTGATTAGATCTTGCAGATAATTCACGAAATTAAATTATACGAAATTATATTGTTGACAGAATCTAACTCTTTGTAACTACCTTCAACAAGATTTGAAAATATATATATGCTGAGTGAACTTAAAAAAAAAATACTTTTTTACATTGTAGTAATACTTTAATTGTTCCGTTCCAATCTGTTTAGCTTAGACTTGATTATATCTAACAGATGTTTTACAAAATTATATATACAAAGGTCTTATTGTTTATTCACATTAAATTATACAAAATTAAAGTAACTCTTCTCAATTACCTTAAAAACGATCTGAAAATAATTCTATAAAGTGAAGCTAACAAAATACATTTATTTTACAATTTAATAAGATTAAATGCATTATATTTTTATATGAATTTAAATATAAGAAAGAAGTCAATGTAGTCTCAAATAAATGGTTCTTATTATCTAATCTCAAGTTTAGAAATACCTTTTATTATACCAGTTAAAGAGTATTTATGTGTATGCTCAATACAACATTTATAAAAAAATCAAGTACATTAATTGATACTAAAAATGTAGCTTTTAAAAATAAAATCTTAAAAAACTTTAACTCATTTAGTTAGACTGCATTTACATTTCAGAACAACTATGTGGCTGCGACCTTAATGTTGGTTTGAAATAATAAATAAGTCAACATAGTAAAAAATAAATGAAAATAGATTTGTTTTCTTAGACTTAATACCAAATACAAATTCTCAAGCATTTATTATTTTTAAAAATCCTAAATCTGAGTGATTTCACTTTTAACTTGCTTATTAAGGTGGAACAACAAAATGTTACCCTTTTTTGAACAACCATAAAAAATAATGTAAAATATATAAGTTTTTTGAATAGCATAAAATGGCATCTTTAAACTTGTTTTTAAAGTCCCAAGATCAGTATTATAGTTTTTATATTATATATATTTAAAACCCGATTCCCAAAAAACATTTTTAGTAAGATAATAACTTTTTTAAGATTATATATCATGTGAAAAAACTCTAATCGTAATCCTGAATTCTTCCTCTCTTTCCAGAATGCCACTGCAGTAATGTGGGATCTCTGTCCACCGATTGCGACAAACGCTCCGGGCAGTGCTCCTGCCTGGCCAACGTCACCGGGAAGAGGTGCGACAAGTGCCGGGCGGGTCACTGGAATCTCACCGAGGGCATCGGGTGCCGGGATTGTCGCTGCGATCCTCACGGATCACGGGGTCACGAGTGCAACCCATGGACAGGACAATGCGATTGCAAGATCGGAGTAGGAGGCCAACACTGCAACGAGTGCACAGAGGGATTCTATGGCTTCAGCACGGAGGGATGTCAACGCTGCTCGGCCTGCACGACGGAAGGTCAGGTGTGTGATGCACACAACGGGCGTTGTATCTGCCCGAAGTTCACGCGGGGATTAGGCTGCAGTCAGTGTGTGCCGGGCACCTGGGGCTGGCAGGCTCGCCTGGGCTGCCGGGAGTGCGAATGCGATCACATCGGGTCAATTGGTCAGCATTGTGCCACAGGAGATGGGCAGTGCCAGTGCCGGGAGGGATATGCGGGCAGGAACTGCAACTCCTGCGCCGTCGGCTACTTTGGTTATCCCGAGTGCCGGCGTTGTGGTTGCGATTCGGATGGATCCTTCACCCAGCCGGATGGTTCCATTGCCTGCGACTCAAATGGCCAGTGTCCGTGCAAGTCCCTGGTGGTGGGCCTCAAGTGCGACACTTGCATGCAGAGCACCTTTGGATTGTCCGCTTTAAATCCGGAGGGATGCACCCGCTGCTTCTGTTTCGGGAGATCCGGGGAGTGCGAGCAGAGCGATCTCTCCTGGGGTCATATTCGCATGTCGGAGTCCAGGAATCTAAGCATCCAGCAGATACGACCCCAGCATGTGCCCACCGGCGACTATGAGTACATTGTGGTGGTGCAGATGGAGGGCAGCACCTTCCATCGCCAGGATGCGGAGATCCAGCGCATGAATGACCTGAGTCTGGTGCCCAAGTCATCGGGGAATGTCTCGATTGGAGCCTACGGGCAGTTCTACCATCCGCTGTACTTCCAACTACCGCCTCAGTTCTACGGAGATCGCACCAGTAGCTACGGTGGTTATTTGTACTTCACTCTGATCACCGAGGGTGCCCAGAAGCCTTTGGAAAGGAAGATCCTGGGTCAGTATCCCCTGGTTCAGTTGCACGCACACTCCAAACTGCTGTTGGACTTTTACGAGTATGAGGACTATGAGTATTCCCTGAATGTCACACACCGCGTACCTCTGCACGAGTCCTTCTGGAAGTATCACCACAACAGCCAGGCCGTGGATCGCGGCACTCTGATGGCTGCCCTCCAAAACATTCGTCACATCTTCATCCGAGCATTTGCCTTCGCCGATTTCCAGGAAGTTGTGTAAGTATAATTATGTAACTATAAATGTACATATAGTATGTAAGTCGCAGATCACCCGAAGTTACATAAGGTACAGTCAGGGTAACAACACAGAATGATATATGAATGTCTGCTTATCCATTTATATGTCCGTCTGTATGAACAACACGATCTCAGATGTGGTAAGTGATTGCGATACAAAACTTTTGGATTCGGACTCCATATGTGTCTGTGCAGATTTATGCCATCTTTCCGGTTCAAAAATCTCAAGATCTATAACATCCACAGAGTGAATGATAGAACAAATAATTATAGTCAACGTTTATGTGAACTTCCAATTATATTAACCATGGAAGTTATAAGCACCCTAATAGCTACTTCTAGTACAGGGTATATTACAGTCCATAATAACTTATTTTTAGATAGATAAAATATTTGTATACTATATACCCATAAATAATTTATTCCTCCTAATTATAGACTCCAAAATGTGCATATGGATGCGGCCATTTATGTTCAAGGATCTACCAATATGATTGCCAAGGGAGTGGAGCGCTGCAGGTGCCCTAAACGTTTTGATGGGTTGTCCTGCCAGGATCCGGGAAGATCCTACTACCGCTGGCTCAACACCACCATTGTGGAGAGCGTGTTCATTGAGGATCTGATTGGAAGAGCAGCTCCCTGCCATTGCAATGGTCGCAGCAGTGATTGTGAGAAGGAAACGGGAGTCTGTGTGGTAAGTAATATTTTAAAAGTACAATTTCATGGAACTCAACCTTCCTTTTGATCCACGTTTCATAGGACTGTCGGGGCAACAGTGGAGGAGATCATTGCCAAAAGTGCGCCGATGGCTTCTACGGAGATCCCAACTCCCCGCACGGCTGTCAGGCTTGTCCTTGTCCGGAGACCAATCGGAACTTTGCCCGCGGTTGCAATATCTGGGACGGGGAGGTGAGCTGCGTCTGCAAGCCTGGCTACTCCGGTCGATTGTGTGAGCGGTGTCATCCGGGGTACTTTGGGGATCCCATGAGGTATCCTAATAGCACCTGCCAGCCCTGCAACTGCCATCCGGATGGCATCCGAGCCGAGGGCTGCGATTTGGAGACGGGACGCTGCTATTGCCGGGAGGGCGTCACCGGACTCAAGTGCGATAAGTGCCAGGCGGAGCGCCATCATCTGGTGGACAACGGATGCAAAAGTAAGTAGGAAAGTCTTTGGGGATTAAGCAGGGGTTTATATATTTTGTTTCTCCCCAGTTTGCGACAACTGCACCCTCCTGCTCCTGGACTATGTGGAGTTGGTGGGTCACAAGTTGCGTCGTGGGATGCACAACATGGATCTGACGGGTATCCCAGCTCCGCACTTTAAGTTATCCGAATACGAAAGAGCCTACGATGAGTGGAGTGTACGGCAGGAGGACTACAGCCAGGCGAGTCGTCTGCTCCGGACCTATGACACTGCTGGCATCATGAAGCTGGATGCCCATGCCGAGAACCTGAAGTTCCAGTCACGGAAGACATTGAGTACGATTGGGAAAAGAGAGTTTGCCATTAAAACGATGCGGGAGGATGCGATTATCCAGGGGCGTGATGCCGGATTAGTCCGATCGGAGATCCTGCAGACACTCTCTGACCTCCGGGGGTATGGGAAGAGTGCCCATTACCTGAGTTTGCCCACGGCTCTGAAGCAGGCCCGTTTCTACCTGCATGCGATTCAAGAGCACGACCAACTGGTCCAGGGCATCCGCAGCACCAATGACTGTGCCTGGAGGCACTTCTATGCCATGGGCAATGCCTCGGATGCGGCATATGACGAAAGGGGACGCTTGGAAGTGCTCTGGAGGGATTTGAATCAGACGAACCGTCGGGTGGCGGACATGCAACTGCAGGTGGATCGCATCCTGGAGGTGGAGAGTGAGGCGGAGGACATCCAGGAGCATGTACGCAATCTGGGTGCCCATGTGGCCGAGTCACACCAGGAGTTGAATGATCTGAACCAGCGAGTATCCGAGCACCTCGATCCTGATTACCTGGAGCGGGGTGAAGGACTAGTGAGGTTAACCCTGCAACGTCATCTGTTGCTCAACGAGAACCTCAATCAGCTGGATGGATCGGCGGTGCTCTTGAACACCACACTGGGAGTGAAGTCCGAGGGACAACGGGAGGTTCGAAAGCACTGGCTGCCCAAGGCGGAGAAGCATGCCCAGCATCTTCAGGATCGCTACAATGAGTATGCCCGCCAGTTCCAGCCAACGAGGAATGGAGCCCGGATTGCCATGTTGGCCAGCTCGGCGCACAGCAACATTACCAAGGCCATAAACGATGCTCGCCTGGCCTCGGTCCTGGCCAAGGAGCGTGTCTACGAGGCCCAGAGAACACTCTATCCCAGCGATGGCAGCTCCATGATCGAAAGGGCGAAGCACTCCCTGCACAGATCGAAGCAACTCCAGCAGGAGGCCCTCAAGCAGATGCACAAGTCCAATGTCCTGAAGGACAAACTCCATCGGCAGGAGCAGCAGGTGGAGGGCATCAAGGCCACCATCTTCGATTCGGGACTTCGGACGAATGTCATCGCTGGACAGCTGCAGGGTCTGGCCGAGAGTACAGCCCGACGGCAGGTTAAGGAGGGCTTGGAGCTGGCCGAAAGGACAGGGAAACAAATGCGAGCCGATCTCCGGATGGTCAAGGATATGCAGGTCTCCATTCAGAACATGCGCAAGTCCTTCTCCACCCTGGAGCCCGACTGGGAAATCAAGCTGGGCATGGCCCAGGAGAATATATCCCTGACCAAGACCAATCTCCGGCTGGCCAATGTGTCGTTGAGCTACCTGGAGCAGCAGGCGGCCAAGGAGCGGGAAGTGTTCGAGGTGTGGAACAACAGCATGGCCCAGCAGTTGCAACAACTGAGGGATATGATTGCCACAGCCAGACATGCAGCTGATGTGGTGAGTAGGAAATCTGAATCCATAATCTATATCTATATTAATATAAATTCCTTTCCAGATTGATGTGTCCCTGGAGTCCAAGGGCCCGAAATGCAGTCGCTCCTACCTGCCCGCCTCCTATGGTCTGAGTACCTCGAACAATCTGCGTTTGAGCTTCGCTTTGGCCAATCATCAGGGTAGTTCTCCGCTGATCCACGTGGAGGGCAGCGAGGGACGACACATCACACTGGAGTTGTACAAGAGGCGCCTGCGATTGGTGTGGAATCTGGGGGGCAGTACTGCCTCGATCACTCATCCCATGGTGGTGCAGACCAGGGACCCCAAGTACGACGACGCCTGGTACCATGTGGAGGCCAATCGAACCCTTAACCTGGGGAGCCTTGTGGTGCGACGGATGAACAACTATGGTGAGCTCACACCCGCCAACCCGATAATTATCACCGGGTCCACGGACACGGAGCACACGAGGTTCTATCAGTCACGAAATGGACGCATATCCCTGGGTGGATTCGCCTCCAAGGATCTGCAATTAACGCCGGGACTCAATGTGGTCGTGCACAAAGTGGAGGTGGACAACAAGCCCCTGGGTCTGTGGAACTTTGTGGTGAGCGAAGGCAATTGCGGTGGTTACATGATCGGAGCCAGGGAATCATCTTCCTCATCCAACGATCGCCACTTCAATGGCCTGGGCTATGCCCAGCTGATGAAGACCCGTCCCAGACCCGTGCGCAAGAACTTCTTCTCGGTGCAGATGACCTTCCGAACGCTGGACGAGAATGCCCTCCTATTCCTGGCGGTTGATGACAAGAACGTGAGTTTATTTTATCTGAATTTAATTAACTTCTTTAATATATATAATATATAAATTAATCCTTTAGAACCGCTCCGTTTCGGTGACTCTAAGTCGGGGTCGGATCATGTTCCGCATCGACTATGGCGACGAGTCCAAGCTGGAGATCAACACCACCAAGAAGTACAATGTGGGTCAGTGGATCAAAATCGAGGCTGCCCGCGAGTTCTCCGCCAAGAGGAGCACGGAGAATGGAATGCTCCGGGTGAACAACGATCGTCCCATATCCGGAGCACCCACCCTGCCCGTCAACATACACATGCTCCCGGATCTCTCGAGGGCCTTGTACTATCTAGGAGGTGTTCCACCAGGTAAGCATGGAACATTATCTAAAATAACCGAATGGGAATTAAACATTTTAATGACAGGTTTCACTTCGGGAACCACGAAGGCTCCTGGAGCTGATAATCCCTTCCTGGGCTGCATGAAGGACGTTCAGGTGAATGGAGAGACCTACGATCCCCTGGAGAGCTCCAGCTACTACGGCGTGGAGCCTTCCTGCAAGGACATGTTTACCAAGTGAGTAGAATCCCCCATTTCCCTTATGAATATCCTCCAAACATACAATCCTTTCTAGGGCTGGCTTTTCCGGTAATGGATATTTGGAGCTGCCTTCGCAATCCCTCCGGAAGCGTTCCAATACCGCTTTGGTGTTCCGAACCCTCCAGCCGGACTGTCTCCTGCTATTGGCCGCCTATCCTCCCGAGGTCCTGGCCGACTACGATGCCAAGGACATCAAGGGCAACTACTCGATGAGCCTGGTGGATGGCCAGCTGCATGTTTGGGTCAACTCCGGACGCAGCTTCATCAAGATGTCCTCCAACTTCAGTCAGTTGAACGACGGCGAGTTCCATGTCATTAATCTGATCAAAACGGGACGAAAGCTGGAACTGATGGTGGACGATGAGCTGCAGGAGATGCGCACTTTGGGTGGTAATCCCACCCTGGTCAGTCTACCACAAGACACCGGTGGTCTCTACATTGGAGGAGCACCTCCCCATGAGATCTACACCCCGCTGGCGCCGACCTTCGTCCATCTGGAGGGGGCCATCCGGGATGTGGTGTTCAACAACCGGACGGTTAACTTCAACGAGGCCTTGACCTTCGCCAACGTACAGATCGGACGCAATGGTCCCCTGATGGGCAATCCCAAGGGTGGACTCTACGATGTCCTGCTCAAGACGGAACCGATGATCGGGAAGAGTTTCACAGCCTCGCCCGAGGGCTGTAAGCGGGTAAGTTGTTGAAACTGATCTGTTGAGGGTGTACGGTGGGGATGGGGATGGGGACTGGACTGGGAACACCTCCATCCATAATGCATGTACTATATATAGTGAATATGTGGATGCCTAACTCTGTTGAAAATTAAACGTTTCTCTTTGTTTTTATAGGATTTTAGTTGCTAAGCAATTATGTCAGGCTTCAAGCGCTGCGCTTCAAGAAAAGCTCTCATTTGTATACTAATTTCGCCTAAAAAAAAAAAAAAAAAAAAAAAAAAAAAACAAACAAAAACAAAGCTAACCAAACAAGCTACTCTATGTGGTCTACATGTGGATTTATATAACCAACCATCATCAAAGATTTAACCTCAGTTCTAGCATTAAGGGTATCAAGCAAGTTGGTAATCCCCTCGGGATCCTGGGCAGACTGATTTAGCTTTAAGCCCGGTAATCGATCGTTTTAAGCTGGTTTGCCTTGGCCCTCAGTTAACACATACAAAAAAATAAAAACAAAACCTATTCATAATTAATAATCATCTTTTTATACAACATACATATGCTATTTTGTAAATATTTCATACGACGTTCTCTACTCGATTATAGATATTAGATACATATAACTAGTAGTTCCTAAGATCACACATCACTCATCAACGCTTTGTGTACGTTTTTGCTCTCATGAATGTATCATACAATTAACATTTGCCTACTGCAACATGGACATTAAATTGTTAAATCACACTTTCTTAAATAAAACATTTTATAACCGATAAAAAAAAAAAACAAACAAACAAATCATGGCTAGTTTTTATTATTATTATGATTTAACTTTAACTCAATACTCGCTGAGACATCGCCTCGCAAAAGCTCAGAAACTAACACAAAGTCGTCGGGGTGAGTTGAGTTCCAGCAGGAAGTGTCCGAGTTCCGGGATTAATCGGGGATCTCTCTTGCAGATTGGCAGCTACTCCTACGAACCAAATGCCTTCAAGTTCGGCGACGACATCTATAGCTTCTCCCAGCTGAAGCTGCCGGATCGTCACTTCTGGCAGCGGAACTTCCACTTGACCTTCGACTTCCGATCCTTCTACCCGAATGGGTTGCTCTACCTGTCACCTGGGACCAAGGAGAAGCCTAAGCACTATGTGGCCCTCATCCTCAAGGACGGACAGCTGGTCTTCGTGGTCAGAGGACGTCGGCGGGAGGAGCTCCAGTTGACGGCCAAGCTGAACGACGGGGAATGGCACCGGGTCACCATCAGCTGCTTGGAGCGCAAGCTGACCATGTCGGTGGAGATCGGACGGACCGACCAGAAGACCTCCGCCCAGATGAAGCTGCCCAAGAAGATCGGAGCCTCGCAACTGCTGCTGGTCGGTGGACTGCCCCAGGCCCCGGTCAAGGTCTCCTCGGAGCTGTACGTCCGCCTGGAGCCCTTCAAGGGTTGCCTGCGCCGGGTGAGCATCAACAACAGCACCCAGGATCTGGCCCGACCCGGCAAACACTCGAATGTGGGACAATGCTTTCCCACCGTGGAGAGGGGCAGCTATTTCCCAGGCGACGCCTATGCCATCTACAGTGAGTCCTAGCTACGGGGGAAATATTTGATATGACATTCACTCTCGTATTTGTTCCACAGAGAAAAACTTTAATGTGGGCAAGTACCTGGACCTGGAGACGGAATTCCGAACCTCGGAACTTTCGGGCATCCTGTTGAGTGTCTCGGAGCCTAATGGTTTCCCGGCTCTATCCTTGGAGTTGCACAATGGCAACGTAAGCTAATTTTAAAATGGTAAAAACTCATTAAATTATTAAATATTCTCCTTAACAGATTGTTTTCTCCTGTGATGTTGGCGATGGATTGCCTCTCCGAGTGGAGTCAGCACTGCCCACCAAATATGCACTTTGCGACAACAAGTGGCACAACATCTCGGCCCTCTACGATGGCGAGCAGATTGTCCTGAGGATCGATCAACTCCCAGCCGTGATCAACATGGGTAACCAGCGGAGTGCCGGGAAGGTGCAAACCCGATCTCCTCTCTACATAGGAGGGCTGCCAGGTAGGACACCACACATTTTATTTTTATACCCTTGCAGAGGGTATTATAATTTTGACCAGAAGTTTGCAACGCAGTGAAGGAGACGTTTCCGACCCTATAAAGTATATATATTCTTGATCAGCATCACCAGCCGAGTCGATTTAGCCATGTCCGTCTGTCTGTCCGTCTGTCCGTCTGTCTGTCCGTCTGTCTGTCCGTCTGTCTGTCCGTCTGTCTGTCCGTCTGTCGGTTGCTATGTAAACTAGTCCCTCAGTTTTAAAGCTATCGGGCTGAAACTTTGCACCGACCCTTCAATCTGTTGCAGGTAGTATATAAGTCGGAACGGCCGGAATCGGAACACTACATCACATAGCTGCCATAGGAACGATTGGGAAAAAGTGCCAAAATTTCGCCATTTTTAAAGATAATTTATTTATTTCTTGGAAAACTCTGTTTAATAGTAATTTTAACATATCCTGAAAGTTTCATCAAAATCGGACTACTAAATTCTATAGCTGCCATAGGAACGATGGGAGAAAATGGGTCATTGGGCATAACTCTGGTGTTTTTCAAGACAATTAATTCATTCTTGAGAAAAACAGTTTTCATAGACAGTAAAGCCCTTTTAGAAATTTAAAAACCCAAAAATCGGATTACTACTGTTATATCCTATAGCTGCCAAACAAACGATTGAACGGGTTGAAAGCAACTAGCCTGCAAGGGTATTCTAAGCTTCGGGTACCGAAGCTAGCCTTCCTTTCTTGTTTACAATATTTTAATTGCCGCTTAAAATAAGCTTTGATAGACTGAAGATCTGATGTATGTTTTTATTTAAAAAAATTAATATAAATAAATTGTAGATATTTTTCATTGATATACTACATTAGACATACATTAGAAAAAAGAAATTGAATTTAAATTTTTTGAAAGATATTTCCGCTTTATTTTGTATTCCTTATTTATTATTACCGAGCATATATACTTTATGTAAATATTTGAAAATTGTGTAATAATAAATCTTGGCTATTTTTTATCGAAATCAACGAAAAACTTTCATGCTACAAAAAATTATTGACTTTATAAGTTATGATAAATCATATATAAATTAATATTCGATTTGTTTAATGAATTTATAGGTGAGGGAAGAGGTCTTCCTTGTTTTGTATTTCTTATTGAAAACATTTCTGTTATTACACTCACTTCAAATATGTTGAATAATGAAAAACAATAGATCATAGATATTTCACACTATATTATTACGTTTCTATCTGTTTTCAAATTAAATTATATTTATTTAGCATTGTTTACTGAATTTAGAGGTAAAGAGATAGGAAATATGCTATGATTCGATTTCTCATAATACCCAAATATATTTCATGTTCTTTCAGAAATAGCACCGAGTGGATCGCTGGTGGGGAGGGAGAACTTCAAGGGCTGCATCCGGCACGTGTCCATCCGGAACGAGAGACGGGATTGGATCGACATGGAGGATCTGCGGAATGTTCTCCTCAGCGAATGCCTCGTGTCCAGCGATGAGAGCTGAAGGCCACTTCCTGGGGCGTTATCCTGGTTCCTGTTGACGCCACACCAAAACTTTTCCAAATGTATTGTGATCAATAACGAGTTTAAAGCCAGTTATTTATAGCCCTTCACTGCCATATAAGTTAGGTTACTGTAGGCCTAAGTTTTGATATTTGTAAATGTAACTACAAATTGCATTTGTGTCCAGTGACTGCATTTTGAACTTCGCAATCTGATTTACTATTTATTACGCTAATTTATGCCTTTACTTCATTCGATCCTTAATTTATTTTATGTTTTTAAAGAGGCTTTTGAGTTTGTATTTGATTTGGCAAAGCAGCTTTCATTGTGTTTAACGAATCTCCCTTTGTACAGTGCACATCGAAATTTACTTAAGTAGCTATAGTTTGCATTAAATTCATTTGTAAATAGATTCGGTCATTTAGTTTTTAGTCATCTTAGAGTTTATTCCTTATATTCCCCATCTTACATGTATTGAATAAAAAAAAAAAGAATAATTTGAATGGAAACTTTTGTGTTGGGATATCTGGGGGATATATACTATCCATATATAAAATAAACAATAGGTGCAAAATCGAAATCGCTCTTTCGGTTAATAAAACATTTTACACTCTTTAAGAATAAATATAAAATATAAATAAACCAATTTCCAAGTATCCAATATGTTACTTACCTCAGAGTTTTCTGTCACCTGATGGAATCAGAAGTTTCTAGATAGCCGTAAGACACATATATTTTATATCCCCCAAAACAATGAGTGTGACAAGATCCGTAAAATCGGTCAGTCGCCGGAGCAAGGGCTCCCGTCTTTCTACCAACGAAACCGATCTTGGCCCTTTTATCTACTGTGTTAACTTCTATGACAATGGCATCAAGGCGTTGCGTGATGAGTTTGTGAAGAGGATTGTCAGCGGGATGCGGAGGGCAGTTTTCGTCATCGATTTGGATCAGGAGATCGCAGATGCCACTTCGTTTAATAATCTTATGAACAAGACCAAAAAGTTGGGTAAGTCAAACTTCTTTTAAATCTTAAACTTAAAAACTATCTGGATAACTCAAATTTTATGGAATCAAATTTAAAGAGGAACAAGTTTAATTGCCACATTTTACATTTATTAAAATATAGGTTTATACTAAACTATGCCAAACTAGAATTAAGGCTAAAATAACTTGTTTTGTGGTCTTCCAGAATCCACAAACCTCAAGACAGTGGATCCCGTGGAGATTACCTTGAACAGTATTACTTCATGCGTCGAAGAGTACGCAAGGGTAACCAAGATCATTGAAGCAGAGGCAAACTTCGATCTCTACCAATATTGGCAGAAGAACTACCCAGCCCAGCTCAAGAACTTAACCTCGAAGAACGCTAAGAATAAGGGTGCCGGAGACACAAAGCGAGGTTCTCTATCCAAGTTGAAGGTAGCCAAGGGACAAGGAACTGACAAGATTCGCCTGGAGAAAATCAACTGCATGTCCGTCAGTGCCAAGGAGCACCACAAAGTTGGCAAGAAAGCGCATTCTAACAGTGTGGTAAGCTGTCCATATTACAGTTTCCAAAGCCTTCTTGGCTTATTTGGAGGCCTATAACTTAATATTTTTTAAGCCACCACAATTTATGAATTTTTTTTTATAAAATTAGAATTTATTCCAAATATTTATGTAAAGCTACAACGTAATGTTTTTCAATTCAAATCAATTTTTTCAGAATTGTTTAAGTTGGTATAATCAATTATGTAATATATTCTTGTTTTTGTAATGCAAATATTTAATATTTTAAATCAAATACTTTCTGAATGAAATAAGTTGGTATAGTCTAGTAAATATAAAAGTATCTCTTAGATGATTTTCACACCAATTATGCAATATATTCTTGTTTTGTAAAGCAAATATTTAATTCTTAACAAATACGAAGTAGTAATCTGTATTTATGCTATATTATTATTTGAAACTTTCCAATATTATCTATATTATTTCTATAAATATACTTTTCTTTAAAAAGGATTCAATTAAACACAATTACCATTTAAGTTGTTAATATATCTTGCTTAATTCTCAGACCCATTACGTTTTTAATGGTTTTTTTTTGTTAATGAAAATATTTAATATTAAAAGCTACAGGGTAATGTTGTTCATTTAAAATCAATTTCTTTAAAATTGGATAATATTGTATTATCTAAATTATAATAATGAGTATCTCTTAGATGATTGTCAGACCAATTTTATATTATTATTCCCA
>JAJJHY010003979.1:5129703-5225219 GCA_021224005.1 Drosophila setifemur
TAGATCATTTTTAAAATATATTTTCTAATAAAAAGCTATAATAAAATTGAACAAAATTATCATTTTGAATAGCTTGCTTGATATTTAGACTCTTTAAATAATATATATTTTTGTATATACAAATATATTTTAATATATTATTGCATCTTTAAAGATATAATTTTGTAATCTGACCCCCAGTACATCAGGGACAACCCGTTGACCGCAAATCTTTTCATCCTGATCGTGGGCACCATGAACAACGCCTTCTACATGGACCTGCTGGCCCGAGAGCAATCTCTGCGGGCAATCGTCCACTTCCTGCCCGAGGAGAGTGCCTACGACCAGCTGGTGCCGCGTCCTCGTCGGGAGCAGGAGCTCCAGAGAACCATGGAGGCCATTCAGCAGGGAACCAGATTGCTGCGCAAGCGCTGTCCCACCAAGCCGGTGGGCATCTTCCAGCAGAGACTGCCCCAGATGTCCTCGTGCATGGCGGGGAAGTTCTCCGACGATGTCTTCGACCAGTTGAGCTGGTACATGTACGACTTGGAGTCGCTGCGGGAGTGGTACCAGAAGTACTACCTGGATCCCTTCCACATGATCAACGTGAAGATGGACCCCGATGTGCAGCTGGTGGACACCTTCCACATGGTCGAGTCGCTGAGCATTCAGGGCCACTACCTCAAGGTTCAGATGCCGGCTGCCCGGAACGACGGAGCCACCATCTACCTGTACATGGAGTCGCTGATGAGCACGTTCGGCAATCCCCGGGAGCTGATGACCGAGACGGAGGTCCTGCTGCTGGCCAATCCAACGCCAGCGGTCCAAACCCGGGTGCTGGACAAGGTGAAGGTCTATGCGAATGCTTTTAAGAGCATCTTGAAGCTGCCCAAGAACGACCGCATCTTTGTGGATCAGTCCAATAGCCTGCTGTCCAGCCTGTTGTCCTACATGGACCAGTCCCTGATGCGGAACGTCTACCACGGCTGTCTGGAGTACAACCTGATGCGGCGTTACTTTACCTCCGGCTACATTACCAATGCCCTGAACGTGAAGCTCTACAATGGTGACCCGGAACCGCTCCTCCTCCCTAAGTTTGCCCAGTTGTATCTCACGGACGATTCGGTGATGCAGCGCATCATTGAGCTGGTGAATGACTACGACGATTATACCGTGGAGGAGCTGCATTCCAATGTCCGGCTCTACAGTTTCCGGCGAGTCCTGAACGAAGTGTTCGAGGAGGAGAACCAGTCGGTCATACCCACGCAACTTTGCTTCCGGGACTTCACGCTGTACGGTATGGAGAGGTTCCTCAAGGACCTGGTGACTCCGTCGCAATTCGAGGAAATGCTGGAAAATAATACCATCAAAATGGAGAGCAAGGCCACCATCGCCAATCAGGGCAATTCGATTAACGTGAAGTGCAACAGCCATGATCGGTTTTCCATTGATCCCAATGTCTTTGTTCGGCCGCAGTCCATAAAGGGTGATCTGGCCAAGAGGAACAAGGAGAAGCCCCCGGACGAACAGCCGCAAGATTCCGGGCCAAAGGCCTCGTTTTTCAGCGATGGCTTAACACCGAAACACAATAATACCCTGCGACCCTCGAACAAGTCGTATGTGTCCGACACAACTGTGTACGATATCAACACACAGCCAGCCGTGGGATTGAGAGCGAATCATCCGCTCCTGGAGGGCTATAACCTGGATGATACCCGGCAAACCATTGACTCGAAGACCTCCAAGTACTTCTTCGAGGAGGGACGGGTTGCGCTCTACGAGGAGAAGTGGAACTTCCGCCAGATGAACAAGTGCCTCTCGTTGGAGATCGACGGCCAGAAGGTTCACTTTCGGAGTGCCAGCGAACAGGTCCTGGCCACAGACTGCAATGTGCGCATTGAGTCCAAGAATGGGATCAGTCTCCGCGTGCTGCCCAAGGAGGACGAGTGCGCCAAGGCGGTCCTCATCTACCCCAATGGACTGACCACCTACTGTCAGAATACCGAGGTGGAGCACGTCTGGCAATATCAGGTGAGGCTGGGAGTCTGGAGTCCTATTCCCTTGGGAATCAGTTACAGCTATATTCATAATATTCCGGTAATAGGGAGCAAGGAAAAGAGTTATTTAACCATATTCCTGTGTCATTTCTTTAATTGTAGAACAGTATGAAACTGGTAACTTATATATTTTTATTTTTCGTCTTCCTCTTCGAATTCAATTTTTATTATTAATTTATTTATTATTAATTTTTAGTGCTACAATGTTAATTTTGTCTTAGTGCACTAGTTATTATATTATTGTCATTAAAGCTTGTTGCTAATTTCCCTTCATTAGGTGTCCCTCTGTAAACAGCTCTAAGGACTAAAAAAGAAATTTCTTAAGAAGAACCCTACCTTGAAAATGGTACCGTCAATGTTACATAATTTTCCTTAATTTCCCTATACAATTTTCTTTATTTTTTTGGCTGTTTTAACTTTCAGATTATATTGGCATTCAGTTTATTTTGGCAGTTTCTACTTTAATAAATTATGGTATTATTAATTAGATGATTCAACGCGCATTTTTGAAGGAATCTTTTTCTGAGCAACAATATTGTATCTATTGAATTGTAATTGATCTGTTTTTCAGTTTTCTCGTCTCATGATCGGTTTTTTAAAGGTATATAAAATACGAATTTAACGAATCCTACCTGGGTCTTAATACCTAAATATGTATTAGCGCATTTTTCAAGGAGTTTTTTTTTATTTATAAACAAATTTGTTCCTATTGAATTATGATTGATAACTCCATAAGTTTCTTTTTTTGTCAAATGAACAGGTTTTTTTAGGTCTACAGGACAGAAACAATGAACTAATCCTACCTAAGTTAATAATAGCTTCATTAATTGCAATTAAATATTTAATAATGCAATTGAAATTAAATTAAATAAGTTTAGGACTCTTAATTAACCCCTTTATTGTGGGCAATATATTTTTGAAATTTTTATAAATTTGTTCCACAAAAAAAAAACGCTTTGGAAGAAAGCCGACATGAAATATAATTAGGATATTTAATAAATCCTTAATGAATCTCATTTTTGAGACATATATTTTGTGAACTTATTTGAATATAATTTAATTTTAAATAATTTTGTTAAACCAGGAAAACGCGCTGGAAGAGACCCGACGAGTGTGCACACCCCACGGGTGTGTGGTGGTGTTCTACCAAAACAGTGATACCGTGCAGATCTTGCGGTATAATGGTGAGGTATACTTCCTTTACAGCTACACGGAGGATGACAACGCGGAGGAGGAGGACATGGAGTTCGTCAACGCCTGCTCCGCACAGTCCACCTACAGCAGCTTCAAGCCCATTTCAACCGATAAGACGAAGATCAGGTGCTCCTCCATTAAGACTCGCTCCGTAGGTGGTTCCACCGCGCTCCGTCCGTCGACCCAGAGCGTGATCTCTAGGCCAAGTCTGGCCTCCAGGACATCGAATGCGGCTGCCCGGAAAAGCCAGCTGGCCAAGGCCAAGCAATATGCAGCCCTCTTTGCCAGCATTGAGCCCGAGTTGGATTTCCTCAAGTTCATCATGGGATTGTACAAGTTGTCCTACAGGCACCTCAAGCTGGTCACCTCGCTGGGCAGTGTGGTGCATGTGCAGCACGACGGGAAGATCTGGTGCGGCAAACCATTCCGGAACTCCGAGTGGCATGACTACCACGCCAACGAATCCTACTCCATGCGGGATGATGGTGTGAAGATGGTCTGGACGAGGGACGAGATGCGTTGCTACCACAGCGATGGCACCGTCATCAGAACCGGCACCGCCGAAGGCTGGGATGCGGGTACGGAGAGCGACGACATCGACCACGAGATCAGTTCGAGCAGCTCACATAAGAAAGGCTCCAGGAGTACCTCCGATGAGGATAGTGTAGGTTTCTCCTTGCATCAATTTATTCTAAATTTATTTATCCATTATATATAACCTATAACCAAAGAGGATTTGGCTAGGGATTTAAAATCCTTATGCTTAAGTCTTGAATTAAGATTGAAATATCTATGAATAGAAGGGAAAAGAATTGATTTTAAATTTCCAAATTAATTAATTATCGACCAAAAATTTTAACTATAGATGTGTGTACCATATAAACAAATTAATACAAATTAATAATAATAATAGGGTATTATAATTTTGAGCAGTATTAGCTTTCCCGACCCTATAATTATTGATCGCATAAACCTTTTAGGATACAGATTTTCATATTATAATCTAAAATGTTAAACAATTATTTAAATTGTTTGGTTTTGTTTATCAATTTTATAGTTACAATGGTAACTATAGTCTACAATTATAAGAAAAAATATTTAATTTGTTTTTTATAATATTGTTTGTAATATTTTCTAAAATCCTCTGCAAACAAAATGTTTTATGACATGGTTGAAGCTTTACAATATTTATTTAAAGTATCAAAAGCTCATTAATATTTTTTTTACATCTTTAGTTTTTAAATTCTCCTGAGTAATATAATAGTTTCCCTTTTATAGATTACTATGTTAATCAATGTTCCTGGTGGATTCCTGGCTGAAGAGTCGGCAATTAGTTTGGTGAAACCGAAGGCGCCATCTATTACCAACTACATGGTCGAGGCCGAGGAGGGGGAGCAGGAAGTGGTCTTCGACATGAGTTTCATTACGTACACTCCAAGCAGCCATGGCATGCACCACCAGATCTATGCCAGCATCGATTTCTCCTTCACCCACAAAACCAAAGAGGATCTCGATATCGAGACCTCGATCTTCACCTGCGACAATCTGAAACTTCGCGTCTACAAGAGCAGTACACGGAAAGAACCAACGCCTTCGGGATCCGAGGACGAATTGAAAGATTGGCTAAACATACCACCGGAGCCGGTTTCCTCTGAGGCCGATCCTGATGAGTGGACCAAACGTCGGAAGCCCACGGTTTCAGAATTACCCGACGATGAGGACGAAGAGGAATCTGAGAAAGACTCGACGGGTCAGATCTGCGTGGAGGTGGAGTGCAACAATATGCTACTGAATATATCCTCAGATCGGGCCACCATTCAAACCCAGCTGCGCAAGTTTGGATGTGATGAGAACGCGAGGTGCGGTCTGATGGTGAGGTGAGTTAAACAAATAAGTTAAAATATAAACAACATTAAATTAGATAAAAATTAATATCAAAAAATCTCCCTTAGGGACGACATTACTTTGGAGGTTCTTTTCCCCGAGAACCTGGCCATTACTTTCAAGAAGTGGATCGCCAAGTTGACCAGTTTCATCAATTGCTTCTGTCCCAAATGGCGCACCACATTCTTCCTAACAACCCACAATTACTATTGCCAGAAGAAAGGTATCTTGTGGTGGCTACAGATTTACAGACTCTACAGATTTTAATTCCATGTAATTTAGGTTTTGAGCTGATGAAATCAATACCGCCTCTGGGAAAGTTCAACTTCTGTGCTGGAAACTATTTCATTGATGTTAATGAACTGAAGTCCGTCAATGGTCAGTTTCAGAATGAGTTTAACTGGATGGAGGAGGACTTGGGGAAGTTTCCACGGTTTCCCCTTCAGAGGAAAGTACCCAAAGAACCCGAGTTCCCCATGGTGCTGCTGTCCAAGTAGGTATTAGGCAGGGAATCGGGGGATACTTTATTATATCATTTATATATATCCAGGATCTTTGTGGAGATACCAGCTCAGTTGGCCAACACCGATCGGATACATCAGTTCGTAGATGAGTTTGACAGGATCAAGTTCCGGAAGCAAAGATATCGCTTTAACGAGTGAGTCATATTCCTATATATATTTTTAAACTTATATCTAAAGCAAATCCCTCCCAGAGCGGTGATGTTCCATCTACATCCTCGCCTGCGGCTGCTGGTGCAGCAGGAGATCAGCAAGAGGAGCTGGAAAAACCACCACGCCGAGAACCGAAGGCGCAAGTTCATGGAGCAGCAGCGTCTCAGCCTGTACATGGCCATGATAAAGCACAAGGTGTACCCCAAGTACTTCCAGTTCCGAGACCAGTTCTACTGCCACGTCCGCAACATCGACTTCTTCCAGTTCATGACCGCCAAGTGCAACGAGAAGGTCCGGCCCGAGGAGCCCCAAGTCGATGCCCCCGGGCAGGCAGTTTTGCCGGAAATCCCAGCCAATCCCCGCAAGAAGTGTTTGTGCCCCAAGTATACGAAGATCATGAAAAAAGTTAATATATGAGTGTCATATGAGTACTCAGATTTGAAATTGGCGCTCTAATCGATTCGATAGTTTTTTAGGCGGTTCACACTGCCGACGCAGATGCGACATATTTTCTCAAAATGCTAAACTAATAAATCATTTTCGTAATATAACAACAGTCGAACTTACATTTCTTTGAAATTGGATTAATTATTTTAAGTTTGGGACAGGACCAAAATCAAAAATACTATGAAACATTTGCTTAAGAAATTCTAGGAATACAATATTCAAAGGGTCTAGAATTTGTAAAATAATAGTTTTAGATTTGATCAAAAATAAAATGGAATAAATGAATCAGGCTAATAAATAAGCATTCCAATAAAGATAGTTTAATGCGTAATTAGTTTTAAGAAATAAATTTTAATCCCCATATATATTAAATAAATTGCGTTACAATACTCGACTTTACTTCGCAGGTTTTTTTTTTTAGTTTCTGTTACAATAATTAATTAAAATAAATAAAACCACCTATTGCGTTTTTAGGTGAATCCAAAACATTAAAAAAAAATTAAGCATTAAGACTTAAGAATTCACAATCATACAAACCGTAGTTTTGCTACCATGTAAATATATTCAATATAAAAGTCGTTTGACAGATATTTTTAATTATGTTATGTTTATGATTAAGTTAAAAGTAAAGCCATTGATAATTTAAGTTATAATAATGCTGGGTTAATTATTAAGTTTGTTTTTGGTTTGGTGTAACATACAGTTTTAAATGCACCATATATTTTTTTCAAAGCTGTTATCCTTAAAAAATATACTCTATTATAAATTTTTGAAATAACGTTTTTTATATCCATACTTAATAATCCCTAAATAATTTTCAATACCCAGAATATTTGTAACTTTAACCAGACGCCGCAGTACACTTCGTTATAGCTGCTGCGTCAGTGAGAACACCGCATTTCCGCCACCCCCAGAGCTCCACTTCAGTATTTTTCCACCTTGGGGTTTTCCGGCTGACGCGGTTTGGTCACTTAAAGCAGCTGGTGCCTCAAATGTTGTTGCTCCATCGGTTGCTTCGGTCGGCGCGTTAATGCCGTTCTCGGAATAAATCGAATTTAATCGTACTATGAATTAAAAATACTTTAATAACAAATCTCCGAATAACCGAACGCGCGACTAACCAAACCGAACCAGCGAAATGGCAGCCCCGGCAGCACCAGCACCAGCTTCAGATACAATTACATCTTTGGGCAATGGAAATGCAGGCGGCGCTCAAATCGGAAATGGAAACGGAATTGGGATTGCGGGAATTGCCGAATCGGCCAGTGCCGTGTTCGAGGAGAAGCGGAAGCTCCAGCTGGAGGAGCCCAACGAGATCACTGCCGTTCCACGGTACGGCCTGAAGCTGGGATTCGACCATGTCTGGCCGGAGCGGAGGATCCAAAATGTGCGGGCCTCCATCAAGCAAACGCTGCCAATGGTGCCGCTTGTCTGCAGGTGGGATATTAACAGATACAGTCACCCCTCCCTAAATCGAACTTTATCAACTATATTGAAAGAGAATTTAATTTAGCAAGGGAAATGGAATTGTTTCCTTTTGCAATATTCCTATGATTTTTGTTAAATTATGCCTTATTTTAGTTATTTAGATACATTGATATTGCTACAGCAATTCAATTTTTTTTTCTGAAAAAAATGCGTTTAACGGATACAGACTATATTGAGCTAGTGTTCCAGAATTAAAAAAAATGTATATTTTTTACCAAGTTGCATTTAGTTTTTTTGTATTATTCAGAAACATGTAAAAAGCGTTATTTTTCATAAATTAAAATTGTTTTATGCCTGAAGACCCTCAACCTAAAATTTCTCCATCTAAATTTTAAAAATAACTTTAGTATCAACAAACGTGCCAATTTTTTTTAAGTATTTCCTTATTGAAAAGTCTAAATTCCAATAAATTTTAAATGATGAATAAAACTAATGCCTGATGCAATCGTAAGAGCGACTAAATTAATGGAATTTAATATTTGTAAATGCCTTTTTTTTATTACCCAAATAGACATTTATGGTAGATAAAGTTACGTTTGTCACGAATTAAACAACTTTCCTTAGATGGGTATAAATTGAATTTAATTTATATTATTTAAGCCTTAGAATAATAATATTTTCTGGTTACAAGAAAATTCAATAGAATTCCTATATTTACACAAAACTAAATTTTTTCTGGTTTAAGTTTGGACTTGAATTCGAGTCTCAATACTGCAGAAAATTTTGTATTCATTTTTATGAAACAAATATATATATTAGATATAAATACACATGTGTTAAATAACATTTAACATTCAAAACAAAAATCAAAAGATTCCAAAACTTGTATAAAGGATCGATTTGTTCGGCTATATTGTCAACGTCCCCTGATGCTGGTGTGGTCACCTCATACATAATTAATTAAGGCACAGTAATGTGAAATCAATAACCGAGCCTAATAATACCCCAACGGGAATGACATTGAGACCGTCTCCTTGTATCCTTGTATCATACTCTCTCTCCATATCTCGTGCGTGCCAAATATAGCGCCAGGACCTGGCCAATACACACACACACAGACGAACATCGGAAGGCTCAACTGAACTCATAAATTGAATTCTTTTGTGGTCTTCGGTGCCAACTAAAGGACATTAAAAACGACAATGCTGAAGGCTCAAAGGACATCAACACGCAAGGGTTTAATCTGAGGGGTACGAGGAGGCAAAACCACTTCAAACAGAAAAATCATTATTAATTAACATATGCAAAGAGTCCTAGTCAACATTATTTATATTTATTATAATCTCTCATCTCAAATGCAAGTCATTTGTAGTCGAAATGATATTAATTTGGATTTAAAAAATGCTTTACAAATTAAATTCATCATTGGGCGAACAAAAACTACGATTTATTCATGCATCTTTAATAATTATGGCAATGTGTACTTATCTTAGATGCATGTCATTTGTATTCTAAAAGATTTGGAAAGGATTATTAATTAAACATAATTTGAAGTCATATTCATAATGTTGGGCCAACAAAAACTAGGATTTATTTATGTATCTTTAGTGTCTATATAATTATGGCAGTTTACTCTTATCTTAGATGCATGTCATAATATTAATTTTTATTCCTTAAAATTCGAAATGGATATTCAATTAAAAATCATTTGCATTCATATTCATCTAAAGCTAGGAAAACCTAGGATTTCTTCATGTATCTTTTATCGCTGCATAATTATGGTTTTGCTAATGAAGCATTTAAAACAGTTGCAGATACTTTTTAACGTCCGCAATACGTAACCTCCTGGTAAGCTGAGTACTTGATCCACTCCATCTGAGCCACTGCTGTATGCTGCTCCCCAGTTTGTGTCTCTCCATTACAACAAAAACAAATAATATCCCCCATAGTTTGGCGCCACAATGTTGCCTTTTGTTTGAGTTAGCCCCCAATCCGCCATTCGCAGCTTTTTCAACCCCCTCCCCCTCCTACCCCCCCGATCGACCCTTGTCTAACCGGGTTGGCGCCAAGTTGGGCGTCCTGTTTGCGTGTCCTGGCCACATTTTCGGTGCCACAAACGGGAGAACCGTCGCACACAAACCCATGAAAATCAACTTTTTCAGCTCCCTTTCTGTTTTTTTTTTTATTTTTTTGCAGAGAGCGAACGTTCCTTTGACTGGCTTTGAAATAAGCCAACAATGTGCGGGCTTTACATTGTAGTTGTCTAGAATCGCAGCATTAACTGACCTAACTAACCATTCAGATTACAGCATAAGGGAAGTGCGATGAACTCCCCTATCAATGTACTGATTCAGTGCACAAATTTCGCAAATTCCGTCGAAAATTAAGAAGCCCATAAAAATAGGAATTATGACTAATTTTGATAGTAATAATTTGTATGACGTGTTAAAGAAGAAACAAGTTTTTTTGTAGCCCTGGTTGATATATACTTTATAATCTAGAAATTTAACAACACCTTTCTTATCGGTGGCCTGTTTGGGTACTGAATGATAACTCTTATTCAGCAAAAGTATTTTAGGGCTTGTCAAAGCGTTTATGAAAAATAAAAGACCGGTAAAAACTCTCGACTTTGTTCCCAATCTGTTAGGTTTCTTACCAAAACCAAAATCTGATAAGTAACTCTTTTATTGTGCCATCTGACCAACATTGGCATACCAAGATTAGTTAAAACTGAGTCATGATTACCTAAGCTCTTGGGTTTATCTAAAACCATGTTTCAGTATTCTCACTTGATTTCCGTGACGTTGCACAATATTTATATTGTGCCCCCTATTCAGATAAGCATTACTATATAGGCTGTCCAACATAAAGAAGTCATAAAATATTTCGACTGTTACTACCTACATAAAACTCAGTTCCCAGTCTTATCACAGTAGGAGAAATTTGTCTTATCGCTCTGGAATATTCAGGTGTTAATTACTATAGCTAACTGGCTGATAACTGATAACGGGTTTTCCGTTTAAAAATCATTGTGCTGAGAATGGCCAATCTGGTAATGCTCAAACTGACCTATCTCACATTCGCGATTTAATAACTCTGAGTACGAGTATTATCAGCTATAGTTCTCTTGAATTAATGTCACAGCAGCTGGCTGGCTTTAGTTTATATTGTGTTATTTAATTTTTATTAACCAAAATATGCATATAGAAAACCCTGGCGATTAGAGAGGCCTCATCAAGGTTGACTAAGAGATTTTCCACCATATAAAACTTTGATAAGGTAAAATAATGCAACACTCTTACTTATCAAACTTTTTACAAGGAAAAGAAAGGGGAATTCTATAAACTATAATAAATACTAACTTCAAAAACCTTACTTTTCTTTACTTTAAGGCCATATTCTGAAAGCGAATTTAAGCCCCTTTCCCATTACCCAGGCTCGAGTTCAATGTAACTTTGATGACACACTTCCTGCAATTTCCTTTTCCTGATTGCCAACTACTTTTCACACAATTTCAATCCAAGCCCGCAGCATCTTTGCCCCGAATGAAATTGTGTGCACCATGCTGACAAAAAAAACATGCATACATATAAGAAACCCCACACTCCTATCCTGAATCCGGAATCTCCAGCATGTCTGTCACACATCAAATGCTCTTGGCAAGCTCCCAAGGCGGTGTAGATACTCGTACTCCTACTACCTCCACTTTAGGGAGAACATATTTCTGGAGCATCCTCGGGACGTCTTCAGAACATCCTCAATTTGCCAGTGCATTCAGAAAAACAAATCTGCGAATGGCCCTGGAATCATCCGAGTCATGTGCATTCCTAAATGGATAATAACACATTTCATTTTTAGTATGTTTTATGTACCATACCTCCTCCCTGGCATCCAGACGGAGGAGCACTTTTCGTTATTGTTTTTTCCATGTCCAAAACGAAAATTGTGTGGCAAGACACGTCGTCATAAAAGTAAAATCCCCTCCGGGAAAAACATTTTGATTTGAAGAGTTTTCCTTTTTGCCATCGCCGTTGCCCATTGCCTTTCAACTTGTCGCAGTTTGTTTATTTTTGATTCCTCGTCGGAAATTTGTTACATTTTGTGGTTCGGTCTGTTGGAAATATGTGACTTCAGATGGGACGTGGGCCTGCCCAGGAGATTTGATATTTATAGAAAAATTTTCAATGGAGTTGTCTGTCCAAAAATGAACTCTCTAAAATGATTGCAAACTACTACAAGAGATGTACTCTTGATTTCGTAGTAAAGTATTGGTAACCCCAAGTTAGAGTTCTTGGGAATATTAAATTCCGGCAATATTTAACCTTACCTCAAACAAACAACAAACTTATCTAATTCGCACGATGACAACGAAGTTATTCATTAATTTAA
Source organism: Drosophila setifemur (assembly GCA_021224005.1). Lineage (NCBI taxonomy): Eukaryota > Metazoa > Arthropoda > Insecta > Diptera > Drosophilidae > Drosophila > Drosophila setifemur. The sequence goes on from JAJJHY010003979.1 coordinate 5,141,756, forward strand.
AACAGCAATTTATCCAGGTACACGGGCCACGTAAGCCAACTTCGTTTGTTACTTGCCACAAGCAATTTGTGGCCCCTTCGTCGACTCCTTCCCATCCTGTCCCAATTTGATCCTTCTCCTGCACCTTCACTTGACCCACGCTGACCCGGGCAAACTTTTCTCCAACAATTTCACAAATTGTGTGGAACAGGAAAGTTTGTTGCTGGAGTCGCAAAAAAAAGCGGAATACATAAAACATGACATGGTTGATTCGGGTCTGGTTACGTCCCAGGTTGGATGGCTGAGTTGCAATTCAATTAGAAAACTATTTTCATACCATAACAAAGGCTCGGATTAGCAAAGAATTTTCATATAAGCCATGGAAATTTAGCGTGCAAATTGAGTGTGGAAATTGAGCTCCAAAACAAATGTCCCAATACAGTAGAGACTCCTCTGTGGTATTTAAACCAAATTAATATAAAATTAAGTTCTCAAATTATTTTCATACAATCTTGTATAAAATTCAAACAGAAATTGGAAGAGTTGCGAATAATTGTTTACATAGACAAAAATTTGGATCTGCTTATTTATAAAAAAGAAAAAAAACAAACAATTTTAAGTGGCCTGTCAATGCAACAAACTGAATGTGTGAATACGAATTCTTAAATGAAAATGTAAAAAAAAAATTAAATTAATTGAGCTAATTTGGATTAACAAGCTATTAATGAAATTTATTCTAAAAACATTTTTTTGTAATTTGAACATAATTGTTGATCCGAGTTTTTAAATGAAAAAGTATTAACAGACAGACCAAACTTTTTTTTAATATTTTGTAAAATATGAACTTCTATCTTGGACAATCCCTATTTCTAAAGGTTGCTCTCCTTAGTTTTTAATTGAAAAAGTCTTAAAAGACTGACCAAATTTAAGTTAAAAAAATCTTTTAACATTTTTTAAAATAGGAACTTCTATCCTGTTATTTTCCAAAATCTAGTCAGCTTGTAGAAATCAGTCGAATTAGCCATTAACACGAGGGACTCAAACCAATTCCCAGTTGTAGTTGTTCTCTGTCGAGAGAACTTTGTGTGCCTTTGTTAATTTGAGACGATATTCCAACCGGCTGAGCTGTGTTGGCTCTTAACCGTTCCTCCTTCGCTGATCTTCGCCAGGGAGCAGGACCTACCTACAATGGACCGCCACGAGGGCATCGCCTGCATCGGATGCGGCAGGAGGGCCTTCACGGGTCGATGCTACCGATGCCTGACTTGCCGCGACTTCGATCTCTGTGCCGAATGCTACGATAGGGACTACACCACGCCGGAGCATCTGTTCGACCATCCGGTGAAGTGCGTGTATACGCCGGCGGACGTGGAACTATATTTCGGGGGCGAGTACATCAATAGTGATCCGCCGCAGAGCTATCGGTGTCCCTACTGCAAGCATTGGGGCTTCAACGAGTCCACCTTCCTGGAGCACGTCACTGCCCAGCATGCCAATGCCAGTCCGCTGCTCGTCTCCACCATGGTCACCCTCTTCGAGCAGCAGCAGGCGGCCCGCCTCTTTCTGGAGGATGAGCAGCTGGCCTCCTTCTCGGCGGCGGCCGTGTCACGCAATGAGCAGATGATTCGCAACTACGGCTCCCTCGATCTGTATCTGGAGCCGCTCAATCCGGACGGCAGCTATCGGAGGGCGAGCAGGAACGAGGCCAAGGTGGACGAGGTGACCGGGGAGCGGACCCATGGGCACCGACGAATTGCTGTGGCCGTCAGAAGGAGGGCAGTGGGCAGAGCAGCCGAACCCACCACCGGCCTCTTTGGCAACATCAGCAACTCGAGCAGCCTCAATGGCAACGTTTTCGCCTTGGACCTGACTCCCGAACCCTCGCATCGCCGTCGCCAGGATCGGATCCGCCTTAATGCCTCGTCTATCGACAGCATTAGGTTCACCATTTCGGAGACGGGACGCAACCATCTGAACTTCATAATGCCGCCGGCGGATGTGTCCACCACAACCAACTCCACTCCAGATACTCCGGGGCAACAAGCGCTCATGGTGCACCCCACGCTGAACGAGGTGATGCGCTTCTATGGAGGAGCTGCCTTGCAGGGGCCACAAGAGTCCCTTGGCTCGAGTGGCAGCCGTTCCATCCGCTCCCGGATAAGCAATGTGCCATGGCTGGACGATGACCAGGCAATATCTTCGGGCGTGCAATCATCTTCTGGCGGCGGCGGACGAAGCATTAATATTTTTGGACCCACTTCATCGTTGGCTCAGTCGCCGCACATGCCCAGATCCCTGGGTATTATCATGCCCTCCGAATCTGCTCTGCAGGACCACCGACGACGGGTGAACCGGCTGTCCAGCTACAACCAAACTGTCCTGGCGGCAGGAGGAGGTGGAGGTGGCGCAGGCATTCATCGTCTTGGACCGGCCACCCATTCGCGGATTCTGGCCACACGCACCGTGGACTTCAACGAGATAGAGGATAGTGATATAATAGCCGTGGATGTGGTCTCCGCCGATAGCCTGATGCTCTGCCTGGAGGAGGAGCAGCCAAGGGTGGTCAAGAAGCGGGAGAAGGAGCGAGAGAAGGAGCGTTTGCGTTACCTCTGTCATCGCTTCCTTGTGCCCAGTAACACGCGTCCGCCGGAGGAGCAGACCGCCTTCCTGACCCAGCGGGCCGAGTTCGTAGCTCAACTGCTGGCCTCCGCCCTGTGTGAGGAGAATCTGACGGTCAACCTGGGGACTACAATGAATCTGAACGTGATGGAGGTCCCAAAGATGAAGATGCGTCCATCGGGAGCCGACATTGAGGGAGCCGGCGATGCCGAGAAGATCTCCCCGCGGTGATTCATTCCAATTGTTTTGTGTATAGTCAGCTGCCAAATGCAATGCAGCAGATATATTCCTTATATACCTTTTGTATCGGTTAAATTTCCTGTTCACATAGAGATCATTTTGTACATTTGGCCTCACTGGGGGCCAGAAAAATTTAACACATTCTTTGGATCAAGAAAGGTATCTTTATAGACGGAGCTGTCTTATGGTTTATTTTTCCCGGGGTCTACATGATTCTATCTTGGTTATTTAGGAAAAACAACATAACTTCAGTATTTTTTATTATTGGATAAAAGGCATTAATATATTGTGAATTCAGCAAAACTGCAAAACATTTTATATGGAAATTATGTTTCATATTGATTAAAAAAATGAAGAACGGAGTTGACTTGTTGATTTATTTAGAAAAAAAAACACTTAAATGTTATTTTTTATTAAAGACATAAAAGGCATTAATATAGAGTGAACCTGTCAGAAAAACGATATTTGACATCTTGCTATTACTTTTTTTAGTGTTTAAAAATGTATTTTAATCCCATTTCAAATGAATATTTAACACCATATTCTGTATTTGTTTTCCATTGCAACTTAGATATAATTAGTTTTAATTAGTTACTGCCCCTGCTACTTATATTAATTCCCAACAAGCCATAATTTAAGTGTACACTTAAAACTTGTCAGAACAGCGAAATTCTTTAGTTTTTATGATATAATTCGATTTATTAGGTACTGCACCTGATATTTACATTCGTTCCCCACAAACTCTTACTTAAATGTCAACATAAATTTCTGGCAGAACAGCAATAATTTACTTCTTGAAATTATTAATTTAAATATTTCAAAATTCGTTTTAAGCCCATTGCAAATTAATACATAATACCATATTCCGCTACCGTTTTTCGTTGCTACTTTAAGACATAACTAATTTTAATTAGGTACTGCAACTGATTTTTAAAGCCCTAACTTAAATGTCCCCTTAACCCGATATTTCTAATTAAAAAGTTAACAACTCGTCAGTCAAGCAAGAAATTAGCTTAAGGCGCCCACAAATCGGAGCTCGTTTCATTATATTGCAATTGTCCGGAGGTTAATGGAGGCGCGTCCAATGTTCCAGCTTTTTAATTGGATTTATTCCCCTGACCCCCCCGTTTGAGGAGCATAATAATCTGCAGCATGAAATGCAATTTTTTAATTGAAAATAATTGCATAATTGAAATTGAAGCTCCTCTGTGCGTTGCTTATCTTGTTGCGCCTCGTCAAGCGTAAATCCCTTTGCGGATCCAGGAGTCCTGGGAGTCCTGAGCCACCTCTTTCAACCCTCCTGTCAAAGGCCATTGTGTGGGATGCGAATATATATATCCCTCCGGCAATCTGGAGTTACAGGTACCGGCGACAGGCAACCCTTTTTGTTTGTAATGCGTTAAAAAAATAGGGGAAAATGCAAATGATTTATATCAACAAGTAACCCTCCCGGGGCAGGGAATGTTTTTTAAGAAAAACTTTACTTGCATGAGAGTAATTAAATTTTTTGTCGTTAATTCAGAGTCGTATTTTTGACTTTGAAAAAATATAAGGAGAAATAGATTAAATCTGTTTATCTGATTAAGAATAAAAGAAATTAAAAGAAGTTACAATTTCTAAACACGGAATTTGGCATATAAATGAATGCTAACTTTATTTTGTAGGCTTAAAATAAACATTGACCAAAGGTAAATGGAATGGTAACTTGATAATCTATCTATTACGTTTACTTGTAAATACAATTAACATTGTCAGAACAAGGTGTGCCCCTTTGTCGTAGGCTGGGATTTGGATTTGTCTAAGGTGGGTTCGAATGCATTGTTTGACCAGTGACCAGTAAGTAACATGACAGAAATGCAGTCTTATAAATACAAAATAATTATAGTATATACATTTTAGTTACTTGTAAAATAGTGTTTATGCCTTAAAACTTAATTTAACCAACATAAAACAGATATAACCAAAACTCTTTATTTAGTAACCTGATAAGTTAAAGATAAATAAAATATTTCTTTAATGAATACATTGTTTTACAAACAAAGTAAAAAAATATTATGATGAATTTTCCACTTGATCGAATCTACAAAAATAACTTAAGAATTCAGTTTAATTTATTTAATCTGCAAACACGTTCAATCTTCACCCATTATTTTTGTATATCCATTAAAATCGAAATTAGATGACCTACAACCAAAATTTAAATAATAATACAAATCTTTAGATTACCGAAAAACCACAAATTTAAAACTCAAATAAAGTATTAATTTCCACCGCCTTCCCTGGCTGATGACATGTTTTCACACAATTTGCTTTCGCAACATTTCCGTATGGCCAACAGCTTTTAGCCCCCTCTCCCCTTGGCGTTCTCGAGCATTGGTGCCATGCACTTGACTTTGGCAACCACCGAGACACTCGGTGACCTTCAAAGAGCACCCAGAACCCGGGCCCCGGCCAGAGGGAAGAGCGGAAACTAAGCTGACACAGCCCCAAATACTCGGTGCGTGTGTTAGGTCAACCCCCTATGGAACACTAGGGTCTGGTCGGAGGGGGAAAGCACTCTCTCACAATTATGACATCATCGGGGTCAGGGCAGGCAATTGGATTGGGACTGGGATTGGGATGGGAGGGAATGGGAATGGGAAAAGGGGGAAGGGGAAAACATTAGCAACTGAAATCTGATTTTTCACTCTCTTCGGCACAGATATGCTGCGTACTACTGGAAAGTGTCCCGTGAAGGTCGCCGGGTGTACATGGACTACTACTACATGGAGAATGGCAAGCAGATCTATGGAGTGCCCATCGGCGGGATTGGAGGCGGAACCATCGGGCGGGGCTATGCCGGAGAGTTCTGTCGCTTCCAGATGCGGCCCGGCATCTACGAGTACAATGTGGTGCAGGCCAATCAGTTCATCGTGACCATCAAGGACCAGAAGGGATGCACCATCTTTCAGAGCCTGCTTTCCAAGTGCAGGTGAGCGTCTGTCTCTCTCCTTAGATTCCCAATCTTTCATTCTATCACCCGCTTCCATCTGTCCAAAGAATTTCGATTTGGTTCCTCTATTGTACATTTTGTCCACAATTCCATGGTATATACTTCTGTTTGTTATGCGTGATTCGTGTTGTTTGCATGTTTTGAATTTCATTTCCATTTCCATTCCCCCCGGCTACCACTCTCGCTCCGTGGGCTAATATATATTACCCTTTGGGAGTAGCTGTTACTTTTATTTGTTATTTATTTATCTTGATGGGTCTTATTCTACGGAAAACACTGAAAATATTGATGGGGGCCGACCCAGGCGAACTGGTGTGACATGTGGCACAATGAACTCTCAGTGCTTGGCGTGCCCAAAATTATTCGGGTCATTTGTTATACCATTCGAGTTTATGATGGCTATCTTTTCTACTTCACTAGCCATTCAGCTTAATGTTTGAATATAAACAAATTAAGTGCTGAGAACATTGTCACTTAAAGGTTAGCAGGCGAAATCTTAAAATGTAAATGATGTAGGTAAAACAAAAGATTCTAAGGGAACAAATCTTATAACAAACTTTGCGGATCAATGTTCTTAAATTTTTGATAGAAGTTCAATTTTATTTACTTTTTAAAATTTTTTTTTCCGGTCAGATTAGAAGCTAAATCTATTATAATTATTATAATGAATTATTTGTGTAATAAATCAGATGCCTTAATAATTTGTAAATTTAAATGCAATGGCAGCCATACGAAATTTTACTGGGACTTTCCAGATCGCATTAATTTCCTAAGTTTCTAATTTTTTTAAACGAACATTTTTTTAAATATTCAGTCAATTATCTTAAAAAATAACAATGTTGTGTTTGCTGTTAATGCTTCTAATTTATAGGGTCAAAGATAAGGGTAACCTACAATCCAATAGTGACAATCAGAATTATGTGTTATTATTTATGAAGAAAGTACTTACTTAAATCTGGAACCCACAACTTATCTTTCTATTCAAAAGTTAAAAGTATCTCAAAACAGATATAGACTTATACTTTTGATCCAATATAATGTGACATGTAAATTAATTATTGTAAGTCCCCATTTACCTCCTCTGTAGCTTCTGTATCCAAGCCACTGCTTATTTGGTAATCCATCCTCTCTGGGTACTCCCGCACCACTTTTACCTCTAACACCTCTTCTTGTACAATGTGTCCTCCTTAATCCCGCAACGAGATGTGAGCTTTCTGTAACCCCCAATCGCCTTACAAATAGGTGTCGGTTCTGTGTGCGTCCAATTACTCTGCGAAACAATTCGAGTTCCCGATCCGAGATTGTAATTTCAACTCAAATATTTTCTCTCATTCTTGATGCACTCCACACACTAATAACAATTATCGAACACGCAACTCTTTCCGACAACAATCACAACTTGGAAACACGGATACTAATACCGATTCCGGTTCCGATCCGCTCCGATCCGATCCGATTCTGGGTTATTGTGGGTTATCTAACTGCCGACAACGACGATGGTATGGTATATGGTGGGTTTGGCTTTTCCGGGCTTTTGCACTTTGGTTCCGATTTGGTTTGCTTTGTCGCTTCTGCCACGCCCGCAATCGAATCCCACCCGCACACACCCATCCAGCACCCGGGCCCAGGGCAGCAGCAACGATGATCCGGATGCCGATGGGGAGAAAACTAAATGTCAACTGCCCAATTGCAGCAGCCGGGCCAAGCAGCCGCTGAGCGCCTGGCACTCGAACATCGAGGACTCGCGCTGCCAGTATACCGGGCTCTATCCCCGCTCCTGGACCGAGTACGATCTGTCCCATTACGGTGTGAAGTTGGTCTGCCGCCAGGTGTCCCCGGTCATTCCCCACGAGTACCGCGAGTCCAGCCTGCCCTGCGCCGTCTTCGTCTGGAGCGTGGAGAACGTGGGCGAGCACGAGCGCAAGGTGTCCATTACGTTCACCTTCAAGAACGGCACCGGCAACAAGAAGCAGGACGCCGAGGGCGGTGCCGAGGCCCAGCTCATCAGCGAGGGCAACGCCAAGGGCGTCTCCATCCGGCAGAAGATCGCCGACATGCCCTGCAGCTACAACCTGGCCTGCCGGGTCCTGCCCGAGATCAGCATTTCGCGCTGTCCCCAGTTCGATCCCGCCGGCAACGGGGAGCAGCTGTGGGCCCAGCTCAAGGAGCACGGCCAGCTGAACGAACAGCCCACCACGGAGTCCTTGAAGAGTGAGTTACTTAAAGAAGTTCAAAGTCCTATTTATTTATGTATATATAAACATTTTTAAAGTCAATTTTAAAATATATTGAAAAATAGGAAAATTATATACAATTTTTTTTAAATATTATATTTTTAAAGTACATTTTTAAATATATTTAGTCCGACAAACGATGCGAATCATTTAAACCATTGAACTGAATAATTGCAAATAGCAAATACATTTACGAATGCAATATTATATCCCTGTAAATTAAACCAATTTAAACGAGAAAAATTTAATGAACATTTCAATGAGTAAATCAGTTATATTTAAAACCATTTTTAAAGTCCATTTATAAATTCATTTAATCCGTCTAACGAGGCGGAACATTAATTTTAAAAAGAAATGTGAACTGAATGTTTGGTAAACCATTGAACAGTATTAATTATCTGAATTTTTTGCCAAGGAGATTTTTTCTTCTTAATATTAAACCATATTGAATGATAAAGCTTAAATGAAAATTTCCATGAGCAAATATTTGATATTAAAAAACAATTTTAAGCCCATTTTGTAATACATTTTTTTGCAATACATTTCTTTTCAAAACAAATACAAACTGCATTTTCTTAAACCATTGAACTGAATAATTGTAAATAGCAAATAAATATACGAATGCAATATTCTAGCCGTTGAAATTAAACCCTTTTTAACAAGAATGCTTTAATAAACATTTCAATGAGCAAATCAATCAATTTTAATTAATTTTATCCGCCTTTTCTGCATGAAGCGTACAAATTCTCTCGTTTTATTGTAAATAGCTAAAATGAAATGTATGAAAATAATTGTTTTTTTTTCGATAAAATAACATTTTAATATTAAACCATTTTCAATGATGAAGTTTTACCGAACATTTCCGTGAGCAAATACTGAATGAACAGATTTTTAGAGCCAATTTTGTAACATAATTTATTTAACTAAACAGGCGAAATGTATATTTTCAAACCATACTATTCTATAATTTCATTGGAAATTATAATTAATACCCCAACAATTTTGTATTCCTACAGTTTATGGTCGATCTTCTGATTATCCAATGTATGCCATTAATTAATAACACGAGTGAAAGATACTTTTTTCCTACAATCACCACAACATACATATTAAGTAGGCTTTCATAGATAGCAAAAAATATTAAAAAATTAATTAATTTGTCTGATGCCATTTTTAAGGACATTGACAACTACTTTATTGTTGTCATATGTATTGTGGTTTTATGAAGATAATAAGTGCTCTTTACCTTATTTACAGTGAATGCAAATTAAATGAAAGAGCTTTAATTAGCATATAAATAGGGAATTAATTATTATTGACAGCGAAAGCTACTTATACACTTTAAAAGTGCTCTCAGAGATTGAATTATCCGGAAAAACAAATTAATATTCCTTGTTCTGCAGCCAAGGACATTGGGGTGGCTGTCTGCGCCCAGGTGGCCCTGAAGCCAAAGGCCTCCCACGAGCTGGAATTTGTGCTGGCCTGGGACATGCCCAAGATCCAGTTCCCCAGGAAGATGCAGACGCACACACGCTACTACACCAAGTACTTTGACGACAGCGGGGAGTCGGGACCGAAGATCTGCGAATATGCCCTGAAGCAGTATCCCAGCTGGGAGCGATTGATTGATGCCTGGCAGCGACCCATACTCAATGATGAGTAGGTCTGACATGGGATTATCCTCTGCAACAAAACTAATCTCCATTCGTTTTTTTAAGGACCCTGCCCGACTGGTACAAGTGCGCCATATTCAATCAACTGTACTTCATTTCGGATGGCGGGACCATCTGGCTGAAGTGCGACTCCTGGCTGGGCAAGGAGTTGGCCTACGATGATCCCCGGCTGGCCTACGGTCGCTTTGGCTACTTGGAGGGGCATGAGTACCGCATGTACAACACCTACGACGTCCACTTCTATGCCTCGCCAGCTCTGGCCCATCTCTGGCCGAATCTGCAGGTGAGCCTGCAGTACGACTTCAAGGATGCCATCGCCTCTGAGCTGAACGACACCAGAAAGATGCTCTACGATGGGAAGGTGATGCCGCGCAAGGTCAAGAACTGTGTGCCCCACGACATGGGCGATCCCGATGAGGGTAGGTTCTCAAATTCCAATCGTAATTTCTTCAAATTTTAAATGGCTCCTTTTCAGAGGCCTTTACACTGATCAACTGCTACAACATCCACGATGTCAACGACTGGAAGGATCTGAACACCAAGTTTGTACTGCAGGTCTACCGGGACTACTATGTCCTCAATGAACTAGCCCAGGCCCAGGCGGACAATGCCAGCAAGTTCAGCTCCATTGAGTTCATAGACAAGGAGAGCCTCTATGAGCTCTACAGCCAGGACAACAAACGCAAGAATTCCACCGAAGAGAAGCAGCGTAAGTTGGATAACCGATTTTTCAAACATTATAAAAACCTAAAAAATTAATAATTTTAACAAAAAATATATTATTCACTAGGTTAGTATTAAGTTTTCGCAACAATATTAATTGGTTTGACCTAGGTTTTCTTACTGATATTAAATGCAAACAATAAAACTAGTTTTTTATATAGAAACTTTTATGTAGTTTCCAGTAATTTGCATTCAAATATAATTTTTAAGTTTTTGTAAACCAGTTTTTTTGATAGTTAAAAGATTTTTAAAAAATCAGCCTAGGGTTACGCTCTTATTCAAAAATTAATTTATCCATATATTTGTACGTATTATACGTTTATCTCTTTAAAATATACGTAATTAAAAATAATTTGGTTTTTAATTTTTCCTCCAGAGAACCGGAAGTCTGCCTCCATGTACATAAACGAGACCAATGGCAAGGTCTACCTCATGGACGCCATGGGTTATCTGAAGGCCATGTACGCCGCCTGCAAGGCCATCATGGATCGAACTATTGAGTATGACAAGGACAATGACGGTTTGATCGAGAACACCAAGATGCCGGATCAGACCTACGACTCCTGGGTGATGGACGGGCCCAGTGCCTACTGCTCCGGTCTCTGGCTGGCCGCTTTGCAGGCCATGTCGGCTATGGCCACGATTCTGGACCAGCCGAACGAATGCCTGCGCTACCAGGATATGCTGGAGAAGGGCAAGCGGTCGTTGGAGGAGAAGCTCTGGAACGGGAGCTACTACCGCTTTGATCTCTCGCACAGCCACAAGGACACGATTATGGCCGACCAGCTGTGCGGTCACTGGTATATGAAGGCGTGCGGCTTCGACTACGAGATCTATCCGAAGGAGAACGTGCGCACGGCCTTGAAGAGGATCTACGACAACAATGTGATGGGCTTTCACGATGGCAATATAGGGGCGGCCAACGGGTTCATTGCCAATGCCAGCGATCCCAGCAAGCCGGGACATGTGGACAACAGCAACATCCAGGCGGAGGAGGTGTGGCCGGGTGTGGTCTACGCCTTGGCGGCCACCATGATCGAGGAGGGAATGTATGAGGAGGCGTTCCAAACCGCCGGCGGCATGTACAAGACCCTCTCGCAGCGCATCGGCATGAACTACGAGACCCCGGAGGCTCTGTACGGGGAGAAGCGCTACCGATCCATTGGCTACATGCGACCCCTCAGCATCTGGTCGATGCAGGTGGCCTTGGAGCGTCGGCGGGCCCAACGCGATTGAGGTGGAGGCGAGAGTGCAATCTAATCCCAAGTCTCTTCACGTGCTACACAACCAAAGATAATTCTAAGCCAGCACAAAGATGTTCTTAGCCTTTAGTTTAATCATTCTTTCGAGGTTCAGGTCGAGATTGAGGTCGAGGTCGAGGAAACGAGCTTATTGGACGGGGTATGTCGAGGTGATCTTCTTCGTATTTATAGCTTTATGTGTACTTCTAAGCTGGCATCCGTTGGCTGCTTACTCTATGTCTTCTATGGCCGCAAGGCCAATCCAATCCCAAATCAAACTGCTACTCTCTGTTGAAGTACAACTACGCAATGGTATTCAAATGGAGCACAACTCGTATTTAAATGTTAGCTAAGCAAAATATATAAACCAATTATAGATGTTTCCATTAATTATTTATGTATTAAGAATCTATTTCAATGTGTGCGTTGCTGTCTGCAATAAATGTGACCAAAGAGTCAAGAATTATTCGCGAAGGAAGTGTTTTTATTTTTGGGGCCTAGTCTAACTTGTATGTAATTCTATATAGGATGCTCCATATCATACCCTTGCAGAGGGTATTATAATTTTGACCAGAAGTCATTAGAAGCAGTGATGGAGACGTCTCCGACCCTATAAAGTATATATATTCTCAGCATCAGCATCACCAGCCGAGTCGATCTAGCCATGTCCGTCTGTCCGTCTGTCGGTTGCTATGTAAACTAGTCTCTCAGTTTTAAAGCTATCGGACTGAAACTTTGCACCAATCCTTCAATCTGTTGCAGGTAGTATATAAGTCGGAACAGCCGGAATCGGAACACTACATCACATAGCTGCCATAGGAACGATTGGGAAAAAGTGTCATAAATTCGCCATTTTTAAAGATATATTGTCTATTTCTTTATTTCTTATTTAATAGCAATTTTAACATATCCTGAAAGTTTCATCAAAATCGGACTACTATATCCTATAGCTGCCATAGGAACGATAGGAAAAAATGGGTCATTGAGCATAACTCTGGTGTTTTTCAAAACAATTAATTCATTCTTGAGAAAAACAGTTTTTATAGACATTAAAGCCTTTTTAGAAATTTAAACACCAAAGATCGGATCACTATATCCCATAGCTGTCACACAAACGATCGAACAGTTTAAAGGAAACTGGTCTGCAAGGGTATTCTAAGCTTCGGGTACCGAAGCTAGGCTTCCTTTCTTGTTTTACATAGGTTTATAAACATTAACCAAGTTTGGCAATTGTGTTTACTTTATAATTGCAATCAACCAAAAAATGTAAAACCCTTTACTTAAATAATTCTCTTATTTCTAGAGACAATCATTTTATGATTGTGTTAACTCTACATTCACAGCAGTCTTTTTTATTCATGGTAAAACAAACTGAGTTAACTGGCTTCCAACTTTACAACTACTACCAACAACTACAAATCAAATCATTGATCTGAAATGTTTGGCGGATCGATCGCTTGGCTTATCCAGTGCCGCAGGAACTTATCGTACTCCCTCCTGCTGCGGCATAAGATGACCAGGGAAGATGGACGACAACCGTGGGACTTGAGCTCATCGAAACGCTCCTTGGTTGTTTTCAGACTGTGGCATAGAACCCGGGGCACCTGGGCGATTTCGTGTCTTGTGAATTGGGCTTCATCCAGAAGGTAGTCCAGCACCTCCTTGATCTAAGGGGAGAAATGAAAAAGTTGTAATACGGTTTCGTAAAGAAAGTTCCACACCTAACCTTCGTCACCCGCACTGTGTGGACTTGAGGGTGTCTGTCCATTATCGCCTTGGCCTCGCTCACGCCAAAGCCCAAACGATGGGCCAAATACTCCACCACGGTGGAGAACTTGCCCAACACCTGCAACTCGTCCAGGGATAGTTTGAGGGAGCGTTGCAGTATGGGCTCAGGGCAGCGAACCATCCACGGCATGATCTTGTCCTTCTTGGCTCGCTTCGCCCGCTCCAGGCGCAACTGAACCGACTTTGGTGTGTAGCGAAAGGCCCACAGATCCTTGAGGACGTTGATCGGCGAGACATTGTAGTCGATCATGTGCTGCAGGTTCTTCTCGAACATCTCGTACGGCATCTCCAGTATAAAGAGCCGCTTCGACAGATATTTGGTTACAATCTCCGGGCTAACCTGCAGCTTCTCACTGATGTAGTAGATGCGATTTCCCTGTGGCATGGAGCTCCTTTCGGAGTTCAATGCACTGACCAGCTTGCGCAGTCGGGGCACTGTAAGGCGCAGGAAAGGCACGAAGTGGTTGATGTCCCGCATATCCATTGATTTGATCAGCTGCAGCTTCAGCTCCAGGCGTTCTGGGTAGGAATAAGAGAATTAATGGGGTACCATAAGTATTTTATTGCGTTATAAAACAATCTACTAGATGATCAATAAACTTTTTTAAGCGTTTGAATTATTTTTAATCCAAACAATCACAATAATGTTAAAATATTGTCAAAATTCGAAGTGAGATCGACAAATTCGACAGTTGATACTTCTCGGAAGAAATTCGTAATAAATCATTGCCTGAAAATTGCCTCTCGCCAACATAACTTTTTTTTATTCAAAATAATTCTATCAGACAATTTTTCTAAATAGAAAAAGCTTACCTATAGATCCTACACCGTTTTATGGCATATCAGGGACACATATTAAAGAATAATTTAAGGAAAGAGAGAAGAGTATTTATTAGGTTGAAGAACTGGGAAAGCACACCAGGTTAAGATAGTCAAAGGCTACAATCTCTCGAGATTTAGACGCCTCATTACAATGGGAAAGAACTCTCTACTACTGAAAGATCCATTTGCCGGGCACTGTAGGCTAAGAACCCATCTTAATAAAGGTATCAGCTTCTGAGGACACCACATCTCATATCCTTAAGGATTCTTTTGCTGTGGCTAGAATAATAAAGCTACTAGGTAGTCTTCTCCTGGCAGTTGACTTAGTAACCTTGATCGTAGATTCCATACTTTTATGCAGGAAGTTGGGTTGAAGACGGGGTTTGGGGCCTTGTATTTATGTATATAGCAACCCTCGTTCATTGAACACTCACTGTTGTCCAGCGATATAAGCCAGGGATACTCGATGAAGCTGCGCCTGCTAACGCCCTCCATGATGAGCGTGTCCATCGTTGCGATTAGAGAACGCCCGCGATAGCTCCGGAGCACCAGCTCGTCGCTCATGATCCGCTGCAACTCCGCGTCTGTGAAGCGAAAACGTTCCCGAATAGCCTCGGCAAGGACGCTGGCCCTGGAGCCCGTCTCCTGCTCCAAGCGGTAAGGCACATACTCGTTGTCCACCTCGTGGCCCCCGGGAAAGGCATTTGTTGTGGCCGTCGCCGCAGGGAACAGGGATTTCCTTGCCCTCGCTCGCGGATCGAGTTCGTACTGGGTGAAGAGCAGGCGTTTGCTGCAGGCAATCGGAGCTGTGTTTGTTGTTGCCTGCAGTCTCAGTACGGTTTCGAAGCTGCGCAGCAGATTTCGCAACATTATGAAGACTGACAACTGGAATTTATCCAGAAGAATTGGTGATAGAAAACTTATAAAACAATTTTTGGGTTTAACTTCAGCCGGCGTTGTGTTGGAGCTGCCAACTTGTTGCGTTGCATAACAGCTGTTTGGTTAAACTAGCAAAAGCTGCCTTGTACGGCACTGCAGCGCTTATCGTTTTCGTTTTCAAATAATTACAACTATTAAATTTGCTTAATATGTTATAAAATATTTTGAATCTGGCCAATTTATATTAAATTTTGAAATCAGTATTAAGTTTCGTGAAGCTTTCGTGAAAACTTTATCCACATTGAATTTCGCTTTTTTATTGTTTAATAGCTGAAATGAATTTGATTATTTTATAAAGGTGAGAATATTGTATAAAGTAAAATAATTTAATTGAAACTCAAAATATTTTTATTATGTTTCAGTTCTAGTTAAGCTAATTAGAAACGTTTAATTATTATTTATTTATTTGCCTTTTCAAAGCATCATATTTAATATTCAGGAATAAGAATGTGGTACCAATAAGTTATATATTAACTTATAAATGCATGAAGTGGTGAATAAATAATACCAAGTTCAAGAATCATTATATTTTTTTGCCGTGCATTAAAGGAATTCCAGATCGTTGTATCAGGAAAGTTAATTTGGTAAATTTGGGTAAAGCTAAATGATTTGTGAAATTTAGGCTAAATTTAACAAAAAATATTCAAACCAAAGATTATATTATCTTAAGATGTTGTTAGAGTTGTCTTGTTCTATTATTTATTATTACCAAAGCTAATTGGTCGGAAATATTTTTTGGAAATATTAAAAATTCCTTAAATATCCCAAAGTTTCCCAATTAAATCACGATTCCATAGTTCCTTCAACAAACTGCTCTAGGCTTTATTTTAAAAAAATACTCAGCTCCAAATCGAATCGGGGCTCAACGGTAAACATATGTTAGAGTCACAGTTAGAGATTAGATTAGTGGGGCACAACGATATCCCCCGGCTCCACATTGATGTCCTTGGTGACGCGACCCACCCAGTACACGAAGCCGGTCTGCACCACCGTGGCCATGAACTTGACGTTGCCCACGTAGCCTGCGGGCGGGATCCACTCGAAGGTGACTCCGCTCAGCGGACTGCCCTTGGTGGCCTTCAGATGGGTGAGGGTGTCGGCCTTGCCGGAGCAGTCCAGGGTCTGGGAGTGGGCGGCGTCCACCACCCGGAACTGGCCCACAATACGGTTCTGGCCGTCGCGGGCCTGGACCATAAAGCCGAGGAAATCGCCACCGCCCAGGGTCAGGGTCAGCTTGTCGTCATTCCTGACGTGGGCCGCTCCGGAGAAGCTGTAGGGCGGCTTAGCTGTCTGGAGTTCGGCGCCGTGCTGGGGAGTCAGATCCCGGCAAGCGGCCTTCGGGGCTCCATCGGAGTAACCGTGGACACTGATGGCCAAACAGGCTGCGATCACCAGAAGTCGGAACATATCGCTTTTGAAATTAAATAAGATCAAGTTGTTAAAAAACAGACAAATCAAACTAAAATTTAGTTGTAATTTTAACTCTTTTTTTCGATTATAAGAATAGGTTTTGGTTGTGGAAAATGTTCTATAATAAATGTTATTATAATAAAAATTATTAAAATTAAATTTTGGTCCGATTGAAAATTATATTAAGACATTTTAATTTGTAATTTGTGTTCAGCATTGTCATTCTTTTGATATCTGTTTCTTCAATAGTTAAACAAATGCTTTACTATATATTATACTTTACCAACTAAATTGTATTAATCCCATGGAATATTGCAATTAGTTAATTATTTAAAACCTTTTTTGACATTATTTACTTTAATAGTTAATCAAACACTTCATTAAAATTAATTCTTTACAAACTAAATTGTTTTAATCCCAAGGAATATTACAATCAGCTCATTATTTAAAACATTTGTTGACATCATTTACTTTAATAGTTAATCAAACTCTTTATTACTCCTATTAAAATATATACTTTACTAACAAAATTATATTGATCACAAGGAATATTGCAAACAGTTAATTATTTAAAACTTGAATTTCAAGTTCAGTTTTGAAGTGATTTCCGTTAAGTTCGTGTTGCCCCTTTTTTTGTGTTTGTTTGCACGCTGTTTAATTGCATTCACTAGTTTTATTAAAATTTATTAATTAGCATATGCACTGAAGTGCGACTCCTTCACTGGCCAAGGCCAGATCGACTTCGGTGATCTTTTATTTGTTGTTTTATATGTTAACATTTACGTAGGCAGTTACAATGTATGTGAAACCAGCTCCGATTATGCAGTTTGTCAACGGCAACTTTATTATGCAGTTTGTTCAGTTTCTGTCCCCACGCCATAGCCTTGACAGTTGACAGTGTTTCTAAATGCTTTAAGATCTGAATGTTAGAGATCTTTACCCCGAAACATACGTTTAGAACTCCAAGACTGCTCTACAAACAAATATTTAAAGTGCCGAAATGACTCGAAATCGTTTTAACATTTCAATCACGCTTTGCTCATAAATCTTCTGATTCGCAGAAATAATATACATATCGTATATATGTATATATTCCTTTATAAACTTGGTCAAGTTGCTTGTTAATTAAAGTGGATTTTTGAAAACCATCAAACTTGTTTTTGGGCCACAAAACGAAAACTCTTTTAAGACCAAACGGGTTTTCAGTACATTTCCATAGAAGAGTGACTTTATAATTGATTTTTTATTTTTTATTCGATAAGTTTGCGACAATTTCGAAAAACGTGCACAATAAGCCCAGAGCTAAGTACTTCCTCAACCGAACTTCAAGTTCAAGGTGCCTGGGAGAGTTCGGAACTAGACAATGCGATTGATCATCGACCTCCTTCAACTGGAGTTTATACAGTTTTTCAATATCTATTTTTTTGTTTTCTTTTTTTTTTGTCACGCAGACCTTGTAAGACAAGCCTCGATTTGTCTTGCAATATGCTAAAGTTCAGCAGTTGGACATGTTGGTGTCTACGGCAAGTCTCGCATCGGTGTTTTTATACCCTTGCAGAGGGTATTATAATTTTGACCAGAAGTTTGCAACGCAGTGAAGGAGACGTTTCCGACCCTATAAAGTATATATATTCTTGATCAGCATCACCAGCCGAGTCGATCTAGCCATGTCCGTCTGTCTGTCCGTCTGTCCGTCTGTCCGTCTGTCGGTTGCTATGTAAACTAGTCCCTCAGTTTTAAAGCTATCGGGCTGAAACTTTGCACCGACCCTTCAATCTGTTGCAGGTAGTATATAAGTCGGAACGGAATCGGAACACTACATCACATAACTGCCATAGGAACGATTGGGAAAAAGTGCCAAAATTTCGCCATTTTTAAAGATAATTTATTTATTTCTTGGAAAACTCTGTTTAATAGCAATTTTAACATATCCTGAAAGTTTCATCTAAATCGGATCACTATATCCTATAGCTGCCATAGGAACGATGGGAGAAAATGGGTCATTGAGCATAACTCTGGTGCTTTTCAAGACAATTAATTCATTCTTGAGAAAAACAGTTTTCATAGACAGTAAAGCCCTTTTAGAAATTTAAAAACCCAATAATCGGATTCCTACTGTTATATCCTATAGCTGCCAAACAAACGATTGAACGGGTTGAAAGCAACTAGCCTGCAAGGGTATTCTAAGCTTCGGGTACCGAAGCTAGCCTTCCTTTCTTGTTATTTTTTATTTTTTGTGTATTTTTCGTTTCTATCTTGTCGGTTTTTTTCTGGGTATTTATGGGCCTTTGTCCAACCGGTTGCCAGATTTTTTCTGATAAAATCTCAATAGTTGTTTAATTTTTTTTTTTTTTTTGTTTTTGCGTATTTCTGCGGCCAACATTACGCGGAGCTGTGGGCAGAGAGCCCTCAATTAGCTTTTGTAATGGCTTGGAAAATATTATTATTATCAAATGGACGGGCTGGAGTTGCTGAAGCTTGAAGACAATCCCCCCCATTCAGTTCTAAAACTATAGAGAATAAAGTCCCATGCTAATATAGTAATTAAACTTAGATACTCGGTAGATTGCATAAATTTAAATACTTAAAGGTCGAGAGGTTCTTAAACTCTATAAACTAACTGAATGCTGTTTTATTTATTAAATCGATATCCTTTACAAAGTTGTTCTTTTAATGAGCACTAGAACTTTTGCACCAGAAGAACACAAACATTTTAAGCCGCTGAGTTAGGATCTTGGAAAGATCTTAGTTATGTTATTACCAACCTCTTAATACAGACACAAACGGCACAAAAGAAAAACTTGAAATGAGCAGAAAAATCTACAACAGCTTCCTATTTATACCAAAAGTCAACCAATAACCACTGAAAAGCTTTGCAAAATAAGCTTAGCGAGAAAAACGCCGATATAAGCCGGGCTTCATCCGCAAGCCTCTCATGTATTTGGCCAATTGCAAAAGCTCCCAAAAGCTAAGCTTGTAAACTGAAGATAAACTCGGTTAATATGAAAAACAGCAATGCTATGCAGTGACTAAGTGTTAACTTCGATCTGGGAATCAAAAGTTAATCAAATTAATTAGCGAATTCTATTGACTGGAGGGAGAAACTTGGAAACTAGAACTCTCTAATAAAAGTCACAGCTGTTGGCCTTTTCTTATAGGTCAACCAAAGCATTCGATTCCGATTCATTATGGCTTCTGAGTTCGTAATAAATGAATAAATAAACAAGAAAAAATAACGCTTTATCGGATAACTCGAAATTTACACATTGAAAATACTATTCAAAATTGTCTCTGCCTAATTTAGCCAGACAGATTAAGCTGTCCTTGTAATTGTATGTTATTTATAAAAGAATTCTTCTGCAGGCCCTCAAACAGTTAGATTTTATTATAATATTAAAAAATAAACTATTTATTAATAGCATATTTTGAAATAATCTTACAACAAATCGCTAGCAATCTGCTTCTTAATTCTTAATTTTAAGTTTTTTGGGTGCTTCTGTTTCCGTTGGTACATTAAATCAAAAGAACATCCCATTTGGTGACAGCTCAATATTCCGCTGCAAAAAAAAAAAAAACCCTTCCATATTCTTGGTAAAAAACTTTTCTAAGGAACCGCACCATTTTTTCAAAGTCATTGAGAAAAACGATCCAAGGAGGCGAAATGCTAGTGTCACCTTATGTCAATTCTCCGGGCGTCTGGTCAGTTCATTTTTGTTGGTAATATGGGAGCAGAGCAATCAGCTTTGTTGGTCTGCACGCAGACAAGGAAGCACGAGGAGCACCTCGAGCTGGTCAATTCGGAGCTTTTCTTCAGCTTGTACTTTGAGAAGATGCGTAAACCAACGACGGGTCCAGTAACCGAAGCCCTTCTGCATATGGTGAACAATATGCCCATGCCCAGGGCCATCGGCAATGGTAAGCGACCAGAGATTTGAAAACAAATAAGACTCACTCCAAAGAGGCAACAGGATTAGAGGTTAACAATGCTGAGGAAGCGCACTCCAGCACTGACGAAGACGAGGACCACTTGGAGTGCAGTGATGACGCTGAGAGCGGCTTCAACTCGGACTCCTCCTCCTCGACAAGGATTGCACCAGAGCCCCTGCCCCAGCGGATGGCCGAGTTCGATTCGATGGACGAATACGATCTTCCTGTGCCAGGATAAATAGATCCGCCGAGGAATAATCGATTCTTATTTAACAATATTATGTTCGAGTTTATGTACACAACTAATTGCAATTTGTTAAGAGTCTCTACTTAAAGTTAACCTTCTTTAGCCTTAGCGATTTAATGGGTCTGACGATGCTCCTCCGCTCCTCGCGGTGCTTCTTCAGCTCCGCCTCGCGTTTCTTCGCATGGAACTGCGTCTTCTTCTGCTTGTTGATCTCGAAGGTCATCTGTCGGTTGCCGAGGGAGCGACCCACATTGGTCACCTGCCCCTCCAGCTGGGCCATGACGCGCACGCGATCCTGCAGGCTGGCCTTCTTGACGCGCTGCTGCAGCAAACTGCTGCCCTGGAGCTTGTCCAAGGCGGTCATGGTGAAGGGATTGCCAGTGCCATTTGTGGTCGGTCCTCGTTGTTGGGCGCTTCCATTTGTGAAGGGTCTCTTCGGAGCTTCAGCGGCTTCCTGCTCCTCATCAACCTCATCCTCGGCGTCTTCCTCGCGCTGACGCTTCACCTGCTTGTAGGCCTGTTTCATTTCCTTCACATAATCCCTTCGGTCGTCGTCGTCGGAAGAGGCCTCGTCCCCGCTTTCCTCCTCCTTTTCGCCATCGCTCTTCTCGAAGCCAAACAGATCCTCGTCATTGTCACTATCCTCCCGCTGCGCAGCCTCCTCGGCATGCAGATCGGCCACTCTGGCCACCTCGACGCGCTTCTTCAGCTCCTTGGCCTTGGATTTGTCCAGACGATTGAGAACCGGAGCCAGCAGACGATACTCCTCGGCCTCCTTGTTGACGGCAAAGTCGGCGTTCTCGAACATGGCCTTGAAACGCGTGTCCTCCAGCAGATTGGGAACGTTGCGCTGCTTGGCACTGTTCGAGGGATTGGCCTGCTCGTCCATGATCTTGAGGGCCAACTCCTTGTTGACCTTGGGCAGCTTGGACTCGATCTGCAGACGCGACTTGCGCTCACTCTCGATCTCCTGCCGAATCTTGTCCTTGCGGAAGCGATCGAAGGCAAACGGTTCCACCACGGCCTTGGCCTTGTGGTACAGGCGAGCATCCATGAAGTAACTAAAAAGGGTAACAGAAATATGGATTATATGGAAGATAAGTTGCAATTTATTTTGCCAATTACCCGTGCATATAGCCCTTGAGCAGATTGCTGCCCACCAGATGCTCCATTCCCAGCTCCGCCAGCTCCTTGGCTGTGACGAACTGGTAGTCATCGTAGACATTCTCCACCACCTCCGACTCGATCTCCTCGGTGAGGTTGTCCAGGAAGGAGCACCAGCGCGGAGCCGGGCCCATGGCAGGCACATAGTAGGTCAGCATCTTTACGTCCTCCTGGGCGAGGAAGAACATGCCCGTTTCGGGGATTGTGCAGAAGTCGTTGAACGAGCTGGTGGACTCCACATAGGCAATCTGCTTGCCCGTCTGCTCGTCCCATAGCTTCAGCGTGGCCGCGTCCAAGCTGTAGACCGCGTTCTGGGCAGGATTGAAGGCCAGCCGCTTGATGGGCAGTTTGTTTAGGTGGTTCTTCACCAGCAGCGGCTGTTTGGCCCGGATGTCGTAGATCAGTACGTGACCCGACGCCGTGCCCACTCCCATGTGCAGGCCGTTGCGGAATTTGAGGGCCGAAATGGATGGAAACTCCTTAACCCCCGGCAACTTCATGGCCACATCCAGGGTGGCGCAGCGCTGCTTGCTTCTCGGATCCCAGGCTTCCACGGTGCCCTCTTTGGTGCCCGCCACCAACAGGTGGTGCTCGGGATTGACGTCGCAGGCGTTCAGGCTGCTGCCCTCCGATTCAAAGGGTTGCAGGAACTGACCCCGCTCCAAGTTCAGCCGGTAAATATCCTGCAAGGGGAGCAAAGAAAACCAAATTTAATAAAGAATACAAATTTCTTGATATTATTTGAAGTCTTTTCACGATAATAATGATAATGATAATAATACGAATAATGCTTGTGCGATTTTATGAACTCAATTAAATTAATCGTTACTTACAATAGTATTTCAATTTAAATTTTTATATATTCTCTTTAACGTTAAAATAAACAAATTTGTTAGTAGGGTTAACTGAAATAATTATTAAAGAAAAACCTTTGAATTTGAAACATACATTTTATATTTTATATAGAAATAAATAGCAAATTAAAATATATATAATTCGCATATAGTGCTTTCAATTTGTAGGATCTCGAGTTTTTAAGGAGTATTGGAATCTAGAATTTAAACAAACAATTATATAATGTATAGTATAAATGGTACCTTAAGTTTATGAAACAATTATTAAAATCTAGTCATTTTAATTGATTAACAGTGATTGGGTAACCCAACTGATAATCTAATAACTTTTGATTATGGATCCAAATTTAATAAAGGAATATTCTTCAAATTTTAAAAAAGTTTCCACAGGTTTGAAAACAATTATTGGTATCTAATAATTTTAAGCAATGAATAATATATTTATTTTTAATAACACAGGTTTGCAACAAATAACTTTTTTTTATTTTCAACTAAATTCTGTGTTTTGGTAAGCTGAAATATTCTTTTTGTTGTCATAGGACGAGATTTACATAGCTGTTTTTGTATCTTGTGCAGTTATTATTTCTAGTACTTCGTTTTATGATTTTAATTATGATTTAATTTACAGGTAAATCGTATTTTTATATTTCTGATATTTTCATTCAGCTTACCAAAAAACATATTATGTCGCAAAACAGCATTAAATTTTAATTTAAAGGGAATTCTTTAAATTAGTATGGATCGATCTTGCTTACCCTGCCGACTCCCACGATGAACATGTCGCAGCTGGGCTTGTGGTACTTCATGTCGCGCCCGAAGCGCGGAATCCTCAGCCTGTAGTGGCGACCGTGGGCCGCATGGACCTCCACGTAGCGGTCGCACTGCAGAAAGACCATCTTGCCGTAGTCCTCGCCTATTACCTCAAAGGTGGTCACCTCGGAGTCGAAGCAGCGCTCGAACTTGATGGACAGGTTGGAGACCTCGAAACACTTGACGCGCGGCTTGTAGGTGCCTGTGGCGAGGATGTACTGCTGGTCGGGACTCATGCGGATGCTGGTGCAGACTCCCGGCATGTCGAAGTCCTGGATGAGCTCGATCTGTCGTCGAGAGTCAACCTTCTTCTTCAGCTGCGACCGCTTTCGACGATCGGTAAGCCACTGCAGGATAAACACTCATTTAGTTTAGTTCATCGGGAATTACTGCGTACTCACATCCGGCACCGACTTGCCGGCGCTCAGGTTGTAGATCTTCACATCGTTAACTTCGTTGACGAACATCCTGGGCGCAATATCCTGGGTATTGCAACATAAACAAACGAAAGAAGTCTTCAACACGTGCAACAACTCCGGCAGTGTGACCAGTCCACATTTATATCATGCTCAAGTACTAACGCGAAATTTTGGGACAAAATTGGATTTAATTTAAAAAATGATTTAAATTTAACTACCACAATTTATTTGTTACAATTACTATTATTTTTTTACAATAATTTTACAATTTTGGTTTCGCGCTCTTCGAACACTCGCATGTGGGCATGTAAAGATACTCGCTGGCGGTCCAGAAGCTCTCCACCGACTGGTGCTGGGGCTCGGAGTCCAGAACCTTCAGGCAGCAGGCAAAGAGGTCGCCCTGCCTCACGTGCTTCATGTGTCCGGCTGCCACCTCCGCCATGAACTTGTCCACCGCCGATGCTTCGGCGCAACAGCCACGAACGGGCACGGCGCGCATTTTCAGCCTGTGTGTCTCTCTGGCATCAACGTCGATGAGGACGGTGCTGGTGGCCTTCAGATTGTAGACGGTTCGGCTCGGCACGTCGTCCACAAAGAATTCAAAGTGATCCACGTTGTCCAGGTCGTGGGTGAACCAATCCAGCGACAAAGAGCCCGCATCCAACCGGTTCGCCCCGCAGATGCTCACTGGGAAGCTGATGCGCGCTGGAGGATATCGCCTGGTGCCGTGGAGGTCAGCCTGGATCTGCTTGCGCACCATCGTCAATGCACTGAGGTCCATAAAGAAGTTCTTGGCCAGCAATTTGGCCTCCATCTGGTGCTGGCCCTTAGGGGACTGGAAGTACTCCACCCGCTTCACGGCACACCTCATGTCCTGGCAATGGTGGCATTTGCAGTCCTCCTGGTATGTCTGGCAGTTGGTGGATCCTTCCTCGACGGCCCCCGTTCCTGTTCCCTCTCCCTCAGTGGGCTGACTCTGCTCAGCCTCCTCGGGGCTGACCAACGTAAATGCAAAGGCATTCGTAATAGCGGAGTCCTCGTTGATCCCTTTGACCATCGCTGTGCTCTTCCGGGTGCTGGAACGCGAACCAGAACTTAGATGGGGGCTATCGCCCGAGGCTATTACAAAGGGTTGCATCGGGTCAGAGTTTGCCGAGATCCCGGGCGTCGCGCTAGGGGTTACCTTGGCCAAAGACCTGTTACTCCCTTGCCGAGCGCCTCCGCTTAACTTTAAATTCGACCCAACCGAAGGGGTAATGGATGGAAACGATATCCTTGACGGGCTCCTCGGTGATATTTTCGGTGACTTCCTTAGAATCTTCTTCGGGGAACTTTGGGGAGGCAGACTGACTCCCGACGTTGACCTCAAACTCTTCGATGTCCCCCCCAATACGGAGTGTTGGGAATTCCCCTTCTCAGCGCTGTCTGTGACTCTAACTGGGGTGTAGCCCGTAAGCGGGGTTACCTCGGAGAGGAGGCTGTTGAAATCGTACTTCAGAGGGTCAAAGGGGAAGTTGGGTCGCGGGGATCTGTCAGACATGCGGAGGTCGGAGAACATAGTGTCGTTCGACTGGCTTGGATAGGTACTCTCCGTTTGCAGCTGAGTGGCCTCCCCCGGGGATGCTTCGATGGACATGGAGCTTGTTTTTAGGTACCCGCTTCGTTTTACAAAGTTGTAGAAAAGCTGCCTTACAGACGTAAACGATTCTCCTGCCTTGACCAGGTCCACAGTGTTCCTGAGGAACTGCTTGATCGAGCTTCCGGCAGAATCGATACTTCTTGTTTGAAGTTGCAGGGAGTTCGTTGTGCTGGATTGGACCAGGGCATGGCTTTCCTCCGCTCCATCCACATTGTATGTGTCCGCGGTACTTGCCTCCGAACAATCCCCAGGCGGATTCTCGAGGGAACTGTGTTCGCTGGTCGTCAGCCGACTTGAGGTTTGTCCACTGTGGCTGCTCTCCTTGCTGACAACCACAAAAACAGGTGTTTCAGATTCGGTCCGGGTAAGGACATGGTTCTTAATAGAGCTTTTGGTCTTCAAACTGGGCTTCAGGGGTTTCATGTCCTTCGACGGACCCGGAGACATTTTGTCGGGCATAATGATGCTCACCCTCTTCGCCATACTGATAATTTGACTTATGAAAGCTTTGGAATTCCAAAGGCAGGTGTTTCTATAAGAATACAAGTATGATTAATCAGTTCTCAGTGCCCAGTTTAGCTATTTTTCCGTAGCTTGCTTCTTGATCTCCTGGAATTGCGCGCCTTTGCCTTTGGCGCCAAAACTCACTGAACCTGAATCTTGGATAAATAGTGACGTACTCACTTTTTCACTCCATCCATTTCCTATGGCCCGGCCACTTAGAAACAAATAAACAAAATATATAAAAACTGAGCATAACTTGCATAAACAGTGCATCAGGCAAAGGCCCTGGAATCAAATCGAAACTTGGGCGGTCTCGTTCAATTAATGTAAACAAATAACCAATAGCCCAGTTCAATGAAGATTTTCTGTTCATCAGTAATTCAGTCTTAAGCTGAGATCATACGAATAAAGACGTGCACTCACAAATTGTTGTACTTGTTCTTTTTGTTTAAATAAATCTCACCGTTGTGCTTAGTTCTTTCAAAGGCACATTTGTTATTATAGATATTAATAAACACCAGGCCCATTTTCTTCCATCGTTCCTATGGCAGCTATAGGATAGTCATTAAATATTAAATTGAATAGAATGAATTAATTATCCTTAAAAAATATAAAATATTGGTTTAAATTTCACTCCAACGTCCCAAAAAAGTGTATACACACCTATTAAAGTCGAGGTAGTGTTATTTATTTTAGTATTTTCTGCACTAATACCGAATACCAACCAACCCCGACTTGCAGTTCGCTGATTCCTCAGTGTGACCACAACTTCCCAAGCAAAACAAGAAGAACGCAAAAGGAAAAGTCTCCGCGGATTTCCATTGCAAATTGAAAATAATAGCAGTGCTAAAAATAATAATAACACTTTGTTGGCCCCTAAGCCACTTGCCGTAGTGTGTGTGTGCGTTCGATTTCACGGAACTGAGCTGCAGCTTGGATTGCAACCGAGAGACATTTGCAGGCAAAAACAATACACACCAAAAAAAACACACACACCCCCTGCTCTCCGTTCCGCCCTACATTCCCCCCGCGCTCTATCTCTCTCGCTCGCTCTCACACTAGCTCTTGCTCTCCGTTTCCTAAGGCGAACTAAAACGGTGAGTAATATTCGCTAAGCCAATTAAAGGCGCCTGGGCTTGTGATTAAATTATTCAAATTGAAAATTGGAAATTGGAAAACCATCCGTGGGTCTGGAAGGGGGCACAAGAACAGCAACAAAGAAGCTAGCTGGCAGCAGGGGGGGCCAAGTATTTCCCACAAACTTTCCCCTGTACTAAAATATACACACTCCAGTGTTTTTGTTGTGTACACCCCTATTATTTCTTGATACCCCTGCTTTGGGTGCCTCTTTGTTATTTTGTTTTGTGTTACGAGGGCTGGAAATTTAATGCAACGCAAATAGGTTCGTGCAATATTTGTGCTCCGCCTCTTGATCCTCCTCCTCCTCCTCCTCCGTCTCCTCTGTCTCCTTGCAATTGATTGCCCCATTGACGGTTGGCCTTTGCCGCTTGACTGATAAGAGCGTGTCCAACTGGGACTGGGACGGATTCGGTTAGCGGGGAGTCTATAAAAGTGATAATCACTAAATATTGGTCTGGTAGTTAAAACTTGATTAGCAGACTGCATGTTCAAGTATCCATAATTTGAAAACCATTGGGATAAATTCTTTTCTATTTTGAGGTCGGGATAACCAAGAAAACAAAAGCCTATCCAATGGATTGTTATCAATCCGAAACGATAAACTTCAAGCCATTTGATAACCAGCTGCATTAAGTCAGTAGTTGTGCCTAAAAATAAAAATCTGGCTATTAAATTTAACGCTAACAAAGGAACCCGCTTTAGTACAATTTGTTAGATATTATTGAAAACCCATTTACGAATCATTTATGAAATCATATCGAATTAAGGTTGTTATATATTTATAATTAAGTTTAAAATATTAACAAATTTATCTTTCGAGTATATTATATTAATCGATCAAATGACTCCATTAAATGTATTCAAGAAACCAGTTTATTATAATACGCCAATATTTTATTGACTTGTGGATTTAATTTGTATTTTAAAAACTTGAATTAAATATGGTTAGGGGTTAGGATTGTATGTGATAGATTGTATGAAATCCTGGCTTTTGAAATTAAATATTTTCGGAATCTATTCAATTTTTCCAATAACAATTTTGGTCTAAGCCCATATAACTTAATATAACTTTAAATAACAATCCAAAGAATTATATATCAATGCAGAGGGAACTGATAGCAATTTCTTACAGCTCAGAATAAAAGCAGTATATAATTTACATTATTTCACATAAAATATTACAAACTATAGGTATATACAGATAAATTAATTTATCAGCTTGCTAATAATGACTTAATGAAGTAGTAAAATTGATAATGTAATGACATTGTAATATAAGCAATGTGCACAGCAATAACAGCATTTAATTAAATGGAAATAGTTCCATTGAAATATAAGCTCGTGCTGAAAGCGAACAATAAAATCCATTATTATTTGCGTTGAATGCTAATACAACGAACTGCTATAGAACTCTAGGATTATTTACTTTGTTGGAATGCAATCCCTGGGAGCCGGCAACCAGTTCGATTTGTTTACTTCCCACGCTTAAAGCTCGGCCTTGAGCCTAATCCCTTTCAGATTGCTCCACACTCCGCACTTGAGCTACCCTCGAGAGCGGGCCATATCAAAGGCTCTCCGAAGCTCAAAGTCAAGTGCGATGGATACATGGCCCATTCCCCTGGAGGGTTTTTACCTGCCACTCTTGAAACTTCAACCGGGTCTCTCTTTTGTGAGTTCGACTTGGCAAATAAACAAACCCGGTCGGCTGTTCAAACACGAGCATGCCTTAAAAAACGAAATATCGGGGGCACTTTGGAAAAAGGGGAACAAAATGTTGTGTTGTCGACGCAGAACTAATTAATGCAGTGCCACAGTTTGTTGATAAGCTCCGTGCTGGTGGACACTCAAATGCGCACCTGATATAGTGATAGAATACCCTTTGCCTGGGCCAGAGTTGGCTGGTGTCGATGTCAAGATGAGTAAAGTGCGGAGTGTGGTGAACAAGCTACACGAACGCATCGATTACCTTATAGAAAAATGTGGGAATATGCAAAGCCTCTTCCAACTCTTACTAATCTCAGTTCCTTCGTTTTCTAGGTCCCAATATGACTGCAGCGCCGTACAACTACAACTACATTTTCAAGTACATCATCATTGGTGACATGGGCGTAGGCAAATCCTGCCTGCTGCACCAGTTCACCGAAAAGAAGTGTAAGTAGCTTCCTTCAAGATAGCCTCTTCAATAGACTAACCTCTTTTTATTTACCAGTCATGGCAAATTGCCCGCACACAATTGGAGTGGAGTTTGGCACTCGCATCATCGAGGTGGACGACAAGAAGATCAAGCTGCAGATCTGGGACACGGCGGGCCAGGAGCGATTCCGCGCAGTCACACGATCCTATTACAGAGGAGCAGCTGGTGCCCTGATGGTCTACGACATAACCAGGCGGTAACCGAATGGGAAATATATACTATTTGTTAGTTGGAACTAATTTTTGAAATCCCATGCAGCTCCACATACAATCACCTGAGCAGCTGGCTCACCGATACACGAAATCTCACCAACCCCAGTACTGTGATCTTTCTCATTGGCAATAAATCGGATCTGGAGAGCACTCGCGAGGTGACCTACGAGGAGGCCAAGGAGTTTGCCGACGAGAACGGCCTCATGTTTCTCGAAGCGAGTGCAATGACGTGAGTAATGAATCCTTGGGCTTTGTTCCGCTTGAGATGCATTATTAATGAATTGGCCCCTTAAAACTCGGAAGAACGTTTTCTCTATACTTAAAGCATTTTTTAGTCTGATTTTATTGTACAGTATTGTTTATTATTAAGACCATATCTTAGTTTAAATTATGTTTAGAGTATAATTAAAACATTATTGAACAAGTTTTTTATAGAAGGCATTTTGTACTTAATTAAAACTTCTTTAACAAAAAGTTTCAAACAAAAAAACTAAAGAATGATAATTAATCAGTAACATAATCTTAGAAACCACAACGATGTTGTTTAAAAATTAAGAGCAATATAGAGTGAACTTATCTCAGTATAATTAGTTACCTTCTTAGATCAAAGTATACTATTTACAAATATCTTTAAACGTTCTTCTACAAGTTATACTTTGACTCTTTTTAGACTTAACTACAATCTCTTTAGTAATAGGTCTCCGAAAGAAAATGTAAAGCGATGTTTATTGATTGATTTCCAAATACTAATACGAATTTCAATATTTCCTGAACAGCGGTCAGAATGTGGAGGAGGCCTTTCTCGAAACCGCACGCAAGATCTACCAGAACATCCAGGAGGGACGACTCGACCTGAACGCCTCCGAGTCCGGGGTCCAGCATCGACCCTCGCAGCCGTCCCGAACTTCGCTTAGCAACGAGGCCACGGGTGCCAAGGATCAGTGCTCGTGCTAAATGGATGCACCTTACATTTACACACTCCTAGATATACAAATCTACTTTTATTTTTAGCCGACTCGTAATCTACCGAAGCCCAAGCAGAAACCAATGTATGTAGTTGAATGATTCGATTAAGCATAAATGTGTGAGCGATCAGCGGCGACAGCAACATAGAAAACCAAAATATATAAAGTCCCTCCCCGATAATAAGACACGGCCAATTCAACATTCAACATTTGAGATATCGAGTAGGCGAGTAATAATTAGTGAATTGAACACGTTTGTTGGTTGGTTAGCGTTGGTAGAATATTTCTCACGCATCGTTAGAGGTACCAAAGTTTTGACTATGAAATATCTAAAAGTTTATCGCTCCGAACCAAACACCAAAACCATTTGTTTGGCCCAAATTTTAATGCGAATAAACGCGTGCTATGGACCGTGTTTTCCGTTCGCTGTCTCTCTCTATCTCTCTGTATATATATATGGATTTTGTATCTCCTTTTATGAATCATATTTTGTTGAGTATTTGTTGTAGTTGCGTGCGAGGAGAGAAACGATCAATGTTATATGAATATTAATAACGATGTATTAACGGCATAATGCAATAGGTAATAAAGAAAAAACGGTATTTATAAAGCCCCTACCAATAGAAAATGAGTTTTTTATTCAACCGATATTAATCCTTTACATTAGCAAATGTGTATGTCAAAGAATTGGACAATAGCAATATAGAGCAATAGTATTACCAAAACGATGACATACTTTTGGGGCTTATTATAAACTGCCTCTGTACAAATAACTTCTGGCAGGCAAGGACTAACAACGTTTTTTAATAAACAAATTAAAAACATAGAGTATTCAAGTAAACAATAATCAAATTATATTTCGTTCCTTATTTAGTTAAAATTATATTGTTTTTCAAATATATTTTAACGTTTTATGCAAGATTTTAATATGTAATATTTTATTTATATACCTTTAAAAAATATTCGTCTTACTGATATTATGGCAGTACTAATAAATTCTTATAATAAATCATTAAACCTTAATTAAGTAGTAGCGCGACAAATATTAACCTAACTCATATATTATTAGTCTAGTCCACTTATCTGATCAATTTAGCTCCGCCGTTCCCCATGACGTCCCTTAAGGTGGAAAAACATTTTTGAAGTACAACAATATATATTTTGATCTACTTTGTAGACATCATAACTTCGCCGACTATTTTAATGATGGGAAACCTTTTCTAGCCGAAAGGCGTTGCAATAATTGGAGTGAAGGCGGCCCACTCGATCTTCTTGGTGGTCTGCTCACATGCGTAGACTCGGTGGTTGCCCAACAAGTGGACAAGACCCAGTTTGGACTGCTGCAGTCCCAGTCGCAAGCCAATGCAGTTTCGAGGACCAACTTCGAAAGGCATGTAGGCGTCCATGTATTCCTCATTATTATTAGGAAAACCCGCAATGGTAATTATGAATCCTCTAGCTCTTAAAGTTTCTGAGATCCTTTTTTGGATGGACGGACTGACAGTCTGCCGAACATGGAACACGGACGACTTAGATCGTCATGCTGATCAAGTATATGTATCCTTTGTGAGGGCTATCACGGCACCTTCTGCCTGTAGCATTCATTTGCACAAACTTAACATACCCTTTTACCCTTTGGAGTGAAAAAGCCATCATCACCCCATCAAAAGCAATCATTATAATAGATGGCGTTTTGGAGTGTAATCTGAATCAGATAAGAGTATTAAAAATTATTTGTGATGTTGGACTAGTTATTGGACCTAATTTCGCTAAGACTTCGTGACACTGCAAAAATAATTGCAATTGTTTAAACCAGTCAGCGTGTGTTGTGAGTCTGCGTAGAGGACACCCTTAGGCGAATATCCGGAGTCCGAGCCTAGCGAATTGAAAATGTATATCCCTAGTCTATGTTATCAGCTATATTATTCTGTTGGTTGGTGATTAAAAGCTTGTTATTATTTGCACTAATGACTTTTTATGTTGTTGCTGGGAATTAAAAGGAACTGTCATCGACAGGTAAGCACGTTTTTTTAGGCATGTTTCTAGATTAGAAGTTCTGTTGCCGGTGGTACTGTATTATATTATATTTTAACGATATATTTTGTATTAATTAGTTGATTTTTAATTATGGCCGTGCTACTTTAATCGATTCTGATCATCATAGAAACTATATACTACATAGCTGACATAAAAGCAATGTTAACAAATTTAAAACTTAGCATAGTCCAAGTGTTTTTAAAGATAATTAATATATATATTTTTTAATAAGCTTTATACAGTAGTCTTATCTAATAGTACAGAAAACGCATTAAGTAAACTAAATTTAGTGCCTTTTTTAAATAATATATTGCCTACTGAATATCCTTAAAAGTTATTTAATAAGCTTTTAATAGAAGGCCTTTTATACTAAATTAAAATACATTAAAACAGACTTCGAATAACACATCCATAATTGTTTTTTATTTTTATTATTTATTATTTTATTATCATTATTTTGGCTTGAGAAAAAAGTGAACAGTATTAAAGTATCCCCTAGCATTGTAACTAATATATTTAATTCGTTCCTTGAATTAAATTATATTGTTTACAAATAGCTAAAAGAAACGAGCAATGTTGTATGAATTTTAGTAAGTATTTATTATTGGCAATAAAGAAATAAAGAAATCCGTATTTAACAAACAATTCTTGCACATATATGTACAACATAATCAATTGCATACTTTTGGAAAGTATTTTAAACTGCCTCTATATGCATTTATAATTTTATTTAAATATATTATATATTGTTTGTTTAATATTCTCTACATTAAATGAAACTAGCAACAAGTT
The DNA here is from genome assembly GCA_021224005.1 of Drosophila setifemur. Taxonomy (NCBI): domain Eukaryota; kingdom Metazoa; phylum Arthropoda; class Insecta; order Diptera; family Drosophilidae; genus Drosophila; species Drosophila setifemur. Next base: position 5,175,320 of record JAJJHY010003979.1, read on the forward strand.
CTCAAATCTTAATCTAATACTATATATAAGATTGTAATTGGCACCGATTGATTTAGATTTATTTAGATTAATTCATTTCATGAATTTGCATGAATTTCTCTATTATCAAAAGTTTAAAAAATTATACTTTATTATATATGCAAATTGCGGACGTAATAAAAATTCAAATTTTATTGCGTATCAGCACGAACAAATATTAACCTAACTTACACATACATACATATATAATTAGTAATTTAAAATAGCAATAAGTGAAGCTGGGATGAGTGTGTGGGTTATTGAACACACCAGTTACTGAAGGCAGTTAGTTGATTAACGATGTGATAATCAGGCTCATCGCAAAAACAGTGTCGCATATTTAAATAAAGTTGATTAACAGCTTTGAATATGATACACTTGGTTGCACTCGGTTAACCTATTATACACTGAAAGAATATTCTCAAGATCTTGATCATCGTTTTAAAAAATTATTCTAGGAATTCAGATACGGTACCTGCCTCTAGGTATTTTTATTTAATAATATATATAATGCTATTAATTACAAACCAAATTTATTGAAAATATTCCAAAATCCATATCTTTGATACACCACCGCAGTTCGATTAGAAAAACATTTTTTAATTGCAGCAATATATATACATAAGATCTACTTTGTAGACAAAATAATCTCCTCGATCATTTAATGATTGGAGACCTTTTCCAGACGAAGGGCAATATCGTCCTTGGATGTAAGAACCGGACTGAAGGAGGACCACTGGATCGTCTTCGTGGTCTTGTCACATACGTGGACTCGGTGGTTGCGCAACAAGTGGACCAGACCCAGTTTGGATTGCAGTAGACCAAGTCGCATGCCAATGCAGTTGCGAGGACCAATTCCGAAGGGCATGTAGGCGTCCATGTTGATGTTGTGGCGATTGGAGGGGTCGAAGCGTTCGGGGTCAAACTTCTCCGGCTCCGGCCAGTACTGCGGATCGCGTTGGATGGCCAGGGCTGAGATGTAGACGGACATGCCATGGGGGGGCTCAAAGTTGCTGAATGGCTCCAGGGTGAACTTCTCTCCCTCCGTCGGCTGAGAGCACTCTCGCTCCGTATTGCCCACGATCGGATACATGCGCAGGGTCTCATTGACCACCTTCGAGAGGTAGGGCATCTCCTGAATGCGCTCGTAACTGATGTGGTCCTCATCGCCAAAGTATTCCTCAACCTCCTCACGCAGACGGTCCTGCAGCTCCTCGTTCTTGGCCAGTTCGTAAAGAGTTAGCGTCATCGTGGAGGAGCTCGTCTCATAGCCGGCCGTCTGGAATACGGCAGCCTGGGCCACCAGGTAATCGATGTCCTTGGCTATATGTGGCTTCTCCGGGTTGGCATCGGCCTCTCGCTTCAGGGCCAGCAGGATGTCGACGAGGTCATTGCGCCTCAGACCAGTCCTCTCGCGATCTGCCAGCACATAGTTGATGCTCTTCCGGATGAAGTTGCTGGTGTCCTTCGAGAAGAGCTTCACGCGCGTCAATTGTGCCAGAGCAGGCATGGTGAAAATGATGGCGAAGTCAAGAGCTCTGTCCCAGGTCGGCGCGAAGATGGCCTTATTGTAGTGGAAGAACTCGCTCTTCGCATTCTGGAGGGCATTGGCCTCCACTCCAAAGGCGATAGTGGCTATCAGGTCGGTGGTAAACCGGGCACACAGATCCTTGATCTGCACCACCGAGCCACTGCCCAGGCGTTCGGCACTGGCCTCCAAGTTCGTGCCAATCTGAGGAATATTGAAGTAGTTTAAATTTCGGATAATTGAGGGTTTATCTTAAAGTACTTATTTAAAAATTTAAAAAATTTCGAGATTAAAATCTCTTAAGTGATATCTATTATCACTTATTGTCTAATCTTGAGTATTTTTAGACCCTGTACCCAAAGGGTAAAGGGTATATTAAGTTTGTGCAAATGTATGTAACAGGCAGAAGGAGGCGTGGCAGACTCCACAAAGTATATATATTCTTGATCAGCATGACGAGCTGAGTCGATATAGCCATGCCCGTCTGTCCGTCTGTCCGTCCGTCCGTCCGGATGAACACACGGATCTCAGCAACTGTAAGAGCTAGAGGAACCGTATTACCAGTGTAGATTCTCCTAATACTGACGCAATTATAGTTTATTTTTTTAAGTCGGCGCCACGCCCACCGCCTTCGCAATTTGTATTTGAATTTTTGCACCTCCCTGCACTGCACAATTTTCAAGCTAAATTTTTTTTAAAAATACACATGCAATTGGAGCATAGATTTTTACCGATCCTGAAAACGACGGACGGACGGACGGACGGACGGACGGACGGACGGACGGACGGACGGACGGACGGACGGACGGACGGACAGACGGACAGACGGACAGACGGACATGGCTATATCGACTCAGCTCGTCATGCTGATCAAGAATATAAATACTTTGTGTGGTCTGCCACGCCTCCTTCTGCCTGTTACATACATTTGCACAAACTTAATATACCCTTTACCCTTTGGGTACAGGGTCTAAAAATATATTAGGGCACTCACCTTTGTCATCAGCGGATACATCTGCTTGATCTTGCCGGAGGTGAAGACCGGAGAGATCTTAGCACGCAATTCCTTCCATGACGGACCGCGCACGAAGAATAGGTTGTTGTGTCCGAGGGCGTCGTGGACATTATCCGTTTGCACAACCCGATTGTTGAAGTACTGGAACTTCTTGATCATCACCGTTTTGACCAGCTCCAGGTCGCGGATGATCAGGGCCGGCTTATAGGATATGTAGATGCCCACAAAGGGCTCCTTCTCGAAACCGGGGGTTTCGTGGAGGTTCTGGATTTGCGCGAAGAATGGAATCCGAAGGGTCAGGAACTGGCGGGTGTTCCCGAAAAAGGGAACCGCTGGGATTGACTTCACCCCATGACGCTGCCAAAAGCTGTGGGCTCGTCTCTGCCAGATGTAGAACACGATCACCAAAGTGGCGAGCAGCAGAAGTAGCTCGTTGGACATGTTGGAAGCTTGAACTGTAGAAAGCTACTAGGGGAACTGTCTTCCCAACTGTTGCTTTTAACCGATCGCCTGGAGCTTTATATTATATGGGTAAGGCCAATTCGTGGATGCTCTAAGACTAATAGATTGTGGACATTATCAGGACTGCACTGCGAAATGGTAACAGTGCTTTTTTAATGGTCCTTGTTGTATTCCTCACAACTAATGTATAACTGTGGCTTTAAAAATTATTACAATTAATATTAAAATTTTAATTTTATGAATCATATTTTGTTGAGTATTTGTTGTAGTTGCGTGCGAGGAGAGAAACGATCCAAGTTATATGAATATTAATAACGATGTATTAACGGCATAATGCTATAGGTAATAAAGAAAAAACGGTATTTATAAAGCCCCTACCAATAGAAAATGAGTTTTTTATTCAACCGATATTAATCCGTTAAATTTGTAAATGTGTGTGACAAAGAATCGGACAAAAGCAGTATATAGATAAGTATTACCAAAACGATGGCATACTTTTAGGGTTCATTATAAACTGCCTCTGTACAAATAACTTCTAGCAGGCAAGCACCAACAACGTTTTTATACCCTTGCAGAGGGTATTATAATTTTGACCAGAAGTTAGTAACGCAGTGAAGGCGAAATTTCCCACCCTATAAAGCATATGTATTCTTGATTAGTACCACCAGCCGAGTCGATCTAGCCATGTCCGTCTGTCTGTCTGTCTGTCCGTCTGTCTGTCTGTCCGTCTGTCTGTCTGTTGCTATGTAAACTAGTCTTTCAGTTTTAAAGCTATCAGGCTGAAACTTTGCACCGACCCTTCAATCTGTTGCAGGTAGTATATAAGTCGGAACGGCCGGAATCGGAACACTACATCACATAGCTGTCATAGGAACGATTGGGAAAAAGTGCCCTAAATTCACTAATTTTCAAAATAATTAAATTATTTTTTATAAAACTCTTTTTAATGACTATTTAAACTTATCCTGAAAGTTTCATTAAAATCGGTCTACTATGTCCTATAGCTGGCATAGGAACGATGGGAGAAAATGGGTCATTGAGCATAACTCTGGTGTTTTTCAAGACAATTAATTCATTCTTGAGAAATACAGTTTTCAAAGACGTTAATGCCGTTTTAGAAAATGAAAAACCAAAAATCGGATCACTATACCCTAAAGCTGCCATACATACAATCGAACAGTTTAAAGGCAACTGGTCTGCATGGGTATTCTAAACTTCGGGTATCGAAGCTAGCCTTTCTTTCTTGTTTAATAAACAATAATAAAGGAATATTCAAGTAAACGATATATTTAGTTCCTTATTTAGATAAAACCATAGTGTCCCAAAACATTTTAAAGTTTTTTGCATGCTTTTAATATTTCAATTATATACCTTTATTATTAATCATATACCTTTAAAAAATATTCGACTTGCTGAAATTGTGGCAGTACTAATAAATTTGAATAAGTATTCATTAAACCTTGATTGAGTAAAAGCACGAACAAATATTAACCTAACTCATATATTATTAGTCTGCCACTTGACTTATCTGATAAATTTAGCTCCGACGTTCCCCTTAACGTCCCAAATGGGGGAAAAATATTTTTGAATTGCAACAATATATACAATCTACTTTGTAGACATCAAACTTCTTCGACCATCCAATGCCGGGAATCCTTTTCTAGCAGAAGGGCGTTATCATCCTTGGATGCAATAATTGGAGTGAAGGCGACCCTCTCGACTTCTTGATGATCTGGTCACATGCGTTAACAAGTGGACTAGATCCAGTTAGGATTGCAGCAGTCCTAGTTGTTCCGATTGGATGGATCAAAGCGGTGGGCGTGGCAAAGACAAAAAAAAGTAATCTTCAAATCCACACTGGAAATTATGGATCCTCTAGGTTTCAAAAGTTTCTGAGATCTTTTTATACCCTTGCAGAGGGTATTATAATTTTGACCAGAAGTTTGTAACGCAGTGAAGGAGACATTTCCGACCCTATAAAGTATATATATTTTTGATCAGCATCACCAGCCGAGTCGATCTAGCCATGTCCGTCTGTCCGTCTGTCCGTCTGTCTGTCCGTCTGTCTGTCTGTCTGTCCGTCTGTCTGTCCGTCTGTCCGTCTGTCGGTTGCTATGTAAACTAGTCCCTCAGTTTTAAAGCTATCAGGCTGAAACTTTGCACCGACCCTTCAATCTGTTGCAGTTAGTATATAAGTCGGAACGGCCGGAATCGGAACACTACATCACATAGCTGCCATAGGAACGATTGGGAAAAGTGCCAAAATTTCACCATTTTTCAAGATAATATATTTATTTTTTAGGAAACTCGTTTAAATGACTAATTTAACTTATCCTGAAAGTTTCATCAAAATTGGACCACTACATCCTATAGGTGCCATAGGAACGATGTGAGAAAATGGGTCAACGAGCATAACTCTGGTGTTTTTCAAGACAATTAATTCATTCTTGATAAAAACAGTTTTCATAGACAGTAAAGCCTTTTAGAAATTTAAAAACCCAAAAATCGGATTACTATATCCTATAGCTGCCATACAATCGATTGAACGGTTTAAAAGCAACTAGCCTGCAAGGGTATTCTAAGATTAGGGTACCGAAGCTAGCCTTCCTTTCTTGTTATACCCTTGCAGAGGGTATTATAATTTTGACCAGAAGTTTGTAACGCAGTGAAGGAGACATTTCCGACCCTATAAAGTATATATATTCTTGATCAGTATCACCAGCCGAGTCGATCTAGCCATGTCCGTCTGTCTGTCTGTCTGTCTGTCTGTCCGTCTGTCTGTCTGTCTGTCCGTCTGTCGGTTGCTATGTAAACTAGTCTCTCAGTTTTTTAGCTATCGGGCTGAAACTTTGCACCGACCCTTCAATCTGTTGCAGGTAGTATATAAGTCGGAACGGCCGGAATCGGAACACTACATCACATAGCTGCCATAGGAACGATTGGGAAAAAATGCCAAAATTTCACCATTTTTAAAGATATATTATTTATTTCTTAGTAAACTCTATTTAATAGCAATTTTAACATATCCTGAAAGTTTCATTAAAATCGGACCACTATATCTTATAGCTGCCATAGGAACGATGGGAGAAAATGGGTCATTGAGCATAACTCTGGTGTTTTTCAAGACAATTAATTCATTCTTGAGAAAAACAGTTTTCATAGACATTAAAGCCTTTTTGGAAATTTAAAAACCAAAGATCGGATAACTATATCCTATAGCTGCCATACAATCGATCGAACAATTTAAAGGCATCTGGTCTGCAAGGGTATTCTAAGCTTCGGGTACCGAAGCTAACCTTCCTTTCTTGTTTTTTTTAAGGATGGACTGTCAGTCTGCCGGACATGGAACACGAACGACTTAGCTCGACATGCTGATCAAGAATATATAAACTTTGTGGGTTCTGTCACGTGTCCTCCTGCCTGTTACATATATTTGCATAAACTTAACACACCTTTTACCCTTTGGGTACAGGGTCAAAAAAGAAGGTTAATGGGAGTAAAAAAGCCATCATCACCCCATCAAAAGCAATCATTATAATAGATGGTTTTTTGGAGTGTAATCTGAATCAGATAAGAGTATTTAAAATTATTTGTGATGTTGGACTAGTTATTGGACCTAATTTCGCTAAGTCAGCATGTGCTGTGAGTCTGCGTAGAGGACACCCTTAGGCGAATATCCGGAGTCCGAGCCTAGCGAATTGAAAATGTAGTTCCCTAGTCTATGTTATCAGCTATATTATTCTGTTGGTTTGATTAAGGCTTATTATTTGCACTGTTGACTTCTTATGTTGTTGCTGGGGATTAAAAGGATCTGTCATCGCCAGGTAATCACGTTTTTTTAGGCACGTTTTTTTAGGCACGTTTCTAGATTAGAAGTTCTGTTGCCGGTGATACTGTATTATATATCTGTCATAAGATTGATTGGTAAAAAATAACGTTATATTTTGTATTAATTAGTAGCCGTGCTACTTTAATCGATTCTGATTATCAAAATATTAACTATGTAGTCCATGGCTGCCATTAGAGCGATGGAAAAAAATGCAAATCTTAGCATAGCCCAGTTGTTTTTAAAGATAATTAATATGTATATTTTTTAGATAAGCTTTATACAGTAGTCTTATCTAATAATACAGAAAGCTGATTACTTAAACTTAATTTAGTTCCTTTCTTAAATCATAATATATTGTTTACCGAATATCCCTAATAGTTCTTTAACAACTTTTAATTGAAGGTCTTATGTTACATAACTAAAAATTCTTTAATAGAAACTCTTCGAAAAACAATTCGATGACAAATATATTTAGAAATATATATAAAGAAGAATAGAAGAACTAGAATATTATTGTATGAATATTAGTCATTAGTATTAATGGCATAATACAAAAAGAACACGGTAATTATTGCTTATTTAAAAACAAATGCAGTATGCATTTACATAAGTACAACAAAATCGATTGCATACTTTGGGAATTATAATTTTATAATTTATTTAAATATATTATATTTTGTTTGTTTGATTTTCTCTACATTAAATGAAACTAACAACGAGTTCTCAAATCTCAAAAACCCGATTGATTTAGATTAATTTAGAGTATATATAACTCCGAAATAACCCTTAAATAAATATTCGGTTTGCATGAATTTCTCTATCTTCAAAAGTTTAAGAAATTATACTTTATTATATATGCAAATTGCGGACGCAATAAAAAATCAAATTTTATTGCGTATCAGCACGAACAAATATTAACCTAACTTACACATATATATACATATAAAATTAGTAATTTAAAATAGCAATAAGTGAAGCTGGGATGAGTGTGTGGGTTATTGAACACACCAGTTACTGAAGGCAGTTAGTTGATTAACGATAAGATAATAAGACACATCGCAAAAATAGTGTCGCATATTTAAATAAAGTTGATTAACAGCTTTCAATATGATACACTTGGTTGCACTCGGCTAACCTATTATACACTGAAAGAATATTCTCAAGATCTTGATCATCATTTAAAAAAATTATTCTAGGAATTCAGATACGGTACCTTCCTCTAGGTATTTTTATTTAATAATATAAATAATGCTATTAATTACAAACCAAATTTATTGAAAATATTCCAAAATTCATATCTTTAATACACCATCGCAGTTCGTTTAGAAAAACATTTTTTAATTGCAGCAATATATATACATAAGATCTACTTTGTAGACAAAATAATCTCCTCGATCATTTAATGATTGGAGACCTTTTCCAGACGAAGGGCAATATCGTCCTTGGATGTAAGAACCGGACTGAAGGAGGCCCACTGGATCGTCTTCGTGGTCTTGTCACATACGTGGACTCGGTGGTTGCGCAACAAGTGGACCAGACCCAGTTTGGATTGCAGTAGACCAAGTCGCATGCCAATGCAGTTGCGAGGACCAATTCCGAAGGGCATGTAGGCGTCCATGTTGATGTTGTGGCGATTGGAGGGGTCGAAGCGTTCGGGGTCAAACTTCTCCGGCTCCGGCCAGTACTGCGGATCGCGTTGGATGGCCAGGGCTGAGATGTAGACGGACATGCCATGGGGGGGCTCAAAGTTGCTGAATGGCTCCAGGGTGAACTTCTCCCCCTCCGTCGGCTGGGAGCACTCTCGCTCCGCATAGCCCACGATCGGATACATGCGCAGGGTCTCATTGACCACCTTCGAGAGGTAGGGCATCTCCTGAATGCGCTCGTAACTGATGTGGTCCTCATCGCCAAAGTATTCCTCAACCTCCTCACGCAGGCGGTCCTGCAGCTCCTCGTTCTTGGCCAGTTCGTAAAGAGTTAGCGTCATCGTGGAGGAGCTCGTCTCATAGCCGGCCGTCTGGAATATGGCAGCCTGGGCCACCAGGTAATCGATGTCCTTGGCTATATGTGGCTTCTCCGGGTTGGCATCGGCCTCTCGCTTCAGGGCCAGCAGGATGTCGACGAGGTCATTGCGCCTCAGACCAGTCCTCGCGCGATCTGCCAGCACATAGTTGATGCTCTTCCGGATGAAGTTGGTGGTGTCCTTCGAGAAGAGCTTCACGCGCGTCAATTGGGCCAGAGCAGGCATGGTGAAAATGATGGCGAAGTCAAGAGCTCTGTCCCAGGTCGGCGCGAAGATGGCCTTATTGTGGTGGAAGAACTCGCTCTTCGCATTCTGGAGGGCATTGGCCTCCACTCCAAAGGCGATAGTGGCTATCAGGTCGGTGGTAAACCGGGCACACAGATCCTTGATCTGCACCACCGAGCCACTGCCCAGGCGTTCGGCACTGGCCTCCAAGTTCGTGCCAATCTGAGGAATATTGATGTAGTTTAAATTTCGGATAATTGAGGGTTTATCTTAAAGTACTTATTTAAAAATTTAAAAAATTTTCGAGATTAAAATCTGATAAGTGATATCTATTATCACTTATTGTCTAATCTTGAGTATTTTTATTATATATATCTGTTTTGTATTATAATGCTGAACAATCTATATTTGTACATCACTTCTTGTCTAAACTTCTGCGGATTTTTTTTGGTTATCGGATCTTTCTGATCTTTTCTGATAGCAACCACAAATTAAGCACATGTCAAGTGAAAAAAGTGTATTTTTTAACATTTTATAATAGATTAAATTTTGAATACCGAATCGAAGGCTATAATTTTATACAGTGCTTTGACCGATTATTATCATTATCACGATCGTAAAAAAATCAACGAATTTTCGGATTCATATAACAGTTGCTAAAATCAAAGATAAGAAGATTTAAAAGTAACCAAATTGGGAACGTTCCTTTAATTTAATTTTCTAAGCATTTTACAAAAAATCAGAATTATAATATAAAATATAGGGTTAAACTTATTTTGGATTTTCAACCGAAATTAGGTTTTAAATTAAGGCAATTAAAGGCAATATAAAATCTCAGAAATAAAAAAATATATATTAGGGCACTCACCTTCGTCATCAGCGGATACATCTGCTTGATCTTGCCGGAGGTGAAGACCGGAGAGATCTTAGCACGCAATTCCTTCCATGACGGACTGCGCACGAAGAATAGGTTGTTGAATCCGAGGGCGTCGTGGACATTATCCGTTTGCATAACGCGATTGTTGAAGTACTGGAACTTCTTGATCATCACCGTTTTGACCAGCTCCAGGTCGCGGATGATCAGGGCCGGCTTATAGGATATGTAGATGCCCACAAAGGGCTCCTTCTCGAAACCGGGGGTTTCGTGGAGGTTCTGGATTTGCGCGAAGAACGGAATCCGAAGGGTCAGGAACTGGCGGGTGTTCCCGAAGAAGGGAACCGCTGGGATTGACTTCACCCCATTGCGCTTGAAATAGCTGTGGGCTCGTCTCTGCCAGATGTAGAACACGATCACCAAAGTGGCGAGCAGCAGAAGTAGCTCGTTGGACATGTTGGAAGCTTCAACTGTAGAAAGCTACTAGTGGAACTGTCTTCCCAACTGTTGCTTTTAACCGATCGCCTGGAGCTTTATATTATATGGCTAAAGCGAATTCGTAGATGCTCTAAGACTACTTGATTGTGGACATTATCAGGAGTGCACTGCGGAAAACGGGGATGGTAATTGGGTATTTTTAATGGTAACAGTGCTTTTTTAATGGTCCTTCTTGAATTCTTCACAACTAATGTATAATTGTGGCTTTCAAAATTATTACAATTAAAATTACAATTTACAACTCAGTATAATCAATGAAAACATTTGTATTTTTGAGGTGCCTTTCTATTGGTAATAAATTTCTGAATATATAAAAGAAGAATTATAAAATGTATTCAAATATTTAAAGTCAACATTGTTATTAATTACAAGGCAGGTAAGTTGTATGTATGTTTTATTAAATTTTATGTTTATAAATTAAATAAATTTTAAAATCATTTAAAATAACAAAGAAGAAATGGGATATGTTCTTTCAACAAACCTTATCTCATATTAATCAAAAGAAAACATTATAATAGATCGATTTTTTTTAAGTGTACTCTAAGTCAGATAAGAGTATTGAAAATGCTTTGTGATGTTAGACTGCGCAAACCTAAATTCGCTTAGATTTCGTGACAATGCAAAAATAGTTTGGATTTTGTTTGAACCAGTCAGCGTGTGTTGTGGGTCTGTCGAAGCGTGCGTTGAGGAAACCCCTGACCAGAATAACCGGAGTCCGATCATTGCGAAGTGCAAACGTATTTGTCTAGTTTGTGTTATCAGCCATATTATTATTTTGGTTTGAATAAAAGCTTGTTATGGTTTTTACTGTTGACATTTTTGTTTGTTGGGAACTGTACTCGCCGGGTAAGCACGTTTTTTGCACGTTTCTCGATGATTAGAGATGTGCAATTGGGAAGGTTTGTGGTAGATCTTTTACAGGTCGAACTGCATAAGAACGGTTGGGAAAAGTAACCTCGATCAATCCTGATCATTAAAATGGGACCACTGGGAATGGGAAAATAATGGGAAATTAAAGTCTTGAAAGTTTATTAATTTATTCTCTATTTAAATATTTAATTTTGCTAAATAGTAATAAAAAAAATATATATATTTTTTACGGTCAAAACTAGAAGCTTTTCTGCTCTTATATTATCTTATCTAATCTAATTTTACTCGTATGGAATTGATCCTCTAGCATTCTAATTTCTTAACTATATTTGGTTCTTTCTTTATCCGTCTGTTTGTTTCTACCCAAACTAGTCGCCCACTTTCAAATCCTGAGAGCTTAATAAAATATGTAGCTCCCATAGGAATTATTGGATAACCTTAGATAATTTTTTAATTATTATTATTGCAAATAACATTTTAATGTCAAAAAGACTTTGCAGAAGACTTAAAGCCGATTTGAAAAGTTTAAATTAAATCTGTTCACTATGTCTTATACGTATAGTTTGAGAAAAAATTATCTTGAAATACCCAAGCCTTCTTTCCTTGTTGTATTACTATTAGTATAATTGGCCTGATAACAATTTGGTTTTGCTATATACTAATAAACAGCAGACAAATGTGAAGGAGGCCTTTTTCGAAACTGTCTTTAGGAACCAGGACGTTATTACAAAATTAGTTTACGTATATTATATTAAAATGTTCTATATAATATTTGCTTATTATATAGTTTGCATATTTAATTGTACAGTATTGAAGCATCCCCTAGCATTGTAACAAAGTGAAAATATATTAAGTTCCTTTCTTAGATTTATTTATTTGTTATAGAAATTTTAATATGCGACATAATGCAATAGAAAATAAGCAAAAATTTAATCTATTATTTATTTTGACTCGTTGTGTGTTTATACTAAATACAAAGGCAGTTTACAGATTAGTTTAACAAAATGGATTGCAAGCTTTTGGGGATTATTTTTAACTGCCTCTTTAAAAATGTTTGTTTTAGTTATATATATTACATATATATATATATATATATACAACAAAAAAAAATAAAATCTTAATATAATACTGCATGTTATATAAATATGTGTATGTGTAATCGCGTGGTTCTGATTTTCAAATGTTGAATATATAATACGTTATCAAAAATACTTACATATATGCAAATTGCGGAGGCGGAGTGGGTGTTGCCAAAAGATTAATTATTAACAATTATTATTAACGCATCTCGATTGAATATTAGCACGAACAAATATTCGTTATTAGTAAGCCGGAGGTCTTTGTATATTTACAATGATATTAAGTTAGTTAAATAAAGCTGAGATGGGTGTGGGCTTGTTTACAACTATAAAAAGCAATAAATTATTATATCATTATCCACATATATGTGCACATATTAACTAACTAACTTTCATCATCAGCGGATACATCTGCCTGATCTTGCCAGATGAAAAGACCGGAGAGATCTTAGTACGAAATTTTTTGCAACCCGGAGAGCGAACTAAGAATAAATTGTTGGCACCGAGGGTGTCATGGAAATTATCCGTTTGTTGGAGTATTGGAATTTTTTGATCATCACCGTTTTGATCGCGGGTGACCAGGGCCGGCTTGTAGCCCATACAGACGCCCACATAGGGCTCCTCTCGAATCCGGGGGTTTCGTGGAGCTTCTGGATTTGCGCGAAGAACGGAATCCGAAGGGTCAGGAACTGGAGGGTGCTCCCGAAAAAGGGAACCGCTGGGATTGACTTCACCCCATGACGCTGCCAAAAGCTGTGGGCTCGTCTCTAACAGATATAGAACACGATCGCTAAAGTGACGAACAGCAGGAGGAGTTCGTTGGACATGATGGAAGCTTCAACTGCCTTCCCAACAGTTGCTTATAAGCGATCGCTAGAAGCTTTTTATTGTACGGACACTAGTTTTTAGGCACCTGGAGAAATCGGGGGTAGTTTCATTTAGTTATAGTAATCGTGCCCAAACATCGGTTCTTAGTAGTTTTAAACTCTTTAACTCGAATGCATAATTGTGGACTTAAAAACAATGCAACCCTTTTTAATTTCAAAGAACACTCATATTTTTGAGTTATTATTCGATAATTGATGATAATAAATTTTTTTTAGTGCAATCTAAATCTGATTATTAAAAAAGCTTTTTGGTGTTGAGCTAGGCAAACCTGATTTCGCATGGTCAGCGTGTCACCCCGTGAGTTGAGTAAACCCCTGATCATGGCGAACTATATATGAATTTCGCTAGTCAGTGCTATCAGCTTTATTATTATTTTGTTGTTGCCGAGTGATAGAAAGTATATTAGTTGGGTAAAATAATGAATGTAAGATAATGGCCATTTTTAAAGATTTTTTTTTTAATTTTATGATAACAATACGTTCAATCGATATTTGTATGTTATGTTCATACTTTTTTTATGTTATATAACCATGCAAGTAATATTTATTAATTGTCATTTTAATTTTAATATACAATTTTTTATAATTTGGCACCCTCTTATTATATCCTATAGCTATAGGAATAAATAAGCATGGATATTAAAATGTATACATGCTTTTATGACTCTGTTAATTAATTATTGTATTTTTAATGTAATATTACGTGCCATTACGAATGTCATTAAAAACTCCTAAATCGGAAAAGAGTTCATTCTTTGAGCAAATCTGAAAAAGAATCCTTTCACAAGGTTAGCTCCCTTTGAAATGAAATATCATTAGATTTCCTTCATTTTTGTCGTCCATGCGAAGTAGCCTCCAAAAAAGATATCGATGCTATATATTTAATTAACTTTCATACTATTTTATTAATATTTCAAGTTATTGAACATTTATTTTTAGCAACTGGTTTTTTTTTTTTAAATTGTAACATTTTTAGTTATTCGAAATAGTTTCTTTAATAATTGGTTGTTGTGAAAATATTTATACCACACATCGTAAATTTTTATTTTTTCATATTGTATTAAAAAATGATTGCAACATTTTCAGGTTTGTATGAGCAATATATAGGAAAAAAAATAAATTATTATGATTAAAGGTTATTTACAGAAATAATTATAAACAAAATAATTATGCTAACTGCATGAAATAAAATTTAAAAAATAACAGATTATCAATTATTGTCTTAAACTTAAGTACATATCCATAGCTTCCACCTTCCTTCTTTACCAATTAGGCTTCACATTAAATTTTTAATATTAAAATTCAAGCCCTTATATTATACATGGCTTATGTATACAACATTTATTTACAAATGTCTAACTTGTAAGTCTACATATACACGTATTATGTAAATATTTGATGTCTGTGGTGTAGCTGTAGTCCGCAGAGCTGGTCACACTCGCAGCCAGTATGCAAATTGAAATTAACTTTAGGGGCCATCATGCAGTGACGAAATAGCCCATCCAAAGCGCAACGTAAGCGAATCTCGGACCCATGATGCAAATCAAGCGACTGCTGTGCAAGTCCTGCAGCCTGGGCACCCTCCTGGTGGCCGTTGTCTGGCTTCTGGCGCTGCTCTTCTACTCCCACAGCCTGCGGAGCTCCATCCGCGCGGCGGGATGGAACTTCAACGAGCGCAACGCCACTCCTCAGGCTGAGCTGAGCTTTCAGGCCAGGGTAACCACCGGATGCACCCCCGACTCCGGCAAGAACTCCACGGTGGCTGGGTCAATCAAGGAATCCCCGGTAGACTCCCCCAAGGAGTCGCCCAGCGAGCAGTTGGAACTGCTGGGTGTGGTGCGCAACAAGCAGGACAAGTACATCCGGGACATTGGCTACAAGCATCATGCCTTCAATGCCCTGGTGTCCAACAACATTGGACTCTTCCGCGCCATTCCCGACACCCGACACAAGGTCTGCGATCGCAGCCTGACCACCGAGAAGGAAAGCCTCCCGCAGGCCTCTGTGGTCATGTGTTTCTACAACGAGCACAAGATGACCCTGATGCGGTCCATCCAAACCGTGCTGGAGCGCACGCCTAGCTTTTTGCTAAGGGAGATCATCCTGGTGGACGACAACAGCGATCTGCCCGAGCTGGAGTTCCACCTGCACGGGGATCTGCGTGCCCGGCTCAAGTACGACAATCTGCGCTACATCAAGAACGAGGAGCGCGAGGGACTCATCCGATCCCGGGTGATCGGGGCCCGCGAAGCCGTCGGCGATGTCCTGGTCTTCCTGGACTCCCACATCGAGGTGAACCAGCAGTGGCTGGAGCCCCTGCTCCGTCTGATCAAAGAGGAGAACTCCACGCTGGCGGTGCCGGTGATCGATCTGATCAACGCGGATACCTTTGAGTACACCCCCAGCCCCTTGGTGCGCGGTGGCTTTAACTGGGGCCTGCACTTCCGCTGGGAGAATCTACCGGAGGGCACTCTCAAAGTGGCCGAGGATTTTCGCGGTCCGTTCCGCTCGCCCACCATGGCCGGAGGATTGTTTGCCGTTAACAGGAAGTACTTCCAGGACCTCGGGGAGTACGACATGGCAATGGACATCTGGGGGGGCGAGAACATAGAGATCTCGTTCCGGGCCTGGCAATGCGGCGGGGCCATCAAGATTGTGCCCTGCTCCCGCGTGGGTCACATCTTCCGCAAGCGTCGTCCCTACTCCTCACCGGACGGGGCCAACACCATGCTGAAGAACTCGCTGCGACTGGCCCATGTGTGGATGGACCAGTACAAGGAGTACTACCTCAAGCACGAGAAGGTGGCCAAGGGCTTCGACTACGGCGACATCAGCGACCGGCTGAAGCTGAGGGAACGGCTGAACTGCCGCGACTTTGGATGGTATCTGAAGAACGTCTATCCGGAGCTGCGGGTGCCGGGCGAGGAGTCCAAGAAGTCGGCCAGTGCCCCCATCTTCCAGCCCTGGCATTCGCGCAAGCGCAACTACGTGGACACCTACCAGCTGCGTCTGACCGACACGGAGCTCTGCGCCTCGGTGGCGGGCCCCAAGGTGAAGGGCTTCTGGAAGAAGGGCAGCCAACTTAAGCTGCAACCCTGCCAGCTGACTCCCAGCCAGCTGTGGTACGAAACGGAGAAGGCGGAGATTGTGCTGGACAAGCTGCTCTGCCTGGAGGCCACGGACGATGCCCAGGTGACGGTGAACAAGTGCCACGAGATGCTGGGCGATCAGCAGTGGCGGCACACCCGCAACGCCAACAGTCCCGTCTACAGCATGGCCAAGGGCACGTGTCTGAGGGCGGCGGCCCCTGCAGCTGGTGCCCTCATCACCCTGGACCTCTGCTCCAAGTCGGGCGGAGCGGGCGGCGGAGCCTGGGACATTGTGCAGCTGAAGAAGACGGAGGCGGTGGCGGCGGCGGAGGCGAAGGGGAAGGCGAAGGAGAGCAAGGCGATCAAACCGGACAAGGCGCTGTGAGAGCGGGAGGAGGAGGAAGTGCAGCCGTATTGCAATATTAGACTGATAACTGTTTAGGTGCAACGTGTATTATGTTTTTTAATAGCCAGTATTTTTCAATGAACTTTTTTAATAAATCTACAGAACATAAATTTACATGCACATTAGCTATTGCTACTCGTACATATGCTTTAAAAAAAAAAAACATTAATAATATTTTATGGTTTGTGAAATAGAGCTTCGGAGTTTGTAATTAAACGTTTTTTTTAAATTAAATATTTGTGTAATCCTTACAATTATTCTTGAATTTACAACTTTGGTCACTCATTTCGAATGTATTTAATGTATTTCAATTCCTTAATTGCTTATTAATTAATTTACTTTGTTCTGATAAATTAATTAAAATATCCCTCATTAATTTTGAAATGATTTTAAATTTAATAAAGCCTTTGTTGAGTTTAATATTAACTTAATCATAAAACAATATTAGTTGTAGTATTAGTTTAATAAACCCTTTTTTTTAATTGTTCAGACTTAAATTTAATTAATCAAATAATCTTTAACCTTTTTATAAAATCATTCAGATTCAAATTAAATAAGAGTCAAATTAGTTTTAGCCTTTTCTCTTAAATCATTTAAACTTCAATAATTATGTTACTTTCTATTATCAATAATCTCAATGACTCTAGCTTAACAACTTACTTCAAATTATTATAACTAACCTGAGTAAAATATTAATAATTTAGACTCAAAAACATTTAAATATGTTATAAATGAATTTAAAGATAACATTCCCTGTTAACATTAACATTGAAAACTAACAGAATTTAGACCACAGTGCGACCGTTTTGTGCGGTATATTTGAGCGGTCGAAGAACGGTCACACCGCAGGTAATTTTCGCATTTTGGTAAAAACAGGCGCCAAATTGTTAAGTTTATTTAAACCATTTCAAAAACGCAACCATGCAGGCCAAAGCAACCGAAAGCAGGCAGGAGCCGGTCCTGCATATGGGTGAGTTAATCAACAATCAATCAAAACTGAACAAATCGTTGAGTAAACCGATTTCCTTGCAGATACAAATGCGCGTCGCAATTTTATAAAGTTCTACGCGAAACTTGGCGAGGTGAGTGCAAAATGGGAATTCCTGCTAAATTAAAAGCTAAAAGAAGTTATTGCACAGAAACCGAGCACCACAGTGAGGTTCTTTGACCACTCGGACTGCTATACGGTCCATGGCAGCGATGATTGCGAGCTGGTGGCCAAGATTGTGTACAAATCGACGGCGTACATCGGAGCTCTGATCCCGGACGACAAGAAGGAGACGCTCCAGTTCGTGTCCCTGTCCAAAGGCAACTTTGAGCTCTCCGTGCGGGAGCTGCTTCTGGTGCGGAACCTCCGAGTGGAGGTTTATGTGAAGAAGTCCAACGAGTGGCTTTTGGAGTACCGAGGCTCGCCTGGCAACCTGTTGCAGTTCGAGGACATCCTTTTCGCCAACAAGGAGGTCCTGGTGGGCAACAGCATTATCTCGCTGATGGTCAAGCTCGAGGGCGGGGCCCAGCGACGCGTGGGCGTGGCCAGTGTGGAGCAAAATGACTGCAAGTTCCAGCTGCTCGAGTTCCTCGACGACGACTTCTTCACGGAGCTGGAGGCCACAGTGGTACTGTTGGGCCCGAAGGAATGCCTGCTGCCCAGTGTGGATGGCGAGTATGCTGCAGTGAAGACTCTCCTGGAGCGGAATGGCGTCATGATCACAGTGCCCAAGAAGAGCAGCTCCAACGATCTGATGCAGGACCTCAACCGCCTGTTGCGCTTTGCCAAAGGCCAGCAGGAAGATGCAACGGGCTTGAAGGAGCTACAGCTACATCTGGCCTCAGACGCCCTGAAGTCTGCCATAAAGTACCTGGATTTGGTCAACGACGCCGGCAACCTTGGTCATTACGAGATCAAGCAACTGGATCTCAAACGGTGAGGAATACTTACTTACTTACTTTTTACATATCTGGCCTAAAAATGCAAGGTCGAGCTTTTGAGTATCCATTGAGTATTGAGTATTATCCTTGGTGATCACTTTTGTAATTCGAAACACGTTACCCATTCCAATGAAGAAACCTCATTTGGTTGCTTTGGCCAATCTTGAAAGACCCAAACGTTCGATTATGGTTTAGTTTCCGCTCGTATTCATAAACCCTTGATTCGACACTAGTTTGGATGATATACACAGCTTTTGATGCACCGCGATTGTATTCATAATTTCGTTACATCTTACACCTTTTTGTGGCTAATTTTTAAGTTGTTTGGGATGCAACACAAACAGTCATTTTACATCGTAAGAAAGGAAATGCCTAAATGTATTATTGTAACCGATCTTTACAGGATTCGTCGCTTAGAAAATAACGACCTAAGCTTAATGCTTCATTGCTAAAGGCGAATTTAATAATTAATTCACGTGGAAAATCTTAACGAAAATCTTATCACAATTATTCTTAACAGATAGAGTGGGCCCACAACAACAAAAGTACTTAATAAATTCAGTCTTAAAAATAGATATCTTTAATGCAAATGTTACCTAGTGAAGAAATATAATTAGCATAGATATAAAACATTAGACGGATAAAATTATTAAAAATTTATCCCATTTCAGCTTTGTTCATTTGGATTCGGCGGCTGTGGCTGCATTGAATATCATGCCCAAGCCGGGCACGCATCCGTCCATGCCCTCGTACCGTTGGCAGAGCATTCTGGGCGTTCTGGATCACTGCCGCACTCCGCAGGGTCACCGCCTGATGGGCCAGTGGGTTAAGCAGCCGCTGCGCAGCCGTGAGATCCTCAACGACCGGCACAATATAGTCGAGTGTCTGCTGGAATCCCCGGATACATTGGAGACGCTAAGCCTGGACTATTTAAAACGCATCCCGGACATCCTGATGCTCACCAAGAAGCTGATGCGCCGCAAGGCCACATTGCAGGATCTGTTCCGCATTTACCAGGTGGTTCTGCGCACCCCGAAGATTGTAAAGGTTCTGCTGGATCTGGAGCACTCCACGGTGGAGAGCATGATCTGTGCGCCGTTCAAAAGCTTCCTGGAGGACCTGACCGGTCTCAAGCAGATGGTCGAGCAGGTGGTGGACTTTGAGGCCATCGAAAAGGGCGAGTATATGGTGAAGGCTTCGTTCGACGACCGTTTGATGGAACTGCAGGGGACCATGACTGAGTTGTACTCGAAAATGCAGCGACTGCAGGCCAAGTGCAGCGAGGAGCTGGATCTGGATGCCAAGCAGCAGGTGAAGCTGGAGAGTGTGGACAAGCTAGGCCATCACTTCCGCATCATCCTGAAGGACGATTCCGTGCTGCGCAAGAACAGTAACTATCGCATCGTGGATGTGATTAAGGGCGGCGTTCGCTTCACCTCCGACAAGTTGGAGGGCTATTCTGATGAATTTGCCAGCTGTCGAAGCCAGTACGAGGAGCAGCAGCTGTCCATTGTGGAGGAGATCATCCAAGTGGCCGTTGGCTATGCCGCTCCACTCACCTCTATCAACAACGAACTGGCCCAGCTGGATTGCCTGGTCAGCTTTGCGATTGCCGCGCGCAGTGCCCCCACGGCATATGTGCGTCCCAAAATGCTGGAGGAGGGTGCGGGTCAATTGGACCTTCAGGACGTGCGCCATCCCTGCTTGGAGCTGCAAGAGCATGTCAGCTTCATAGCCAACAGCGTGGAGTTCAAAAAGGGTGAGTTCTGCACTGGGCTGGTTATCTGTTGCATTTCTTATCTCCCTCTTTCTATTCAGACAAATGCAACATGTTTATCATCACGGGCCCGAACATGGGTGGCAAAAGTACCTACATCCGTTCCGTGGGCACCGCCGTCCTAATGGCCCATGTCGGCGCCTTTGTGCCCTGCAGCATGGCCACTGTCAGCATGGTGGACTCGATTTTGGGGCGAGTGGGAGCCAGCGATAATATCATCAAGGGGCTGAGCACATTCATGGTGGAGATGATTGAAACATCTGGGATAATTAGAGTGAGTACATTAACTATCTCATGCTCCTGTTTAATCTCGCTTTTGTGTGTAGGAGCTGGAAAGTCCAGTAAAATGAGTAAAGTAATGGAATTACTTTTTTGTACGGTGTTTAAAACAAATCTAATTTCATTAAATTACATTTATATTCCGATTCAGAGCTTTGTAAGTTAATAGATGTCATAAACATTTACATGTTAATAACAAAATCTATATTTAAAGAGTATTTAACATACAGTTTTTTTAAGGAAATAGCTAAAATAATTGTATTATTTTTTTAAATACAACCAATAATTTGGTCAATGCATAAAAAAATATTTAACTTATTTAATTACCAAATTGTAGGACTGAAATTTTATTTGTCAGTATATAATTGGAATATAATTTGATTCAGAGCAGTTTTATCAAATCGAACCACTACATCCAATACCTTCCATAGGAACGATGTAGGAAAATGGATCATTGATCATAACTTTGGTGTTTTTTAAGACATTGAATTCATTCTTGGGAAATTTAGTTTTCAAAGTCATTAATGCAGTTTTATAAAATTACCAAGAATCGAATAACTATATCCTACTGGTCTGCAAGGGTATCCTAGCCTTTTTTTTCTTGTTTTTATTTATATTATTTGATGTTATTGTTTTTCTTTATTAATTATTTTTCCAATACGTAATAACAACATTATAAAAACATTTTCCGCCTAGACTGCCACTGATAAATCCTTGGTGATCATTGATGAACTGGGCCGTGGCACCTCCACCTACGAGGGCTGTGGCATTGCTTGGTCCATAGCCGAGCATCTGGCCAAGGAGACCAAGTGCTTCACATTGTTCGCCACGCACTTCCATGAGATTACCAAACTGGCCGAGACTCTACCTTCGGTGAAGAACGTTCATATGGCTGCGGTGGCGGATAATGATAACTTCACGCTGCTCTATCAAGTGCGTCCGGGCGTCATGGAGAAGAGCTTTGGCATTCAGGTGGCGCGCTTAGCCAATTTTCCGGAGCACGTTGTACAGAATGCCCAGGAGGTGTACAACGAATTCGAGGACGAGCACGCCGACAAGCAGAAAAAAGAGGACAAGGCTCTGTTGGAAAAGATTCAAGTGGCCATCGAACAGCTCTCGACAGCAGGGAACAATACGGATATTAACGTGGAGGACTTGACCCAGCTGGTCACGCAGTTCGCGAAGGATATCAAGCAGTTGGATAGCGATTATTTTAAATCCTTTCTGGCCACTAGTGAGGCTTAATTGCAGGGGATATGTATGTTTTTTTTTCTTATTTATCAGGCAGTATTACTTTGAGAGGCAGAAAGTGGATGGGGATTCCATAAATATAGTTTTTTGTACTTTTTTATTTTGTTCATTGGAAATATCAAACCCCCCATAATTCGATTTGAAACGTGAATATAAAATTAATTATTGTGAAGTGAACATTTCGTCCGAGGTGTTGCATTTGTTAATTAAACCTATCAACTCAAAGAGATGATATTTTATTTGCGAATTATTCGCATTCTATTCCCACATAAATATATCATAGTTTCGTAATATTTTGTTTATTAAATAAAATATTTAAAATTGCGTACCAATGCATTTTAAACTTGAATGTATAAGTATTTTATAATAATTATAGGAGTTGCAAATCAGAAATATGAATGAATCATTTAATATTTTCTGCCGTGGGAATTATTGATACCCATTACTTGAAGGGTATAAGGATATATATAGAGCTTACAGGTATACAGTTTATATGAGCAATACATTTTTAATAAATAATATTTACTAGAAGACTTATCTTATACTAATTGTTGTCTGTAAAGAAACCCAATCACCAGAGTAAATTGTATTTTATAGGAGAAACTATTTTTGTGGGTATGGCTACAGAGATGAGAAAAATAACATCACGACTTCATTTCGATCAAGATCATAATTTCCTAATGCTTGTAATTTATTATTTAAAGCGAGTTTAATTCGCTAGGGGAAAGACATTAATCAAATTTGTGTTCCACAACCGTCAGACGATTTGGAAGCACGGAGATTTGTGTGTTACTAATAGCACTATTTCTCCGGCTCCGCGCCACGACACATTGAACACGCTTTTTAACACAGCGCGAAATACAAAATACCGGCCTGACAAACTGTCAATTTAATCGGCCGGGCTTTAACCTCGCCTGTCAGTTGGGCTAAAGCGCCGCTTTTATCGTCGCGCTGGCCCGATCTTTAAGCCCGACTGTCATTACCAAATTCAACTTAAGTGCTGTCAAAAGATAATTACCGTTTCGGCTTTGATTTTACTTCATTTTTTGTAGGCCCAGACAACTAAATGGCAACCGCAAGGCTCAGAAGGCCTAAACCAGTTTGTCTGTCGCTGCTGTCTCGTTTCGGGCCGATTCAATAATACTGTTTATATTGTTGATTATCGGAATTACTTTTGTTTATGGTCTTAAAATTAAACAAATAAATTAGTATCACAGAAACGAATTTCGTGTTTAGAACACAACCAAAACGATAAATAGATTATAGAAGCAAATAATTTCGATCGAAACTTATGTTTAAGGAGGAGTTTTAGTATATTTATTCATAGATATATTATTAAGAATTAATTAGAATAAAATTAGAATTAATATTTACGATGTTGTCCATATTCAAATGCTTATTGGAGTGTACATATTATAGTTAACTTTTGCAAAATTCAGAACTTTAACCTTGTGAAAATGCATATTTTCCAGTGCACCCAGTTAGTTGTATTTCGAAGTACAAATTTCGAATTTATAATATTTACCTTATCGGATTCTACAAAATCCGTTGTCTGAAAGTTATATATGATGCTATCTGATATATCCCTCTGCCCCCGGCTGTGCACACATTCAATTTGATATCGCATACTCAACAAACATGGCGTGTTAGCAACGCTTAACAGCGTCCGAAATTGACAGGCAACTTTAAATATATTGCATTTGCGGCCAGTTCGGCATGCTTGTCTGCCACGATTAGTGGCAAGCAGCCAGGCCAGCCAACGAGGCCGGCTCCCATCGAGCACTCCAGCTCCCAGATGCCAGATCCCAGCTCCGGCTTCAGCTTCAGCTCCAACTCCAGCAACAGCTCTAACTCCAGCTACAACTCCAACTCCTTTCAAAAGCCAACTTCATTTGGGTGAATGGGGCGAAGACGACCACGATGCGGCGCGACGCGTACAATTATTAATTTGATACGATATAATTGACATGTTGCCGATGCCAAAAAGGAAGCACTAACATGCAGACAACAACAGCGGCAGCAGCAACAACAAGGTGAAACGTCGTAACTTGGCCAACAAGCTAAGCCAGAGCGACGCATATTAACGCCAAGGCTTAGAGACAGCAAGAGACCTGGCTTAGAGATGACACTCCAGGAACTTCATTGTGCAAAGATGAAAAGATGCATTAATATTTAAAGATAATATTCGAATATTTACTAACTTAATGATATAATCAAAAGAATTAATAGAGTTGTTAATAGAGTTGTTTTGTACATATTTTAAATAATATTCCCAACTATCTCTGTCGTGTTTTTCACAATGTACAATGCACTATAATGTAGCTTTACAAAATTGTACAATTTAAAACACATTAATCTTTTATGTATTATTATGTAATGTAGTTAATAATTCGAAGTAATTTGGGTTGCAATCCATCAAAGTCACGCATCCATGGAGCTCATCTCTATCGCTTCATTTTAACGCTCCTGCCTCCTTCTCCTCCTCCTCCGTTGTTGTCCTCTCGTTTTCTGGCAGGCAGGCGTGTAAATTGTTTTTACTTAATCGTTGCGGACACAAACGCACATGTTGTTTGGCCACAGCAACAACATCACCAGCAACAGCAACACTAACAACAACAACAACAACACGGAGTGGAGTGGAGTGGCTTGCCTCTTGCCTCTTTGGCGATCTCCTTTGATATCTGCTTGGCTCTGTGGCGCGCTTTTGGTAATTGCACTTCGTCGCCGCTTCTGTGTTACCAGCAGTGTTTACCACAGTCATCGGCAAGAGAATAGTGCAGGCAACACAATCTGTGTGGACGATAAAATCGTTGAAGCAACAAAGTCTTATTTGCATACAAATATTCAACCGATAAATTAAGAAACAATAATATTAGAAACAATATTTTAATAATTTTAGCTTAACGCTTAATTCACTAAAGGTAATTTTTTATAATATTAAAAATGGGTTTGATTTAAAAATAAATTTAAAAATGAGAATATTGTTAATAAATATGATGTAAATGCCATGGAATGTGGTATATCTATTATTAAATTATATATTATACATATTTTTAGACCCTGTACCCAAAGGGTAAAGGGTATATTAAGTTTGTGCAAATGTATGTAACAGGCAGAAGGAGGCTTGGCAGACCCCACAAAGTATATATATTCTTGATCAGCATGACGAGCTGAGTCGATATAGCCATGTCCGTCTGTCCGTCTGTCCGTCCGGATGAACACACGGATCTCAGCAACTGTAAGAGCTAGAAGAACCGTATTACCAGTGTAGATTCTTCTAATACTGAGTAAATTAGAGTTTATTTTTTTAAGTCGGTGCCACGCCCACCGCCCCCGCAATTTGTATTTGAATTTTTGCACTGCCCTGCACTGCACAATTTTCAAGCTAAAATTTATTTAAAAATACACATGCAATTGGAGCATAGATTTCTACCGATCCTGAAAATTTCATCAAGATTGGTTAATTAGAAAGCGCACAATAAATACCTAAAGTTTACAGGCGCTAAACACTTGCGTTCGGTGGTTGATTTTTCTCGGAAGTGTCGCTGCAGCTGCGCTGCCACTACCTTCATATACATATGTATGAATGTGCGTCTTCAATATATTTAGAATATTAAGCCTAGCTTGTGACTGCAGAGATTGCCACAATTTTAAAATATATTTCTGCATTTTTAAAAATTTTTTTAAGATCGATGAGAAATATACATCTAAATACTAAATAACTGATTCAATTTGAGCTTACAAAAGAATTTTTTTAAAAGATAATCACTTCAAATCGGTAGAAGTTTTACAAAAATATTTACATAAAAGAAGGGAAACTATATTTATAAAAAATCTGGTAAATATAAACAATTCCATTTTTTTAAATTTGTTATCGTTTTAATAGTTCCTTGGTCCAAGCTAACTTTCTTTTTTTTTTGTTTTAAAACTATATCTAGTTCCTATTTTAGTGACCCTGCCTGTTCGACTAGAGGCCAGTTTGTGCATGGAAAATTGTTATTTGTTGCTGGTAGTTGCTTTTGGTTGTTGCTGTTGGTGGATCGTTGGCCAACTTCAGTCGGTCAGACATGCAAATTTTTTGGTGTGTCTAATGTTAGTTGTTTGTTAGTTTTTTATGCAAATTTTCTTGTTTCACTTGACAAATTGTCTGTTCGACTTAATGATGGAACGTAGGTTGGCGATGGTTTGCAGTTTGGTCGGGGGCAAAATGATTATGTGCATAGTTTTTGGATTATGATTGCGGTTGATTATATATTCACGATCAACTGGGTGTACCGGATATTTGAGAAAGTTTTCGAAAGGTCTTTATCATAAGATGTAGTATTTGGCAAAATACTTTCTTGGTTGGTTTTGTCAATTAAATATTTGCATTGATTGATTTATAAAATATCAGTATATATTCATAATGCAAAAGGATCTTGTTTAAATGCTATGAAAGAATACAGTTTTGAGTGAATTATCTTAGTCAGTGCTATTATTTTGAGAGAAGCATTTTGATTATATATTCTCTATAATACATACATAATATAAATGTAAACATCAGAATAATGAAGTACCCGTCTTTAGTTTTTAATTTCAATATTTAGTATTATATTCATTAAAAAAAAATAAGTTTGAAGTAATAAATTACCATAAATTTCTGCAGTTTCGAACATTTCGATCATCACTCCTATTATTAACCTCACAGCTGTTTATAGAGCGAAAAAAATGGAAACCTCTGTATGCAACATAGTAGGACTATATATCCAAAGATACATTATACATATTATATCCCGCAGTAATATTAGCAGTTGAAACACCTTTTCGCCGTGCCTGCGTGTTTATTTCCCATTTATCCGCTCTCACACCTTGCACAATCGCCGTGGTCCCTAATTTATTTAGCGGCGCAGTCAATCCATTATAGTTATAACAGGCAGTGAAAAGGGAAAATCATTAAAATCTTATCTTCCGACCAATAAAGCGGCAGATGGATGGATGGATGGATGGTCGGATGGTGGAGCGAATGCAGGCATCGAAATCTATTATTACCGGCCATATCAAAAAATGATTAGCAGAGCCGCCAAAAGCGATGGCCGTTGGTTGGTAAATGGTGTTGGCCCGAATGGCGGGGAAACATTACAAATTATGAAGATGGACGGGTTGCCTGCCCGCTTGGCTGCATCCAGCCAAAGCAGCCTGATTATAGACTTTAAGGTGTAACTGGGGAGAGAGACTACATAACACTAATTTCATTTTAAACGAACAGAAACGTTGCAGTGCATATAATTTAAATAATTGCATAGGTGCCCGGGCTATTGATGATGTTATCATTCCATGTTCGAATACTCTGCACACTTATGTCCGGATACTTTGTTGCTGCTGCCTTACAATCTTATCGACAATTTCCTTCGGCAGCTGCTCTACTCTGCTCTTTGGTAGTCGACGCGCCTGGTTCCCCTTAATTATAATGTATCGTTTAATGGGCCACACTTTGCTGCAGGCAGACCCACTCTCTCTCTCTGCTTCGGACTTTTTAATCCACTGATAAAACAATTTACTCCTTTCATCTGGCTGCCTCTTGCCTCTGCTTAAATTATGGTTACAAAATTTTATGAAGCCATTTATATCACTCACAAGATGCACAAGTGTAATCGATGTCTTGCACCAAAGGCTCCCTTCTCTGTACTTCTTTTCAATTTATGCCAACCAACCAGCCAGCCAGCCAGCAAAAAAATAATAATAATGAAATCGTGAACGAGGGTAAGCTTTAAGTTATGTAATTATTGTTTACTTGCCCGGACCGAGAAATTAAATAATTATAGAAATTAGCCGTTGCTCGGTTTCGGAAAAACACATTTTGGAAGGCCATAAAATGAAGTTATTTCCATGGAACAATATAAATTAACCAGAAAATTAATAATACTGCACTTATTAAAATATTCTTTTGTACAGTGCAAATTAAAGATACCAGCGGACTTTATTAAAAATATCAATTATAACACTCTTGGCCTTATCCCGGCATCTTGAGGTGGTTAAATCCCTTTTGATTACCTTGACCACGCCATCACGCTCCATAAAGAAAGTTAATCCCAATATCATGACCAGACCTTATAAAGATGTGTTCATGAATAATTTTGTATACCATCGAGACCCCCCCTTAAAAAACACTCTGCAGCATTATGGTAAATGATTAGTCCGAAAGAAAAATGACCAAAGGAAAATGTGGGGGAAAATTAAATAAGAAAAAAAAAAGAAAAACTAAACGTGTGCAATTTTTATTTACCAACACTTGAGCGCAAGTAACACAAATTTTACACTGGCCGCCGCCAATGTAGCCATCAGGCGGCATGCAACGGTCGACTAACGAGCAAAAACAACTGCAACATGGAAACTACCAAACTACCAAACTGCCTTCCCGTGGTAATCAATTTTAAAATTTATGACAAAATTTGCAGCTTTAAATTATGCCATTAAGCACGGCATGTAACTCATATCGTCAGGCCGACTGCCTTTCAGCCTTTCAGCCTGCTGCCTGCCTTTCAGCCTGGTGGCGGCTTAAAACAAGAAAAAGCCGAAGGAGAAACATGTTAACTGCTTTCCTTCGTGTGTGCCGGAGTGTGTGTGTGAGCCAGTGTGTATCTGTGTGCGCATGCAATGGCGTTTGCATTATACGCTCGTATTTCGCCACATTCAACAACGAGCTACAGAATGACGGGTGGCCATAACTCATGCCCGATGCCCCAATCCCCCATTCCCCATTCCCCACACTCCACACTCCACACCCCACACCCAATCCCGGCTGGAGTCGCCGTCTGAGACCTGGGCAGCAGTTGTTGCAATTACAACTGGACACCACATGCTACAGCTGCCTCCTGTGTGTGTGTGTGTGTGTGTGTTAAATATTGCAATTTATCACGCAAATGCGTTTTTCAATTTTAACATGCCGCCAGGCATCATAAAAACGTTGCAAACCAACAATATGAGCCATGAGCCAAGAGTCGTAGAAAAATGGGCATGGGGGCAAACCGAGAGCCAAGAGCCATAGTCGGAGCCGGAGCCAAAGCCCACAGATGAGGAGGTTGCCATGTGAGAGAAAGAGAGAGCACCTACCATGTGGCTCCAGCGGAATCTGGGGACTAGGAAATAAAGTGGCTAACACCCGAGCAACACCAACACCACATCCACATACGAAGGCGGCTGGGGGGGGATGCCACAAGGTTGTTGATGGGCCTGGACATGCCGCTGTTCACCTCATCGATTGAAATGGACGCACCACGAAACATGAGTAAGAAGAATCTCCTCCCAAGGCAATGGTAATTGTAAAGGCGATAATCTCAGTAACGGAAAGAACGAGTTACAAATTGGCTTAAGAAAAAAGAACAAAAAACATTATGCGACTTTCTCATTATGTTTAAGATACAAATTTTATAAGAAAGTTCGAGATCATAAGCAATAAATTTGTATATTTTACTAATAGCTGTTCAAACTTAAAACTATCTCAAGTCTATCTTTTAAGTTTAACCAATCTGAAATAAATAAAGTATTCTTACTGTTACGGAGATAATAAGTTACTAATTAATTTAACAACAAAAAAGCAAAGATATTGGAAAATCATGCCATTTTCTTGTTATGTTTATAAAACAAATTTTTTAAGAAAAAACAGTTTGATGCACATTAAAATTATATCTTACTATATAATGCTTTTTTTATGCTAATATTTAATTTAAATGATAGAAATGGAACTTTCTATGTATGTATCTCAAGCGTAGCCCTTAATTAAATTTTATAAATTTGTCAAAATTAAAATATTTGTACTCCATCGGAGATTATAAGTTACTTTTTTTTTTTAAAAGTTAAGTTTACCTGAAACAAATACCCTAAAAGCATATGCTTTAAAAATTTAAAAAATTAAGTATACGCACTGTTGACGTGGTTAACGTGTAAACAACGACAAAAAATCTTGTTAATCCAACAACCTAATCCAATAACCTAAAAAGGACCCATATTTTATTGTATTTTCAATTATTTCCTTAACAGTGTTAGTGTTTTAGCTTTAAAACATAAACCAAACCAATTTTTTGTGCTTCATAAGACTACAGGAATTTTAATTAGTGGAAAATAATTTGAGACCCTCGGAACGAGCATATTGAAAAAAAGGAGAGGTCTGAGTCTGGATCTGAGTCCAGGACTGGGTCTGGAACCCTTCCGTCAGACAGGTGCGTAATGCACTCAACTCGATATTGCCTTGCCCACAGTCCAATTAACTGGGCAACCATGCAGCCTCTGTCATCTCCATGTCGGTGCGCTTTGTCCACTTCTGGCATTTGCAAAATGTTAATAAAATGGTCTAGGACATACCACCATGGCAACGACAGCAACGACAGCAACGACGTTGTCAACGAGTTGCAGTTCGCAGCATTCGTTAGCTCGCAGGGATGTCAGCTATCCGTTGGATGCGAGGTGCCGAAGTGGGCCGGCATACGGGATACGGGTAGAGTAGAGAGATAGTTACGGCTGGACGGTTGGTTGGACGTCTGTACTGTGGACTTCCAGAGTTCCAGTCCCAGTCCCAGGCCGAGTCAGAGTCCGAGTCCGAGTCCGATCTGGTTTGTGCCGTGCCGTGCGTGTTGGGCTTTTTAATCATCGGCTCAAAACGCCTCTGGCCAGGTCTGTAATGGCGATTAGTTTGTTTGCCGTATCAATTTGCATGACAGTCGTTTACAGCGCCTTCTTCGAGTCTTTTCCCTGTCGGGCTTATGATTTGCTCTCCTTTGCCACAGATTAATTGCCAAGAAATACTGTTTGGGTGGCTATCCACAGGCCACATGGCATTTATTTAGATAAGTTGCAACAACATTAACACGTTGACAATTGGATAGAAAAACAAATGAATATTTTTCAATAAGGGACTAAATTTTTATTTTACATCTTTATTGTTGTTAAAAGATATTAAATACAATACAATTTAAAGACCATCTTTTTATCTTATGCTTTATTAGTAAACAAAAATATGTCTGGCTTATGAGTGGCTGTTATTTAGCAGAAATTAATTACTAAGAAAAAAGGTGTGACTTTGTTGGCATTTAGTTATTTAGATAAATTATAAAAACATTAGCACATTTACTATTGGAAAAACAAATGATTATTTTATCTAAATCTACTTAATTTTCTTCTACTCCTCTCTTATTCTCAGTTATTAAATACAACAATTTTGAAAAAAAAAATAAACTAATGCTTTATCAAAACAAATAAAAATGTATTGTTTTAATTATAATTAAGAAAGTTTGTTAAATGACCAAATTATTGAGAAAGAACATTAAGTGAATTCTTAAATATATTATTCCTATTGAATTAATCGAAACGCCATATCTTTTTTTATCGTATCAAATTAACTCTGCTTATCAAATACCTTCTAAAAATCGCATTAAAGACTTAAGATTTATATTATCATTATTTTGCGGTTGGTAAATTTAAGCAAACTTTTTACTGATTAAGCTTAAGCTTAATGATTAAAATTTCCAAATCGAATCTCCAATGGGTGTGCCGATTATGACTAAATGCGATGCTTTAATATTTCCATTTTTAAGTCGTTTCAGTATTAGTTCGGTTAGGAAAAAAATTGTATATTTAACTGCATATGTATACTAACAGCGACTAATGAAGTTTATTATACATTTTTATTGCGCTCCTAAAATATTTGAATTTAATGATTTTGGCGGAGAGGCCAACGATTAATTTTTTTTTAGTTTCATACCCCAAATAAACCGAGAGTGGGCGACGAATTTAGCTTCCAAATAAAAATCAAAGACTATGCCTTTTAGAATATGCGAATATTAATTAAAAATAAGAAATATTGCAAGTATACATTCATTTAGTAATATATGAATAAAAATAAATATATTAATGATAATTTATGATGCATTCAAATGGTAAATGTTATTGTTAGGGTATTAAACAGTCGCAAGGCATCCAAATTAATATGCAGATTCTGGTAGTTTATGGACGCCATTTCTTTGAACAAAATTTGAATATTAAATTAACACAATATTTAATGTCAACGGAAAGCGCACGCATCGTAAAATTCATGAAAATATTTTTATGTGAAATTATATGGGATTAACCTTTTTGATTTTTTTATACGAGTATATATATATCCTCGTACATATGTACATATATGAATGCTTTACTTATTTTGCCGTTTAGTTTGAGCATTTTGGTGATAATTTATGGGTGAATGAGACACATTTTGGCGGCGGCATTTTTGTGTGAATTGTTTTCGGACAAATTGAAATGTATTAATATCAAATGTTATAAATAATTTATAAGGGCTTATGCAACAGTCCAAAAAAAGATGCTAACAATTTTGGCTTTAAACAGTGAATTCCTCTGTGTGTATATTTGATTGCTTCGGGCAATCATCAATGTTAATACCGAAGTTCAAGTTGTCAAAAGTCATTAATATCCATGGAAAATTATAACAAATTTATCGTTGTATAAGTTGGCTCTTAAGCTGAATAATTTATGTTAATTATTTGCCAAATGCAAAGTGGCGTCGTAGCTCACGATGTGTCATCACAAGACAATAGACTTATAATTTTATTTTATCGTTCCTTTGAATGAGATATATCCAATTCAGTTTGAGTGTGAATTTGGAGTGGCACCTGGGCACGTCATGCTTTTCGGCAGGTGTAATTCACTGTTAAATCTATATTTTATTGCCTTAGATTCCATCAAATGAATGCCGACGATCCGTTTGCCAATGCTATGCAAATCGATAAGGAAGTTCAAAAGATTTAATGATTTTATTTATGGCGCGGCAAAGGCTTACATCGATTTATAATGTCAGGCAAATGGGGACTATGATAATTAAGGCTTTTATAAATTACTTTGTGTTTCCCCCATAATAGATTGTCACCTCTTTAGTTCAAAGATACTCGTATGTAAATGTCAGTTCTTTGTTTGCTTTTCTATTAAAAGTATTTGTGTCTGATTTTAGAGAACTGAATTTTAAACTTGGCTAAGTCTTTTCATATGTCACTGATTGAGCGGTCAAGTAAATATGGGTTTAATGTTGTCTGCATAATTGGCATAAGATATCCTTGGGGATTAAAGATACATTTTCATAGCCATCTTTAATACCTTCTCAGGTCGCAAAATAGCGATGTTTTTATGTGGTACTTATAAAATAAATATACTACCTAAATGAATAAAATATATTTTCTAGCAAAAACAATGAATTAATTTTAACTCTGTGCCTAGAAAATATTTACTAGATAGTTAACTTCATACTTAAGACTTTTGAGAACACTCGCAGCAATTAAGCTAAAAAACTACGACATTTTTAAGGTGTGCGATGTGTATCTCGAAGCTTAGTAGTCAGTCAAGTGTATTTCTCAAATAAACAAGCACTTAACCCAAATTGGCCAGTTATCGATGCCAAGTTATTGGCCAGCAGAAGTGCACTTTGACTTTTAGCCCTCTCTGGCAATATGCTAATTAGATAGATAGATATCCCCCGATAAGGCGAACCGAGAACATTTTAAACTTCACCTTTTACCTGTCCCTGTGGCAAATTAATTTGTTTTCCAACAAGATTGCTGCCTGAGAATTTCCTCGGCCAAACTTATCTTGGCCAAACCATCGCCATATTTAAGTTAATTGCTTTGCATGCATTTTTAATGCGGTCAAATTAATTAGCTGGAACCTCAATCAGCGGGCATTTGTTCTTATTATTATTGTAGTTTGTAGCTGGGGTCGCTTCAGTTGTTGCCATGTGTCAACGATTTTATTTATGCACAAATGCAAGAGTTGTGGCTTATAAATGTAGCTGTCAGTTGTCATAATTTATAGAATAACTGTCAGAGCTGTAACACCTCTGCGCACGATTTCCTTTCTGCCTGTTCCCTCGGAGACCTATGGCTATATAGCTATATACACATCTATAGCTATAGCTATAGCTCGCCATGCTGCCATAATCATAGCGTCAACGTTTTTGATTTATGCGCACAGCTCTCCATTTCGGTTTTGTTTTTATTTTTGTATTTTTGTATCTGCGTTTTTTGTTTTCATCTTTTTCGGCTCATGGGAGTCCAACGGAGTCGCACAGCAAGCTCCGCGGCTCCGTGGAAATAGCTGTTAGAAACGCGGGTTAGTAATGTGGGTAGGTAGGTAGGTAGGTCGTCGGATTGGTAGGCTTGGAAGTTCTGCGACAGTTGATTATGATTAAGTGCCAAGCCCGAAGCCACAGCCAAATCATTTCACAGATTCCAGCCATAAATTTTGAATACTCTTCGCAACAAAAATGAAAAAGGAATAACAAAAAAAAAAACATAAACTATCGATTTATTATAGAAACTTTTTTATTTATCTGTCATTAATTTATCTATTTATTTTGAATAGTTTATTAAGAAATCACAATAAATAAAAAGGATTTATATTATTTGATCTGATGTATGGGTTTCCTGAAATATTTATTATAAATGGTTCCAACATATAGTTTCGAATAAAACATTTTATATTCTTTTAAACGGACACTTTGACTCAAAATATTTTCTAGATCTTATTTAAGAATTTATATATTTCAAATGGACTGAAAAATATTCTGAAATACCCTTTGCTAGGGTATAAAGAGAACATATATTATTCGCGTCGAATTCGCTTGACATAATTGGGAAAATATTAATATTTATTTGTATGTGCGTATGTACCAAACAAACTCTAAAGAATCTCGAATTTTATATTAAGCCAAGTTTATTTTCGATGGATTTTAACATTTTGTGCAAGTACCAGCTTATTCTACAAAAATCTTGAATAAATTGGAAGATATTCAGATGGGTTTTCCTTTATCATTTTGATAAGGAAACAGTTGAGGCGGAAGCTAAATGCAAATGTTTTCATATAGTATCTATGTATATTTTTTGATTATTTCATCTCTACATCATTGTTGAGCATTCATTAGGAGCTTTATATGTATATTTATTGGATATTTGTTGAGAGCAAAACAAAAGTCAGAAAGCCAAGTTAAATGCATGCATAAATCAATCAATCGCAGCATTTGACAGACAGTCTCGAGTGCCAAGACAGCTGAGAGTATGAATGACAGACGGTTACTTTTTGTGGACTTTGTTTGCAAAGTAGGTACAAAAAACAGATGAATATGTAAGCATCAAGATACCCTAGAAAACATCATTCAAAGAAATTCATAGTGGAACCGAAATAAAGCAAGATAAGTACTCCTTAAGTAGATGTTGCTGTACATTCAAGAGAAATATGCTCGCTTGGAATATCGGACATTGTTCTACGTTAAAAGCTATTCTTACCAATTTTATATACTAGTAGAATGCTTAGAGGGCATATTACAATCGATCATTTTAAAGTATTCCCCCACTCTACTTCCCAGCCTGCCTTTTCCTCGGCGTCTCTGCCTCTCAACGGCAGCGTTTAGGTTGTCGAGCTGATTTATGCACGAGTTTGACATATATTAATGGTCAGCGGTGTAAAATAAATGCGCATTAAATTATTAAAATGTGAAGTTTATTTTATTTGTCAATTTTCAATACTTTTAGCTTTAATATGACATTAAAATATGGCATTAGCATGCAGTCTAATCTCGAGCTTTCTGACATTTACGAATTGTTTAATTCAATTAAATAAGATGATCCCCCATTTT
Organism: Drosophila setifemur; assembly: GCA_021224005.1. NCBI lineage: Eukaryota > Metazoa > Arthropoda > Insecta > Diptera > Drosophilidae > Drosophila > Drosophila setifemur. The sequence continues at coordinate 5,211,007 of JAJJHY010003979.1, forward strand.
TTGTGTGTGTTGGATTTATGCAAATAGATGGGAGAAAAACATATTATATTAAATACTTAATTAAAATTCTAGAAATTATTTATTGAAATGATAAAAAACAGTAGATAATAACGTGATGTAATTTGATACATATCTCCATGTATCTCTGTGGGCAAACAAGTGCAAAAAGCAATATAAAAAACAAATATTCTTTAGCAAATGAACATAAATCTGTCAGCACGCATTTACATAAAAAAGTGTGTCACAATTAATTATATATATATTTTTTTTGGTTATTTTCGGTTCGGTTTAATCGTGGGTTTTTGTATATTGTAATTGCATTACTCTGGCATCGATTAATGAGAATTGTTTAATAACTTCGTGTTATTTTATATCCCTTCTTTTTTATTAGCAGCTGATTTGGTTTGCAACTGATTGCGTTCATAAATAACGTGAAATCGAAGGCTGAGCCATATATTTGGTTAATTTGCAAAAATAATACAATTGCGATTAATATGACAAAAGGAGTTGAGCACTGTTCAAGTTGTTAATCGAGAGGAAATCCTGTTTCAATTACGCCCAATTAAATTAACAAGTTTTAATTTTAATTGAGAATATGTAAATGTGGTCAATGCAATGCAATTAAAATGGATAAATCAATTTCTTTTGTTAAGTATTCTAGTTTGTCAATTGTTTGCAAAGCAAAAGATGAAAAAATAACTATAAAATATGGGAATAATTATCTAAGCCATTTTCCAACCAAATGAAGCAATCACATTTCCTATGACTGTACGAGATTAATATACGATCTGCATCTGAATTCGCGTACTCGCTGAGTAATCCACGAGAACGGATATAGAGAATTTCTGAATTATTTCGTATCTCTAGACGACAGATCCGAAATGAGCCAAGACGTTGGCATAGCCATTACCCGCCCACAAATATATAGTAGAGCGGGTGAACACGCACGATTAATAAATTAAATTGAAAGGCACACTAAGTGTGAGAAACCGGGAGATACGAGTTTTCCAAATGAAATTGTTAAATACCGCCGACTGGCTGCATTATTCCGAGCATGTGCCTTGAAATATGTCGCGACATGCTAATAAAAATATTTGCTTTTCCCTCTTTTCTCTGGTAGATTTATATTTTCCTCTCGGATGGTGCGCCTGAGTTGTTTTTATTTTTGTTTATTGGCCGCCTGCTAATAAAAATTAATTTGAAAATACTTTTTAAAGTGCCTTGGCGGGCAGAGCTTAGGATTTGTATTTTTATTTATTTGTTTTTCTAATTTGTATTTTTCGTTTCACATTCATTTTGCTTCACTCTGAGTACGTTGTAGTTTTTGCGATTTATTTATTAGCTCTACGAATGTTTTTTGTGTGTTATGGTATTCTTATTTTTTATTTTGGGGATCCCAAAGATACGTTAGCTCAATGAACACACACTTTGTGTTTATTTGACTTGATTTATGGTACTCTCAGAGGTATTATCTTCCTAACGTATGTGTATTTGTCATGTCAAAACATTGTTTTAAATTCCTCAAGTGGAATTTTTAACCCAAAAAATTTGTTATAATTACACAATACATTGTACAATGTCAGTTCATTACCAAATTTTTTTAATTATATAACGCTCTTTAGTGCTTAATTGTTGCTCTGCAAAAAAACACAAAGTATATTTAGAATGTTTTTTGAATCATTGGTCAACATTTTCCTAGCATGTTAAGAAGAGTATGGCAATTTATTATCTGATACTCCATTTGATTTATGCCAACATAATATTTCCACTGGCAGCGATCTGTGTATTTCCTTTGCCACTTTCAATTGGAATTTATTTTCGTCACCTACCCAAAAGCCATAAACAACTTAAGCGAATTGGTTTGAGGTCATTAACTAAAATCCGACTGCTTATTTCAAAAACACAAACAGCTGTGCCAACAATTTGTCAACCACACATTAAGGTATATGTGCTTATGAATTAATATTGTATGGAATATGTTTACAATCAACATAAAATATCAGGCACTGGGACTTTCATAATTCTAAAAACAAAAACAAAAACAAAAACAAGAATCTAAATCTAAAGACTTAACCCAGACGCACAATGCAGATTCTTTGGTGACTTTTTGAAGGCAAAATATTTGTCTGCGATAAATCTCGATTTTTCCCCTTCATTTTTTTATTCGACAGCCACACGACCCGGCGAAAAGATCAAAGCGAATGAGCGGACATATCTTTTATTGTCGTGCCTTATTAATAATGCTGAAAATGCTGAATTCTTTAATATTTCTTATGATTTGTTGCCGGTGACAAAAGCCATTAGATCTGACATTTGGTGCGAACAGATTAAGTTTTGAATTTATTTTTTAGCGGGTCTCGACATTTTGCCTTTTTTTGCTGCGTGAATCTGTAAGTTATGGCCAAAAAATATGAATAAGAATCGAAAATAATTTGAATGGGAACAGGTTTAATGTGTTATTTATGTTTATGCCAGCGAATACGTAATTGCAATCATTTAATTAAAGCAAATCAATTGCCCTGACCATGTGCTAATCGAATGCATTTTTAATTAGTAATCAATTAACGTTTCCGAGATTGACGTTTGCTCTAATATAGTTTTTATTTGCCGGTTATTTTTTATAGACTTTCGGAATGTGTCATTGGGAGTGTCAAATATTTTAATTTAAAGCAACTAAACTTGTTGTTAATTCAAACAGGTTCAAAATAAAAACACAGTTGTAATTTATTAATGCAATCAATATATTTTTGAAATGTACGAACAATGCATACACAACTATTTTGGATTTTGATTAACATGCTTTGGGATCTTCGAGATCAACCTGTATCTCTAATCCAGTTTATCTTCATCCAGGTCCACTGAACCCATCTGATGTATCTTGTGCTTGCGTCGGTCCCGGCAACTTCCGCAGATTCGCATGCAGAAGAAATAGAGGAGCTCCAGAAAGCTGAGACACGAGATCCCCATAAACAAGCCACAGATGCCTCCGCAATTGGAGATCAGGGTGGACACTCCAAAGAGGATTGTCCGTTTAATGGCCGTAAACTGATGCTCCTTGAAGTAAACTGAAATCCGCGATCCAATGGCACTGGAATTTAATTAGATTAAAATGGATTTTTAAAGATTTAATTTGGGTATCCAAAAAAATAATGAAAGTATTTTTTAATTTATGTATAGAAACGGGTTACAAATTTAATCAAATTAACCTGAATAATTAATGAATAAAATATTGTAATGAAGACTAAAAATAAGTAGTTGAAAACTATTACAACAATTTATTTATACAAAAAATTTACGGGATAACCAAAATAATAACTAACGAATATTTAAACTTGAAATTAATTATTATTCACTTTAAATATATTTAAATGAAATAAAATACAAATATGTTAAGATTAAGATTTTATAAAAATATGTTAAAAATAGTGGTTTTTAGTTAATTTAAAAATATTGAATATGGGGTCTGAAAAATAGCAGGTGAAAACGATTATTTATGTTTTTCAACAAATTTATATGGATATTGAATATTTAAAGGTTATATATTAATAATTTAAAATGTATTTAAGTGCTTATAATAAAATAAAAAAATGTTTAGATAAAAATTGAATATAAATGGGCTTAAAATAAAATCCAAAACAACCTGATTTTTAGTTTGACCGAAAAATTTAAGGTCAAAAATCGATTTATGTATTTACGTCAAAATTATAAGATAACTAAAAATTAAACATTTAAAAGAGTAATCAAATATTATTAGTCTTAAATATATTTTGATATAATAAAATACAAATAATTTTAGATTGCAATTTAATAAAAATAAAATTGATTGAAGAATAGTTTATTAAAAATTAATAACTTCTCTTAAATATTTCTTGTACTTACTCCGTATGCTCGTACACTTCACGGAAGGCTCTTATGGTTTTGGCCACATCGTACTTGGCTCTGGATATCTCAAAGTTGTACTCCAGCGATGTGCAGGCGGGCAAGCAGTTGCAGGAGATTCCAACTGAATCATCGATGGTCTTGGCCATGGTTTGGTTCTGCAGAAGGGTATTCAGCTCATCCTGGGCAGCTGTATAGCAGGGGATGTCATCCAGACCACATACAGGGGTGCCCAGAGGTTCTGCAGGGGATCATCGAATGTGAGAATACCTTGGGACTTCCGAGAACTAAAGACAACTCACTGGGCATCCAGAACTTGGCGCATCCGCACTTGGACACCGTGAAATTGGCCAGGCACTCGGTTTGGCAGTTGCTCTGCGAATAGGAGCGGAAGAATCGAAGGGAACGCTCATCATCGAACAGACACTGGCGCCTGGATGAAGGATTAGAAATGTCATTCGGTTTATGTCCCCCAATCCACCATCTCACTCACTTCTCTGCGCTAATTTCGTGTAAATTGTCGGTGGACACGACATAGGCGGGCAGGACACTGACCAGCACCTCGTAGCCATGGGGGACCAGTATATAATTGCCGGACGTCAGCGGCACACTCTCCGGGGAGTTGAGGAAGACCTGCCAAATTACACATTAGCCGGGCACCACTTCACACATAGTTTCACACCCACCTTGTAGCCCTGCTTGAAACTGCGACAATCGTAGTCGAAGTTGTGCTGCAGACCCTGCAGGAAGGCGAAGAATCCATTGTTCACCGATGAAAACACCGTCCTCTGGGGATACGCATTCTGGCCCTGATCCACGAAACCCGTGTCCAGTGACCAGTTCCCAGTTATGTTGTTCAAGCGCGGCAGATCCTCATCGAAGAAGTTATTGAAGTCCACAATATCCGGATCCCTATAGCTGATGAAATTCTCGTCCCGGTAAATATCCTTGGCCCGCAGCCCATTAAACTGGTAACAGATCCCCTCGTCGGTGGCCACAAAGTCGAATATCTTGTCGCAGAAATAGAACCTTCCATTCCACTTGCAGAACGGTCCCGTCTCGTTCTTCGATATACTCAAATCGATCAGGGTCTGGGTTATATCCGGATTAGGCGCATGCAAATGCGAGAGCAAGGGAGTGAATCTCTGCACCACCTCCGTATCGCAAATGTGCATGGCGGCTGACATATGGGCCAATCTGCGATATTATTTGGAATTTTGTAGCAATTTTAAAATTTAATTAAAATATATTATATAAAAAGTTTTACAGGAAACCATTAAATCGAAAATTAATATACCAATTGCAGTCAATGTGCGAGTTTCTTCTCATTGACTAGCTTATATACATAATTTTTATTATTATTTTAAATACTTAATAGGGTTATCTGCGATTTTATTTGGAATTTGGGACAAATTTTTAATTTAAAAAAAAAATGCAATTATAAAAACATCAACGAGAATATATGAAAACGAAAAATAATAAGCCAAATACAGCCGAAGTGCAAAAATAATTTGTCTGTGAATACATATTTCTTATAATTTAAATAAAGAATTAATTTTTTGGTATTTCTCATTGATCGCTTTGATTTCAATATTCAACAAATATATTAAATTAGAAACAAATAAATTTTAAAAGTAGTTCAAGAAGAAACAATAAAAATTACAAAAAGAACGAAAAATCATATGCCAAAATGCTGTGGAATTGTTAAAATAATTTGATTGGTAATAAAATTCATATAATTTTGTACTTTGATGAATAGCTTTTGATATATTATTATTTAAAATTTTTTAAATACTCAACTCAAATTTGAAATTAAAAAAATTTTAAGCATAAGAAAGTTAGTATTACTTATGCAATCGATGTGTAAAAACAATATGTATGTGAATATAAAATACTTATAATTCAAATAAAGGGTAAATTATTTGGTGCTTCTAATTGATCGCTTTGTATATATGTTTTTATTTAATACTCAACTGATAAATCTATTTATATAAGTATTTAAGGTAATGTTCAATACTCAACTGTTCATCATCGAAGTCGCTGAAGTTGCCATTGGTTTTGTACTCCTCCCACAGCTGACGAGATACATTCGTGTAGTCAAAGAGATTGCGTTCCATTTTGATCTCCGGACAAATGGTGATGGTGGGAAAGGGTATCTTATGGACTGGCACGAGGGTCTCATCGAAGCCCAGGATAACCGGTGACTCCAGCCACTTGAGATAGGTATCCCAGATTAAAGAAACGGCAAAGTAAACCGAAATGCAGGTGAAGAACAACCAATATAGTCTGAAAAAGATTATGGTTAGAGTCCACTAAGTCGAAGATCACTCTTCACCCACTTCTCATAGAAGGGCCTGTGCACCTCGAAGATGTATCGTATGCCATGGATGGTAGTGCTCTTGGAGTACTCCAGGAGCAGGCCCTTGCAGGCGGAGAGAGGGCTTCCATATCGGATGCGACTCTTGATGATGACATCGCTGGGCACATCGCTCAGGGCCGCGGAGGCGATACTGGCCCGGGTATCGAAGACCGGCAGGGTCAACAGCTCCGGACCCGGCAGAATGCTGATACCCGGCTTCCTCTCCTCGTCCTCCCTTATCTCGGCCATTGTCCTCGGAACAGGACGCTTAGCTCACGACTAAACTGTGCCCGCCCAGCGGAGTGTCCTTTTATACCACGAGCCCCGTGGCAACACCTGAAAACTGGGAGCGTTCCCTCAGCTCCTCTGGGTCTTCGCTCCGGGACTTCAATTCGCACGCACCCAAAACGCATTAGACTTAATTATAGTAACACATCGCATTTTGTTGTTGCTTCTTAGAACAAGTGCTAATATATGTTCTAACTGCCAACTCCCTCATTTGCATCATGCAATATTGTGTGGGCTATCCTCGCTGTAAATTTATATCCATTCATTCCTATCCATCTGAATGTGGCATTATTTTATACAAGTAGAAAATTTAAGGAACTAAGTTGGAATTTACCCAGAATTTTGCTGCAAAATAAGCTAGAATACGAGGAAGATTTCAAAGTGATACTTATCATAATGAATAAATTATTTATTAACGTTTATAATGTTTGACATATGAAACGTTTCAATAAACTTATTAAATAATTATTTATTGCTTACTGCGAAAATTTAGGTTTTGTAATAGGTTTTAAATAAGGAGATATTCAGTAACATAGGTTTATCATTAAAGTTAGATACAATTAAAACCCAATAAAAAAGTATTAAGTAAGTTAAATGTTATATCTCTTAGCTAATCAAAATAATAGATTTTTATAAAATTGTAATATCCTTATACATATGTAATGGTAGTATTTATCGTTCAACAAGTGAATTATCCATTGTTTTATTTTTTTAATAAACTTCTTAAGGAAATTGTTTATAGCTTACTGAGAAATAAAAGGAATTTAATTTTTGAATGTTAAGTTTTCAAATAATAATAATAATTATTATATATATGTTTTTGTTTATGTAAATAAATCTTTAAATAATTATTTAGAGAATTTAATTGTACCATATATATTAAGCCAATAAAAATAAAATTTTTTTGGAAAATATGTACATATATAGAATAATAGCTTGCAATATAGTATATGTACATCGAGATCAACAATGGAATTATTAATGTTAATTGTGTTCAAAATTGGAAACTTTTTAATATTTTGTATTGCTTACTGCACAATTGGATTTTAATTATAATAGTAAGTTTTAAAATAGGCTTATAAAAATTACTCATACGACAGGCTGTACAGGTATGCAGAACTTTTTTTCCTGTTAAAGAAACTTAGTGATAAGTTTCGATGTTAATAGCATCGACCCTTTAAGACCCTTTATATATGTATATTTTTTATGTAAACATATTTATAAATGTAAATGAAAGAATGCTTCTATGAATTTAATTTAATATATTGAGATCAAAAAAATAGATTTTTGGATAGATAGTTACTAATACAACATGTTGTTTTTGTACATATATAGTACATAACGATTGTTTCTTTTAGATCAAAATAAAGGAAGAACCTGATAAATTGCGTAATTGTTCTGAAGTTATTCAATGCAGAAAAAAACACTATTTTTTTTTAAATTTCCCGTATAGAGACTTATGAATATGTGATGAATATTTACGATTGCCGGCATTCTTCGCTATCCCCCAGAGTCCAAAGTAACTATATACAAAACCGAACCACTTATCAAATCATCTCGCAAGTTGCCGATTTGGGAAGCGTCATCGCACACGAGTATTTACTTTGATGTTATGCTAAAAAGATTGTCACCCATGGCCGGGATGCCGGCATATGGTGTACATTGTACATTGTACATTACTCTTTTTAGCGAATGCTCGACATCGTTTAAACATGTTCCTGGAATTTAGTGTGATACCCGCCTTTTATGCCGGACTGGTGGTGGACTGGTCCCAATGGTGGCATCCACAGCCATTGAGTGCCTGGAGTGCCTGCATTCGTGCGTGGTTTGGTTGGGTTCGATTCGATTTGGTCCTCCTCCTCCTCCTCCTGCTGGTGCTGCTCCCCTCGAATCTGGCTCAGTTGTTGGCACTTATTTGGGGACATTGTCATCGATATAAAACGGCCTTTTTGTTGTGTCCACTGGTCAAGAGGCATCCGTTGCGCATTTTTCGCATATTCAGCCAGCTCTTGCCCTGGTCCCAGGTCCCTCTGTGTGGGTTTTGGGACTCTGTAGTCTTTTTTTTGTCCACATTATCAGAGTGTGTGCATCAGCATTTGGATTCGCGTGAAATTCACTCACGACTTGTAATTATTTAATTTTATTGTTTGTTTTGCGACCGACCGACAAGGAAGAGAGCGGAGTGCCTACTGTTTAACAAGATTTCAGTATCAGATCAATTGGCTAAAGGCCATTTAAAGCTACACTAAATTATTATGTGGCCAAGTAGGTGGATTGTATTGGCCGGGACAACGCCTACAGTGGGCGACATGCGAATGTAAAACAGCTTTTTTCATTTGCGTGCAAATTGCTTTCCCATTCGGGCGTCAAATTGTGCTTTTTGTCTTGGTCGAATATGGTTATTAGTCATTAGGCTTATAGAGATAATTATTATTGGTAAGTGGTGGGCTTAACATGCCCTTAACTGAATTGATAAATGGACTTAATGAGCGGTACTTATAGAATCACGAACCCAGATTGTACACAAATTACTAAGCAACGTTGTGGACTTAAGTTTACGTAAATAACAAAAAGTGGGACAGCTTGTTCAGAGTCTATACCTATATTTTCTTTTCTATAAGTGGTTGGGAAAAAAATAGCGATTACACAGCCTTAAAAACCAATTTCAGGGTACTGGGATCATAGTTGTATAATTGTAATAAATATAATATTTTTTTTTTCAATTAACTCATTCGATAGTTTGATTTTGAAAATTAAAATCATATAAAAAAAACTATAAATTTAAAGTGGGGTTGACGATGACCCATTCTGCGTGATTCCGCTTAAATTATCAATATTTAATATTTATTAATCACTAAATCCCATATTTTCTACAGTGGCTAGGTAAAAAAAATTGAAATTGTATTTAAATCATAGCTGAATATTAAATAGTATACAAAAATCTATATATTTAAAGGGGAGGTAAAACCAGGACCCCCTGTGTGATTCCGCTTAAGTTATTCACATTTTAATATTTTCCACAAATATGATTATAACGTAAAAAATATTTTTTTTTCCATATAAGCCTAGATTAAAATAATGATTACACAGCCTTTAAAATCAAATACAGGGTTCTGAGATAATAATTCTATGAAAAACCACAAACGTAATATAAGCGAATAACTATTGGTTTATTTATTTATTATAAATTAACAAAATCGTAATTAAATCATAACTAAATATTCAATTAAATACAAAAATCTATATATATTTAAGGGGAGGTAAAGCCTGGACCCCCTGGATGATTCCTCTTAAATTATTCACATTTTAATGTTTTCCCCACATATGGCCATAACTCACAAATCCCAAAAACGACACAAAACATCAAATTGGCTGTCTGAATTGGCAAAATATTTTTTGCTTCTGGCTTGAGAGTGTGCAGTTGATGGAAGTGTAATTAAATTGGCGAAAGCCCCGAAACGTCACGACAGTCTACAGCATTTCAGCAATTCTATTTGAATAATTGAGGCTTGATCTATGGGTCGGAATTGCGCTTTGAAGCCCCCCAATGTAAAGCTGTTGAAAATGCTATACTATATATATATGTTATTTCTGAATGCTTTTTTTCGACTGAGATATTCATTAACTATTTACAATACGCAAATCGAACAAAAGGAGAATCACAAAATACAGCAAAAGAGGAAAAATGGAAAATGTTCAGTTTGCATTTGTATTGAAATGTTTGGAAATTATTTTATTGCATTTTCGTTGATGGAAAAGTTGTATATTTCTGGCTTAGAATTATTTGCATATTTTCAACATATTGCTGCTTGAACTTTCAAATTGGTCGATGCTTTCGCATATAGAATATTTGCCATTTTTAATAAACCAAATTACTTTTGCAATATTTTCCCATCTTCTCTGATGCAAATGAATTTCTATCAAACAGAGGAACAGAACACAAAAATTATTAGAGTTATTGGTATTGTTATTGGTAGGAAAATGGAAATATTTGCAAGTTATTCTAAGAACTCATTGCCTTTTAAATACAAATTGCATAATCACAACATAGATTTGCCATCCGCATATCTCCATTAATCAAATCCTGTTAAGGCTTTCTTTCATATAATTTCCACGATATATACGGATGCTTTATGCTTTGACTTTTTCAATTCCATGTTTGCCAGTCGAATGTGGAAAGTATGGAATTATATATGGCATCATAAAACACGTTATGATCTCATCAATTCAGGCTGCCTGCCATCGAGGGCATAACTACGTACATTCATAACCCAGGAGCCACTCCCCACCCGTCCACAGATGGACGACTGTTATTCCCTTTTGGCATACAGTATACAGTATTTCCCACCTACCACCTCCTCCTCCTCCTCCTCCTCCTCCTCCTCCTCCTCCATCTCTACTTGGCCCCCATTCGCATTTGTTTATAAATTATGAGGCAGAGACAAAGCTGAATGCAGCTGCTGATGAGTTGGCTGCCAGGAAAGACTACTCTTGCTCCTGCTCCTGGGTCAGCTCCTCCTGCTCCTGCTCCTGCTCCTCCTTCTGCACCTTCAGCCCGCTTTCTGTAATAAATCAAAAGCAGTTTCGCCTGCAATTCCCTGTCTTGGCCAGGAGTCTGTCTGCTTGATGTCTACCTGTCGCTGGCTGTGTGTGCGTTGCCTCTTCTCCAGTTGCCTCTCCAGTTGCAGTTTCAGTCTGTGGCAGTTGTAAGCTGGGTAAATTTATGCATGGCTTCACATTTCTTCGAGTTATCATTTGTTACCTAAATTATGCATGTTGAGTTGGAGTTTTTGTTGTGGAATTACTGCAGACGATTAGCCAGCCCAAGGCTAAATGGTCAAGAGATTGCTATATGCTATATGCTATGGTGTGCGTATGCGTGTGCGTGTGAGCCAAATCTCAGTTCAGCTGTCAGTTGCCGAAATTACAAGTTTCATCTAATGGCCAAGATGCTTGCTTGGCATTCCACTCAGCAGAATGCAACCAAATTATTCTGATATATCTGCTGCATTCATATGGGCAAATGCTAATCATATATTACAACTTTTGGCTCGATTAAACAAAATTTCAATTATGAAAATAGCCCAAAACGATAAACCCTTGGGAGTCCTTTGCATATTCTTGCTGCAAAAATCGGAAACAATCATTGAAACTAATTAAATGTATAATTCAGTAAGCGATTCCATCCCCGGGCCACATCGAGACCATCGCAACCACCACAAATTGTTTACAAATTGTCCACGCTTAATGCAAATTGTTACTCCCATTAGTTGCAATCGATTTTAATTCACGATTATCCTAATTAAAAGCGCAATATTCGAATGCATCTGCTTAATTTCCCATTTACCCGCATGTACTAGTCGATATTGATTAATATATATTTCCCATTGTGCAATTTTAAAGTTTTATTGGTGTTTGGGGAAAGTGTTAAAACACATTTTGGGACCTACATAATTGCATTGGGATAGTGTTTTGTTATAGCCTTACGGGCCTGTGTAAAATAAAATATTAATATGTAATGTAACTTATATAGTTGTTAGAATTATATACGAATTATTTGGAACAAATTTATATTATTTGTGTTTATTTTAAAAAAAGTGTGACTATTTTTTGATTCGTTAACTAGAAACCAACTGAACTAAATTCCAATAATAGAATTGCTTGTGATTAATTTTTTAATTCTTTAGCTCCTATAATTAATATTTATCACCACTAAACTATCGAATGTTCGATTGCCTTATCTAATAATATTGAAAGTTTAGCTATAATTGAGTATTTAGTAATGAAAAATATTTATAAAAAAAAAAACGTTTGCTCATGGGTTAGAGCTTATCTTATTCCTATGATTAGCAACCTATTTATATATATCTACTTATCTAATATTTTTCAAAACTTCCATTTTGATTTCAATATGATATAAGGACTTCATATTTTTTACTTAATTGTTTTTATTTTATTTTTAGCTGTCATAACGAGTATTTCCCACTAATAAACTATCAAAAATTCGGTAGCCTTATCTACTAATTATTATATTTATCAGTGTGTTCTTGGATTATAGCTTATCATATTCTTACGATTAGTAAAATATTTATTTATATTTTTCATTCGAAATCTAATAACCAGCTTAAATGAATTTTTGTATAAATATTTATATATATTTCTTAGTAATAAACTAATACAAATTCGGTTGCTTTGGCTAACAATTGGGCAAAAATAGCTTTACTCAAGTGCGTCAGTGGATTATAGCTTATCATATTCTTATAATAAGGAACAAATGTATTTCTTCAAATTAATATCTAATATTTCTCAAAACTGTATTGTAAAGTATTTTCTTGCTGTAAAATTAATAAATTAGAGGTAAATTAGTAAAGGAATTAGTAATATTTTTTTCAGAACTTTCAATTCGAAATCTAAAAACCAGCTTAAATAAATTTTTATATTAATATATATATGTATATTTCTTAATATTAAACTACCAAAAATTTGATTGCTTTGTTTATTTTATTTACTATTTTATTTATCAGTTTATAGTTTATAGCTTATCATATTCTTATATTAAGGAACAAATATATTTCTTCGAATTAACTTCTAATATTTCTTAAAACTGTAAAATCAATATATTAGAGATTGATTATCAAATAAATTGCAATATTCTTGTCAGAATCTTAAATTATGGTAAATATTATGCGATGTAACGACTTCATTAACAAAACTGCTCCAGCCAGCTTCCAAGCAGCTTCTAACATCCAGCCAACATCCAGAGCAACTGAATGCGATTTATTAGTGGGCAATCCTAGGCAATTGCCCTGACATTTATGACTGGCACCGAGGGCGGAGGAAGGGGAGAATTAACATTCAACTGGTACTTAGCTGGTGCGATGTGCGGCCATATAAACAAGTGCATAAGTATATGGCTTAAAGTGACTGTGTCAACGATATTTATCATGGGCTTACATTGTCATTAATAGTGCCGCCAACTTGGCCGAGAGATTTGTGAATCGTCAACGGCGCTCTCGGAGCTCGACTCTCGGGAAATGCGGGTTTGTTGTGTTTCCAAATTGCAATTTCTATGCAAATTTATAACAAATAATTACTGACAGCCATATTTCATTAATAATTGCAGGTACACCACACCACACTCTCACTCACTCGCTCAATCTCCCGAACCCGCAGTGCAGTATTTTCAAGATACATTCGCAAGTGAACTCGGCCTGGTCCAGTGAGGCAATTAAGCTGATGACGTTGATAAAAATCAACAGCAGTCGAGCTGCCATAGTCCACGATTTATGGCCCAGTGTGGTCGAGTATCGGACAGTGAGGAAATTATCTCCATATGAATATGTGGCGACACATTATTAAAAGGTTGAGGGGCTGTCGTATAACATGTCTCGTATGTGCGCAAATAGGTTTCCATGTATCTGCTCCGTACAATGGTTAACAAGTGCCAGTTCGTAACTAAGTTCGTAACAATTTATCTGTAATTACAGTGCAAAACCTTATAACAACGTCGTGTTAATCGCTAGATAATGGCCTTGGCTCGATTTGACCTACTCTTTAACCGTTAATAGATGGGCGGAGTTTATCAAATGGGTTTTTTTTTGAAAATAAGGTAGCTATTGAAGTTAGTTTTAATTCAAAACTACATAAAATATAAATAAGTTTTTTATAATAATAAAATAAATAAAAA